>JAYESA010000016.1:74136593-74651323 GCA_036927795.1 Iris macrosiphon
TATTTTCCTAAGACTTCTAAGAAATTATGTAGAAAATATTTTATATTTTGTTGACTTTTTCCATAAAATGGTTTCAATATTCTAACCGATCTTTTGCAATGACGGTCGAGGAGACAGAACGGATGGGTGATTTGATAGCATGTTCTATTCTTCTTGACTCATTTCTAGCTACTATTTTATTCGATTCGGGTGCATCGCATAGCTTCATATTTGTATCCTTTATGCTTAAGCATAGTTTAGAAATAGAACCCTTAGGTAGGAGTTGCAAGATCACTGGAAATGAGTTTAGTCGTAATGCCACATTCTAGTTTTGACGTTGTCCTCGGAATTGATTGGTTGAGTAGGCACCATGCTAGACTATCATGGAGGACGTGTGATGTTCTGCCCTCTAGGAGAACCAGAATATGAGTTTGTTAGAGGAGCAGCAGAACAGGGTGATGGGGTTATTTTTGAATCCATGGTAGAGGAGAAGGGTATGCTACATCCCATTATTGCGGAGTTTCGAGATGTATTTCCCGAGGAGTTGCCAGGATTTCCACCAGATAGAGATCTAGAATTCTCTATTGACTTAGTACCAGGAGAAAATCCAGTATCACAACAGGTTTATCGGATCAACAATAGCGAGCTAGCAGAGCTGAAGAAGCAGGTTGATGAATTTCTAGACAAGGGTTTCATTAGATCAATTTCTTCACGATGGGGAGCCCTGGTCTTATTTGTACAAAAGAAAGATGGATCGGTGCGAATGTGCATCGACTATAGGGCCTTGAGTAACCTCACCATCAAGAACAAATATCCGCTATCAAGGATAGACGATATTTTCGATCAGTTTAGTGGCGCGAGAGAATTTTGGAAGATCGACTTGAGGCTTGGATATAATCAGTTGTAGGTGAAGAAGGAAGATATTTTGAAAACTGCATTTAAGATAAGATACGGCCATTATGAGTTTATGATAATGTCGCTTGGGTTGACTAATGCCCCGGCAGTCTACATGAACTTGATGAACAATGTGTTCCATCAATACCTTGGCAAATTTGTGGGGGTGTTCATAGATTACTTTCTTGTCTATTCAAAGATGCTAGAGGAGTACGAGGAACATCTGGGGATTTTGTTGGAGACCCTCAGAAAGGAGAAGCTCTATGGGAAGCTCTTGAAATATGTGTTTTTTTTGGATAATATAGAGTTCCTTGGGCATGTGGTAACTAGAGACGGAATATCGGTGGATCCGAAGAATATTGTTGCTGTAGAGCCTTAGACCACTCCGAGTTCTATTGCAGAGATCAGAAGGTTTTTTGGATTCACCAGATATTACAGGAAATTCGTGAGGTATTTTTCTCGGATCGCAGAGCCGTTGACTAGACTCACTCGGAAGGATGTGGAGTTCGTATGGACTGAGGAATGTTAGGCTGTATTTCATGATCTAAAGAAGAGGTTAACCACAACACCTGTCTTGACAGTGCCATCAGGAACAAGTGGATTTGTTATCTATATCAACACTTTGGGAAAATATTTGGGGTTTGTTCTAAAGCAGAACAAGAATGTGGTGGCGTATGCTTCTAGAAAGTTGCAGCTACATGAGAAGAACTATCCCACTCATTACTTTGAATTAGCAGTGGTGATCTTTGCTCTGAACGGAGAGCGTGTAGAAATATTCACCGACCACAAAAGCTTAAAGTAAGTCCTTACGCAGAAAGAGCTGAATATAAGGCAACGCAGGTGGCTAGAACTGATGAAGGATTTTGATATTTTACTACAGTCTCATCCAGGGAATCCCAACGTAGTTGCGGATACCTTAACCAGGTATCCAGTAGATATGTACCTGACGATGGATTGCCACTTGCTAGCAGACTTAGATAGCTTGGGCATCGAGGTTATTATTCTTGGAGTGGAGACACAAATGATAGGCATGCAGATTCAATCAGGGTTGATGGACAAGATTCGAGAGATGCAGTATTAGGATGAGATTTTGCGAAGCATCAGAGCTCAGGTACATGCAAGATTGTTAGAGGACTTCGTTATTGTAGAGGATGGTTAACTGAGGCATGGGACTAGGTTATGTGTGCCTAGTGGTGACTTGCAGGAAGATATCATGCAGAAGGATCATCGTTCCCAGTATTCTATACATTCGAGAGCTAAAAAGATGTACGAGGACCTGAGGGAGCACGTGTGGTGGTATGGGATGAAGAAAGAGGTGGCACACTTTGTCTCTAGATGTCTAGTGTGCCAGCAGGTCAAAGCCGAGAGACAGAGACCAGGAGGGTTGCTCCAACCACTACTGATTCTCGAGTGAAAATGGGAACATATCACGATGGATTTCATTTTCGGACTTCTATGCACTCAAGGATAGAATAACGCAATTTGGGTAATCGTTGACAGGTTGACAAATAAGCCTACTTTTTATCTTTCAAAGTGGGATTGTCCACAGAGAAGCTCGCCAATTTATATATGAGACAGAACGTCAGGCTGCATGGAGTTCCAGCAAGCATCGTCTCCGAGTGGGATAGCAGATTTACATCCTACTTTTAGAGGAGTTTGTCGGCTAGCTTGGGTACCCAACTAAAATTTAGCACCGCTTACCACCCTCAGACGGATGGACAGTCAGAGAGGACTAATCAGAAACTCGATGATATGCTTTGGACATGTGTACTTGATTTTGGTGGCTCGTGGGAGGACCATCTTCACCAGGTAGAGTTTGCATACAATAATAGTTATCAGGCCAGTATAAGGATGTCTCCTTTCGAGGCTATGGATGGTAGAAGATGTCGGACTCCATTATCTTGGGACGATGTGGGTGATAGAGCATTTTGGGACCAGAGATGGTAGTTGATACTGCATAAAAGGTGAAGCAGATTAGAGAGAGACTTCGCGTAGTCCAGGACAGACAAAAGCAGTGGGCCGATAGCCGCCAGAGACCGTTAGAGTTTGAGGTTGGTAATTTGGTGCTATTGAGAATTTTTCTGACATATGGTATGCTTCATTTCGGTGGAGATGGGAAGCTTAGTCCAAGGTTCGTCGAACCTTTCGGTAATTTAGAGAGGGTTAGAGCTATAGCCTATCGACTGGACTTACCGCCTACATTGGAAGGAGTACACAACGTATTTTATATGTCATAACTGAGGCATTTTGTGGCAGATCCTAGCCATGTACTGGACCATTCAAAGCTCGAGGTTGGACCAAGTCTCCGTTATTCGGAGCAACCCGTAGAGATCCTAGATCGCAGGGAGAAGGTGCTTCATAATCAGACGATTTTGTTGGTTCACGTCACTTGGCGGCATCAATTCCCCGGCGAGTCCACTTGGGAGCGAAAAAATGAGATGCGTGGATGTTACCCCTATCTTTTCGTACTATGCGGTATTTTTTTCCTTCTTTTATTTTTTCTACCTTAAATTTCGTGGACGAAATTTCTTTAAGGAGGTTAGGTTTGTGCACCCACTTTTCGAATATACTAATAATAATATGTACACCTTTAGGATTTATACACCAATAAGGGAACAGTAGATCAGTAGTACTCATTGAAACTCATTCTAGGGTTTGGAACCATGGTTAGGCCATTAGGAATTTTTTGAGAATTTTTTATAATTTATATTAATTAAAATCTAATTTCCTAAGACTTCTAAGAACTTTTGTAGAAAATATATAGTCCAAAATTGACCCGAAATATTTTTTTAGGTTTTAATATTCTATTTTATATTTTTTGGATTTTTATATTTTTCTAGATATTTTTATTTATTATGAGTTATTGAACTAAAAACTAATTTAAAAAATAATTTTCTGAAAAAGAAAACCCTATTAAAAACAACTCTGCCCAATCAGCAGTGTTGGGGGCCCATACGTCAGCCTCCACAACCGGACAGGCGGGTCCCGCCTGTTAGCGACCAGCGGGCCCGAGTACGGGTGTAGCTCGGGCTCCTGAGCCGAGTCGAGCCGAGCCGAGCCGAGTCCGAATTCGACTCGGACTCAGCCGGGCCAAGCCGTGTGCACTCTCGGTCGTCCAATCATGGGCGGGATACCCGAGATGCGTGACACGTGACCCCCTTTAGCGGCGGCTATTTCTTCCCTATATATATATGAGATAAGATGAGTTTTATTTTATTTCAATTTAGCCAATTTTTGAGGTAGATTATTTTCTAGGGTTCTTCAATTTTGCGTAGCCATTGCTCCTAGCTCCTGACTCCAAACGCATCTCCATTTCTTGCATTGAAACCATCACGAGGTTATCTTTCAGAATATGTAATTTGTTTTTCATAAATTTTAAACATATTTTTCTAGACAATTTGTAGAGTGTCAGTTGTCCAAAATCTAACACGTTATGGTGTTTTCAAGATTTCAAGAAATCCTGAAATCGTTTTCATGAACCGTTTGAAGTTTCAAAAATCTAAAATGATAAAACACAATATATATTTTTATTAGAATTAAATATGCTATATTAGTATTCTTTAAAATTCGTGCAACCTAGATGTAGTCAGGGAACCAACGAAAATGTCAGCACCATATTGGCCATAACTTTTTACCAACTTGTGAGTTTGTGAAACCGTCAATTCCAATGTTCAAGTAGTACTGAAATCAAAAGGATTCTACACAAAAATCTAGATTTATGTTGTTGACATTTTGGTCAACAGAATGTCTCGATTTGCGTACCACGAGTCTCCAGTTGGCAAATTCAATTTCTTTGGACAAAAATTAAGATTTAAACTAAAAATTTAGAATAATAGGATTAAAATAAGATATTAGACTAATTAATTCAGAATTAAATAAATTATCTTCTGACGTGGTAATTCGTACTACATAGGTGATTTGGACTATGATTGGGGACATGATTCGTACTACAACTAAGGAGCACAGGCTAGTATATTTCTTTGATTACTTTCAATAATTGATAGTCTCTATAATCATGCTTAGTATTGATTATTTGATTCTTGCCACTCGTTACACAGATTAGTAAATTGTTGATTCTTGTATGAGATATGTGACTTTCTTGACTATTGTTATTTCTTTATGTTTGGTTCGGAATCCATGTTGTACTACTCGGGAGGGGAAATACTTACTAGACGTGTGAAATACCATTTTTATCGCATGATCTTACTGGAATAATAGTAGCCATGCACGACACTTGTGGTTTGTCAGATTTTACCCTTAGCCATTCATATATCGATAAAGCATTTTAAATCACGTAGATTAGTTTATTCATATTTGTTTCTCCCATACTTGCAGTTATTTTCTATGATCGCTTATGATTATTGTACCTTATTTCTATGACAGGACTCAGTAGTTAATTATTCTGGTTGCCTTATTATGATTTTAATTTTGCTGCCATCATATATTCTTTACTATTTATTACCGTATAGCTGCTACCTTGTGTTGGAACTATTTTTACTGTGATGTACTCGTTCCAATTCTGACTGGATAATAATATTTTTGGTGACTACGATGAGGATGAGATCCCTACACATTTTGGACTGTATGTTGGCAACGTAGTTGAGCCTGATCTTGTCCTTCAGGAGGATCATGGAGAGTTAACAACTTAGACACCGACTGCGATTGAGTAGTTTAGTAAAGAAGTTATATTAGTTAGTTAGCTTGGACCGAATTGTTCTCCAAAATTTCTAGTTATATTTTGGATATACTATTTGGGATTTTAATAATATTGAGAGACTCTTTGGACCCACATTTGCGACTATTATTTCTTTATTATCTTTGGTGCATTCATTTAATTTAGTGCCTGTAATTAAGTATAGTGTGAATATGTATATATGTTGTGAGATATAGATTATACTTGTATCTTATTGTATAGCATTCTACCACCGACACAGCGGCGTATGCTGGGTGGGCCTATGACTCATGCCCAAATTCAGGGTGCGGATCATGACACATTTTTATGGTGGCCCACGCCAGTCGAATTTTGTATAAGGTTACAAAATTGTGGTGGTACTTAAGTTAGTTGTACTACTGTGAGCCTACCATAGGATATACGATATTAGGAATAGGAAAATACTCAATCACAACTAGGATTCTGTAATATTTAATTACTAACCCTTATTTCCCTCTGAGTTATCGGATGTCCCTCATGATTGTTGTCCTTCTAGAATACTACCTTACCTTGTGCCATATCAATTGAATCTTTATTGTTTCAACCTTTCAGAATGCCACCCAAGACTAGAGTGCACGATTCCAAAGCTAATGGTTCTCTTTCCACTCCTTCCATATCTCAAGAGGCCTCATCAGCTGAATTTGGAGGCCTTCCTCCTCCTCTTCCTGCTCTGCCACTACATGAGCTCTTCAGAAGCATGATGGAGGTGCAAAGAGCTCAGGTAGAGGCCCAAAGGCAGTAGATAGAAATATTGAGGGCAGGAATAGAAAATTCCTAGCAAGTTGCCCTAGCAGCCATGGAGAGGGTTGTCCAGCAACCACAACAACATCACACTCATCCGAGGGTGGGTAATATACAGGACTTCAAAAAGATGGAGCCGCGGATGTTCAAGGGGACCGTGGGAATCCTCTATGCTGATGAGTAGCTCGAGGATATCGAGCGGATCATGAGGGTTTCTCGACTTTCAGAGGACCTGAAGATTAAAGTTGTGGGCTTGCAGCTTCACGATATCGCCCGCACTTGGTTCAGAAATGAGCCCAGACTTGAGGATCATAATCTAACCTAGGACCAGTTCAAGGACCTCTTCAAGAGAAAATTCTTTCCTACAGTGGCCAAAGGATTTTTGGATAAGCAATTCCAGAACTTGAAATAGAATGGGATGACTGTGGATGAGTACGCTACAGAGTTTGGCATGCTAAGCCGATTTGTATAGTACATGGTAAGGGACCCGGAGGATAGTGCTTAATGGTTTACAGAGGAATTGATCCAGGAGGTCAAGGTCCAAATTTCTTTGGCCTATATCACTTTTGCTGACATATTGGCAGAGACTCAAAGAGTTGAGATAGATATGGGCCTTCGAACTAAGAGAAACTGGGATGCTTATGACAGTAATAGTAGTCAGGTGCCGGAAAAGCATCTGCAGTTTCAACAAAGGTCCTTCGCGCAAAAAAAGCAGTATCATGCCCCAGTTAGAGCCTCAGCTCAGTAGGTGCAACAAAAGCCACAGAGGCAAGTGCAACAAGCTTCCCCATGCACCTATTACAAGAATCCAGGGCACTCATAGGAGGTCTACAAGAAGAGATTGGGCGTGTGCTTATTCTGTGGATCACCTGCACATAAGATGAGAGAGTGTCCTACCTCACATCCTCTAGGTGGAGCCTTAGTCCAGAGAGGACCAATTGGACCGCCAGTGGCCCCGCAGCCGAGGGTACCACCACTTTCTATACAGCAACAACAGTTTACCCAACAAAAACAGAGAGGATCTCCCCAGCAGGGCTGAGCTTAACGATAGTCGAGGCGACATAACCGATGGGTGATGTGATAGCATATTCTATTCTTCTTGACTCATTTCCAGCTACTACTTTATTCGATTCTGGTGCATCGCATAGCTTCATATATGTATCCTTTGTGCTTAAGCATAGTTTAGTAACAGAACCCTTGGGTAGGATTTGCAAGATCATGACTGGTGGAGGCATTATCCTAGTTAGTGATACTTTTAAGGGGTGTTGTATTACCTTGGGTGGTCGTGATTTGGATGCTAGTATACTCATAATGCCACTTCTGAGTTTTTATGTTTTTCTCGAAATGGATTGATTGAGTAGGCGTCATGTTAGTATAGACTATCATGGAGCACGTGTGCTATTCCGCCCTCTAGGAGAGTCAAAATTTGAGTTTGTTAGAGGAGCAGTAAAATAGGGTAATATGATTAATTATGAAGCCATAGTAGAGAAGAAGGGCTTGCCACATCCCATTATTGCGAAGTTCCTAGATGTGTTTCCCGAGGAGTTGCCAGGATTGCCACCAGATAAAGATCTAAAATTCTCTATTGACTTAGTAACAGGAGCAGAGCCGATATTGCAGCAGGTCTACCGGATCAACAATAGCAAGCTAGCAGAGCTAAAGAAGCAGGTTGATGAATTACTATACAAGGGTCATTAGATCAAGTTCTTCACCTTGGGGAGACCTGGTCTTATTTTTACAAAAGAAGGATGGGTTAGTACGAATGTGCATCGACTACAGGGCCTTGAATAACCTTACTATCAAGAACAAATACCCGCTATTAAGGATAGACGATATTTTCGATCAGTTTAGCGACGCGAGAGTATTTTCGAAGATTGACTCGTGGCCTGGATATCATCAGTTGAAAATGAATAAGGAAGATATTCTAAAAACTGTATTCCAGACAAGATACAACTAGTTTGAGTTTATGGTAATGTCGTTTGGGTTGACTAATGTTCGACAGTCTATAAGAACTTGATGAACAAAGTGTTCCATCAATACCTTAACAAATTTGTGGTAGTGTTTATAGATAACATTCTCTTCCATTCAAAGATGCCCGAGGAGCACGAGGAACATCTGGGGATTGTGTTGGAGACCCTCAGAAAGGAGAAGCTATATGGGAAGCTCTCAAAATATGAGTTTTTCCTGGATAAGGTAGAGTTCCTTGGGCATGTGGTAATTGGAGATGGGATATCGGTGGATTCGAAGAATATTGCTGCTGTAGAGTCTTGGAAAACTCCGAGTTCTGCTACAGAGATCAGAAGCTTCTTAGGATTGGCCAAATATTACAGAAAATTTGTGAAAGATTTTTCTCGGATCGCAGAGCCATTGACTAGACTCACTTGGAATGATATGGAGTTCATGTGGACCGAAGAATGTCAGGATATAATTGATGAGCTAAAGAAGAGGTTGACCACAGCACCTGTCTTAACAGTGTCATCAAGAATAAGTGGATTTGTTATCTATAGCGACGCTTCGGGAAAAGGTTTGGGGTATGTTCTAGAGCAGAATAAGAAGGTGGTGGCATATGATTCTAGATAGTTTTGGCTACATGAGAAGAAATATGACACTGATTACTTAGAATTAGCAGCGGTGATCTTCGCTCTGAAGCTGTGGAGACATTAACTTTACGAAGAGCGTGTAGAAATATTCACTGACCACAAAAGCTTAAAGTAAGTCTTTACACAGAAAGAGATAAATATGAGGCAGTACGGGTGGCTAGAACTGATGAAGGATTTTGATATTTTACTATAATCTCATCTAGGGAATCCCAACATAGTTGCGGATACCTTGATCAGGTATCCAGTAGCTATGTACCTGACGATGAATTGTTACTTGCTAGCAGACTTAGATAGCTTGGGCATCGAGGTTATTATTCTAGGAGTGGAGACACAAATGATGGGCATGCAAATTCAATCTAGGCATGGACAAGATTTGAGAGACGTAGTATCAGGATGAGAGTCTGTGAAGCATCAGAGTTCAGGTGCAGGCATAATTGTTATAGTACTTCGCTATTGTATATGATGGTTAACTGAGGCACGGGACTTGGTTATGTGTGCTTAGTAGTGACATGATCGTTCCCAATATTCTATACATCTGGGAGCAAAAAAGATGTACGAGGACCTGAGGAAGAACGTGTGGGGTTATGGGATAAAGAAAGAGGTGGCACACTTTATCTCTAGATGTCTAGTGTGCCAGCAGGTCAAAGCCGAGAGATAGAAACCAGGATGGTTTCTCCAACCACTACTGATTTCAGAGTAGAAATGGAATATATCACGATGGATTTTGTTTTCGGACTTCTATGCACTCCAGGAAGGAAGGATGTTATTTGGGTCATCGTTGACAGGTTGACCAAATCAGCCTACTCTATACCTTTCAAAGTAGGATTGTCCACAGAGAAGCTCGCCGATTTATATGTGAGACAGATCGTCAGGCTGCATAGAGTTTTATTAAGCATCGTCTCTGATCGGGATAACAGATTTATATCCCACGTTTGGAGGAATTTGCAAGCTAGCTTAGGTACCCAACTCAAAGTTAGCACTGCTTACCACTCTCAGATAGATGGACAGTCAGAGAGGACTATTCAGACACTCGATGATGTGCTTCAGACATGTGTACTATATTTTGGTAGTTTGTGGGTGGACCATCTTCAGCTGGTACAGTTTGCGTACAACAATATCTATCTGGCCAGTATCGAGATGTCTCCTTTCGACGATCTATTTGGTATAAGATGTCAGACTCCATTATCTTGGGACGACAAGGGTGAGAGAGCATTATGGGACCAGAGATGGTAGTTTATGCTACAGAAAAGGTGAAGCAGATTAGAGAGAGACTTCGCGTAGCCCAGGACAGACATAAGTATTGGGCCGATAACCGCCGGAGGCCGTTAGAGTTTGAGGTTGATAATTTGGTGTTCTTGAGGATATTTTTGACACGTGGTATGCTTTATTTCGGTAGAGGTGGGAAGCTTAGTCCAAGGTTCATCGGACCTTTTGGTATTTTAGAGAGGGTCGGTGTTGTAGCCTATCGATTGGACTTACCGCCTACATTGGAAGGAGTACACAACGTATTTCATGTGTCACAGTTGAGGTGTTATGTGGAGATCCTAGCCATGTACTAGACCATTCAGATCTCGAGGTTGGACCAAGTCTCTGTTATCCGAAATAGCCCATGGAGATCCTAGATCGCAGGGAGAAGGTGCTTCGTAATCAGATGATTCTGTTGGTTCGCATCGCTTGGCGGCATCACATCCCCGGCGAGTCCTCTTGGGAGTGGAAAGATGAGATGCGTGAGCGTTACCCGATCTTTTTGCACCATGAGGTATTTTTTTCCTTTTTGTACTTGTTCTACCTTAAATTTTGAGGACAAAATTTCGTTAAGGAGGGTAGGTTTGTAGCAACCCACTTCCCGAATATACTAATAATAATATGTTAAATAATAATGTGTACATCTTTAAAATTTATAATAAGGGAACAATATATCCTTATTACTCATTGAAGCTCATTCTAGAGTTTGGAACCATGGTTAGGCCATTAGGAATTTTCTGGAAATTTTTTGTATTTTTTAGTAATTAAAATCTATTTTTCTAAGACTTCCAAAAAATTTGTAGAAAATTTATACGCCCAAATTTACCCCAAATATTTTTTTAGGGTTCAATATTTTATTTTATATTTTTTGGATTTTTTTCATATTTTCTAGATATATTTTTTATTTAATAGATGTTATTAAACTAAAAACTGATTTAAAAACTAATTTTTGGAAAAAAAAAAACCCTATTAAAAAAGCTCTCCCCAGTCAGCAGTGTTGGGGGCCCACAAGTCAGTCATCGCATCCGGACAGGTAGGCCCCGCATGTTAGCGACCCGAGGGCGCGGGTGCATCTCGGGCTCCCGAGCCGAGCCTAGTCCGAATTCAACTCGGACTTAGCAGGGCCAAGCCGGGCGCACTCTCAGTCGTCCGATCCTAGGCAGGACACGCAGGATATATAACACGTGTCTCCCTTTAACCGCAGCTGTTTCATCCCTAAATATATATATATATATATAAGATAAGATGAGTTTTATGTTATTTATATTCAGCCAATTTTTTTGGGAGATTGTTTTCTAGGGTTCTTCAACTTCACGTAGCCATTGCTCCTGGCTCTGAACTCCAAACGCATTCCTATTTGTTGCGTTGGGACCGTCTCGAGGTTGTCCAAAATTTGACACATTTTTGTGTTTTTGAGATTCCGGGAGATCCTGAACTCAAAATCATGAACCGTTTGAAGTTTTGGAAATCTGACACGATAAAACACAATATATATTTTTATAAAAATTAAATATTCTATATTAATATTCTGTAAAATTTGTGCAACCTAGATGTAGTCAGGGAACAGACGAAAATATCATCTGAGCGCCATATTAGCCATAATTTTTTACCAACTAGTGAGTTTGTGAAACCGTCAATTATAGCGTTCAAGTAGGCCTGAAATCTAAAGGAGTCTACACAAAATCTATATTTATATCGGTTGACATTTTGGTCAACATGACGTCTCGATTTGCGTACTACGAGTCTCACGTTGGCAAATTCGATTTCTTTGGACAAAAATTAAGATTTAATCTACAATTCAGAATAATAGGATTAAAATAAAATATTAGACTAATTAATTCAGAATTAAATAAATTATATTTTAACGTGGTAATTTGTACTACATAGGCGATTTGGACTCTGATTTGGGACCTAATTCGTACTACTACTAAGGACCACAGGCAGCAGGAGCGTGCAGACACAGAGGCAGCCATCGGCCTTTGCTGTAGTTTATGCCCCTATCAGCTTTTAGGTCATATCACATCTTTTGGATAAGGTGCTTGGTTTGAGAGATGTACCGGTGAAGTGGTATTTTTCGGTGTCGAGTTCTGGCTCCAGTTCCTTTGGGACGGAGAATTGGAAACCTTTTACTCTGCCGAAGATGAGAAGTTTGTCTCCCTTCTTCTTTGCTGGAACTATGAAGTAGGAGTTTTGACTGGGGAGAATTTGGTTTACTATATAGGTGGTAGTCACCTGTGTATACAGGTGCTAGCCTAGACCATGCTCCTTGGAATATAATGTGCTGAGATGTGCAATATCCGAATAGTTCAAATATATCCCTTTATTCATAAAATAAGGTATATTATTCTCAGGAATTACATCGTTAAGAGAAAGGATGTCAGTATGAGCAGCTACATACTCCTCCAGTTCTTTCTTTCCGAGATCTACCACCAGTGCAATCGGTGGCTTCGGAGGTCTCCTATGCAGCTTTACCACTAGAGGTTCGAAAGTTATAGTAGGTGTCGGATCTTCTTTCAGCGGTCGACTAGGTCTACGAAGACGAATAACTAGAGGTTTGGGTACTTTCTTGTGCAGTTTCTCTATAAGTGGAGGATCTACGTTGGAAGCGTTTGCTTTGAGATAGACTCTCAAGGGTTCGTCCAATGTTGCCCTAGTCTATGCCTTATCATCGGTATTATTGCCACTTTTATCTTGGTGGATTTGCTTATAGAGGATTGAGTCAGAGTAATAGGCCTCAACCCCTTTGAATGGATCAACGTCGAAAAACTCCATCTTGACAATGTAATAATCGTCCACGTACTTCATGTACTGGTGCAGGGTCAACGGTACGATCATGTACTGGTATATCCACGAACGTCCCAACATGATGTTATAGGATAAGTCTATATCTATGATGTAGCAGGTGACCTTTGTTTTTAAATCTTCGATATGATATTTCAATCGAATATTGTCCAGAGGGTAGCTCATCCCTGCATTGAAGCCAATTATGGAAGTATTGATTGCTGCCAGGCGATGCATCGAGATGCTCAAGGTCTGAAGCAGACTCCGCGGGATAATGCTGATTGATGAACCGGGGTTAATGTGTATCTGGTCCACCTTGATGGCGTCGATGCACACTGTGTAATACAGAGTGCTATCGAGCCTATTGTTCTTTAGCAACATCTCTTGTTGCAAGAACGTGATGTTGGGTATCGCCTCCATTATATTATTGCAGTAGGAATATGCAGCAGGATTCTCAGCTTGCGGCTTGACCTACGCCAGGTAGGTGTCGGCATTCTGCAATACCTCACTCAGACCAACCCGAGTGTTTATGAAGATTCGGAGAAGTTTTAATAGTGACAACTTCGTTGGGGTATTGTCCAGTTGTTCCAAGATATCAAAATTGTAGGGCTTCTCCAGCCCTTGATCTGTATCATTGTGCAGTAGTTTGTCGAAGAAATTTTCTTTCTACTTGGACTTGTCCGCTGCTGGAGGCTGGAATTGTCATGACCCACACCCGGTATAGGGGCACGAGTACATGGGTTTGTCCAGCCTACGCCGCAGCATCGGCGGTAGAACGTTGTCTAGGTCTCAATACTACTAAACATAACTCACAACCTGTCAATGAACCCAACTCCATAGGGAGGACAATGAATAATATATTGCTCATCAGTTCATAATATGTACTCAATCACAATAGCTATAAGAAATAAATGGCACGATGAGATAAAAGATAGGAAGTACTGACATAAGTCAAGTATAACAACTCAAAACAGAGATAAAATATAAAGTCTAGCTGTCCAACATAAATAGTCTCAACATAGTCTCAACATAAGTCTCAATATAAGTCTTAACATAAACTCTAGTGCATAAAGTAATAACTGTCT
This sequence comes from Iris macrosiphon, assembly GCA_036927795.1. Taxonomy (NCBI): domain Eukaryota; kingdom Viridiplantae; phylum Streptophyta; class Magnoliopsida; order Asparagales; family Iridaceae; genus Iris; species Iris macrosiphon. The sequence goes on from JAYESA010000016.1 coordinate 74,150,630, forward strand.
AAATAGCTGCAGGTAGTGTATCCTCTAAGGGAAGGGACTCCTCTAATATCTCTGGTATGTAGTCTCCTTCTATACATGGTCCATAGTGTGTAGGACATAAGTCCTCAAGATCCTCTAGAAAAATATATTCAGTCAGGATTGGAGCGAAGTACAAGCACTAACTGTAGTTCCATGTATATTGACAAAAACTATAATACAGTGTAAAGAAATACAAGATGGAGATAAATAATGGAAATAAGAAATACTGGTGAGTATGAATACTGGAATAAGAAATACTGGAGAATATATCATCATCAATAGTACAACTAGCAATGAACAGAAATACAAGTGTATGCTAGAACAATGAACTGGAAATACATGAATAGAATATCTAGCTAAGTGTGTGAAATATCAGTCTATCATGTGATCGACTTGCGACATATCAGGCTTGTTATATATGATTATCTATGATTCATGTAAGGTTAGGCTAACCATCTATCTAGCTATGATACGAACAATAGTCAGGCTAATCATATATAACAGGCTATGAGGCATGTAAATGGTCAGGCTGCACCCGACGTGATGTATGGGGTGAGCTATGATGCATGTAGAGTGGGGTATGATCACATAATCTACTAATATCTCTCCGTTCCCAACTAGGACGATGGATTCCAATCATGACTCCTCGTGACAGGTCTCGATGATGCTAACCCGTGTATCCATAGTATCATAATCAAGTACTCTATACAACTAGAATCATAGAGAAGATCAACATAATAAAAATTGTCAGAGAATGTACTCGTCTGTGGTCCTGAGCTGGCAATACCAATATCCTATTTTCGAAGTCTCGTCTGAACAATCCAACGGTCCTATATACATAATATAATAATAATATAGCATCAGTCGTTACACTAGCACACATACAAAGTCAATTACACTGCACTCGGAAACTACGCTAGGGGTGATAACTAGTCAACTAGCAGGGTCAAGTATGCACGTCGAAATGCACATGTGTCAAATCCTCGAATACTGTGCATAACCAGACAGTCAACTCACTAACACATGTCTAAAGATCTAAATCCCGTGTAACACCAACATATGTCTAAGCCAGTACGTTAGTGTACACAAGGCAGTCAATTCACTAGTACTCAAGGTCATATAGTCATATATGAATACGGGATACCCACAATTAACACTTATGGCCATACAATATCTATAATACTGTTATACATAGTACTAGCAATCAAATTCCTATGAAATATATATATATATCAACTAATTATTATACACACACACACGCACACGCATACTAGCTATTAGGTTCATCAACACAGGGTCTTGCAGTCAACCAAACTTTTCTGAAATAATACGCTAGCCCTAATTACTATTCACACATGCACATATATACAATCATGAACGAAGGGCAAGTTCGAACATTGGCGTTGGCGTACACGTGAACGAGGAGGGTGTGGTCGACGTGGAGGAAGGTTCTCGACTAGAGTTGGTGCTCGGGTTGCTCGGCTGTTGTCACGGCGGAGGGGCTCGGGTTCCGGCTGCTGTCACGGCGGTGGATGATCGCAGTGTCGTTCAGGCGGTCGGGGTCGTGTGGCATGGCCAAGGCTGATGGGTTGCACAAAATGGGTCGAGATTGTGTCTCCAAATTCGATTGGAATGCTCAAAGATGCAAAGTTAAATTTATTTGGAATTTAAAAATAACGTCTGCGACGAATATTATGCAACTAAAATAAAGCACAAAAGGGCATATTTATGAGTTACACAAAGGTCAGAATGGAAGATTGGCACGTCTAGGACAAAGGCGTGAAATTTGTTGGAAGGCAAAAGCTAGTGTAGCGCTCCAAATATCGAAGCAACGGTAAGGCACAACAATTAAATAAAATCACAATAATAAATTACAACCTCAATAAATAATCCCAAAATAATACAAACTTAATTCATAACCCTATATTTCGGTTAGGGGTTCATATAGTGGGTTTCTAGGTCTAGTCTACTAACTCATGCATTAAAGAACACTATATATATATATATATATATATATATATATATATATATATATATATATATATATATATATATATATATATATATATATATATATCATGCAGTTATTTAAAAATAAATATACACAGTACTTATAATAAATAAAAAGACAAAATATCCCTATTTTAGGATATGGTAGTGACAAGTCTACCCCCTTAGAAAAAAATTTGTCCTCAAAATTTAAGATCCTCAATATTTGTATTTTTTTGTACCATCATAATTAAATTCATCAAACCATATAATCATGAAGTAAATCCATATTGTTATTTCATAAAATTTTCAAAATTCTATAAATATCATATTCCTGAAAAATTTCAAATTCAAAATCAAATTCCATTCTTCTCACAATCTCCTCAAAAAAATTTAGTTAATAACTAAATACAAAAATTTAATATCCAATCCTCTAATTTTAAATCTAATCAATGCATATTTATAAAATTTGAAATCTCATCCCAAAAATTTGAATTCAAACACTAATCCATTTGTGAACTTATTTCTCGATTCTTTTTCCACACAATACTCAAACACTGTAATACTTACGAAGTCTTCAAATACAACATTCAAAATATAAGTTTTAATTTATATCTTGCAGTCAAATAAATATAATAATAATCTTCTTAAATTTCTCAAAATTTAATGACAAATTCAATCATATCGTAATCTTCATAAAAATCAATGATTTAACAAAATCGTCAATTCTGCCATATTAAGTTCTCAACTCTTTATTTAAATTAATATTTATCCTCAAAATTTAAGGCATATTGTCTCTCTCTGTCCAGTCATAACCTCTTCATTAATCTTCACTATGGTCAAACCCCTAGCAATCAAGGTCTAAGAAAATCCTACCTACAATCATACAACATGCAATCTAGAAAAAATATGCATGGTTATGGTCTATTTTATTATGGTATTGTAGTCTCTGTCAGGGTGTACTACTAACTACATTCTAGCAAGAAAATCACTGATACAAGCTACGGTACTAAAAAATCAATCAATCAATCAATCAGACGAAAAAGGAACAGAAGGAAAAGAACAGAGCTTGCTAACCCATCACCTGGACATCTTCATCCTCTAATATACACTTAACTCTGGCACATTTACTCACTAATTCCTATCCCTATACACTGATACCCACATCAACTAATTACTAGTTCACAAGATATACATGGATACATCCATATTGCACACACCTGTCTATTAATACTAAAATCTGATACCAAGAACCTCTAACACAACCATAGGTCAAATAATGCATCCAAAGTTTGATACCTCTATCCCTTTAGGTACCACTGTTTCTACTACTAGCACACCCACTACTAGCTCTCTTACCTACTATAATTGTTTATACTAGTTGTTCTTATCACTCAACTGCACACCAAGTGCAACACACCACACTAAGTACTTCTCCCTCTAATACAACTCTAGATGGACACCCAAGTCAGTTTGCAGTACCATTTCAGACATTCTCAAGCCAACAGATCCTTACACATGCACATCATCTACTCATATACTAATACACATTTCTAACCCACATCTATCTAAGTATACATATATATATTCACAGTCTCCAACACTCAAGGTACACACAAATACACTAATTGTCTATACCCCTCAACTGTGTACTAAAATTTGTACTGCCCAGATTACTTGCATTATTACTCCCAATAATTTTCTATCCATATTAACTGATACACCAATATAATATTATCACACGAGGTACTTACTATTACTAGCATAATTCTCAACTAATCCTTGACATAGAAATACTAGCACTTTTGGTATAGTAACACTAGCTTAATTATTAGATTACCTCATCACACTCACTAGAACTCATGATCACTTGTACTAGTTATTAACTTCTATAATACATATGCTTCACTTCACTCCCAAAGGCAGACATATGGTTCAATATCTCTATTGATTTATAAGTATCTCCCCTTAACCTTTTACAGACTGATATACTAATCAGTGATACACTTCATACCTTCCATGACCAATCTTGATATTTCTCAACCCATGACACACTATTGGAATTTTGTAATACTCATGGTTCCACTTTCATGAACTCCCACACTGACACTCATCGCCCACTGTGCATCATGCACATAATTTCTAGACACTCTTCCATCTATTGCTTTCAACCCATCACTGGCCTCAATATTAGGTGATACATCCATCATTAGGCATATACCGGTACACTCAGATCAAATCACATCAAGGCCCTACTTTTATCTGTAACACAAGTCTTACTACTTAGTACAATGTATTTTTATTCCCTCACACTCTTCTATCCACTTATGGGTACCCTCCTACTATGGCACACTCATTAATACCCTTTATGCATATATATTTCTTTACTCTTAACACATCCAAGTATCAACCACCAAATTGAATATCATGCTCCATTAATTTTCAACATAATTTTCTTGATACTTAATTGTTTACATGGATCACCCAACTACATGAATTCATGACTATCCAGGACTGGCATGCTGACTTTGATACTAACTCCTGGAACCCTCACTGATACTCTTTACTCCCCCTTCTACCTATAGTACTAACTATAATGACACCTATCATAGAACTATTTCTACAAGGTACTACGCTATGGGTTATCTCTAGATTGATGTCTACTGCTCACATGTCCAACCATGAAACACTTATAGACTCACAAGCCACACTTCCAACAGTCAACACTGATACTCAAGACACAAACCTAATTGTAAGTCACCAATTATCACACTAACAAGGAACCCTAATGGAAAGAAGCTCAAGAAGAAACTGGACTAAGGACTGAAGGTATCTCTACTGCTAGCAAAGAAAATGATGGAACAAGGTCCTATAATAACAGAAGTGGATAAGTATTAAGATGATACTTTAAGAACTAATTTAAGATACAACCTGATAATCATACACGTTTGTCCGAAATTATGACACTCAGAATCCTCGCCACGCCAGTAAGCATAGCTGTGATAAACGATAGGTTCCATAACTAAGGTATGCAACTCTATAATCATGTCATCTAGAATCCTCACCACGCTAACCGGTATGGCTACGAGAAACTCTAAATTTCATAACTAAGATATGTACATCTAAGTTCAGGTTCCTATATTTCTGCCACGATAACTAATATGGCTGAGATAAACTCTAGGCTCCATAACCAAAGTAGATGTTTCACCTTTCTCACTATCCTTATCAACATATGTCATCAGATGATACCGTAATTTAGTCCATAAAATTTATCTCGATATGAAATCAAATTCAACAACGACACTAAGAATTAAATTTAACAACCGATCAACAAGAATCAAATTCAATAACAACATGTGAGAATAGATGAAAACAAGAGAAAAGATTTAAATTGGGAATTATAATAAGATTCTTAAGGGTCATCCCAGGAATCTCTTAAAAATTTGTGATTGAGTATCCTCTCTCATCCTAGTATCCTATGTCCTATATCCTATCGCAGGCACGTAGTAGAACAACTAAGACGTCGCACTATCATGACATCGCACTACTTGCCAAGCCTGACAGCATGGGCCGCCACTAAAAATGTGTCACGACCCACACCCAGTATAGGGGCACGAGTACGTGGGTACGTCCAGCCTATGCCGCAGCATCGGCGGTATGCTGTCTAGATCTCAATACTACTAAACATAACTCACAACCTGTCAATGAACTCAACTCCATAGGGAGGACAATGAATAATACATTGCTCATCAGTTCATAATATATACTCAATCACAATAGCTATAAGAAATAAATGGCACGATGAGATAAAAGATAGGAAGTACTGACATAAGTCAAGCACAACAACTCAAAACAGAGATAAAATATAAAGTCTAGCTGTCCAACATAAATAGTCTCAATATAGTCTCAACATAAGTCTCAATATAAGTCTCAAAATAAGTCCCAACATAAACTCAAACGCATTAAGTAATAACTATCTAAATAATTGCAGGTAGTATCTCCTCTAAGGGAAGGGACTCCTCTAATATCTCTGGTATGTAGTCTCCTTCTACACCTGGTCCATAGTGTGTAGGACAGAAGTCCTCAAGATTCTCTGGAAAAATATATCCAGTTAGGATTGGAGCGAAGTACAAACACTAACAGCAGTTCCATATATATTAACAAAAACTATAATACAGTGTAAAAAAATACAAGATGGAGATAAATACTTGAAATAAGAAATATTGGTGAGTATGAATACTGGAATAAAAATTACTGGAGAATATATCATCATCAATAGTACAACTATCAATGAACAAAAATACAAGTGTATGCTAGAACAATGAACTTGAAATACATGAGTAGAATATCTAGCTAAGTGTGTAAAACATCAGTCTATCATGTGATCAGCTTGGGACAGATCAGTCTTGTTACATATGATTAGCTATGATTTATGTAAGGTTAGGCTAACCATCCGGCTCGCTATAATGTGAGGAATAGTCAGGCTAATCATATATAACAGGCTATGAGGCATGTAAATGGTCAGGCTGTACTCGACGTGATATGTGGGGTGAGCTATGATGCATGTAGAGTGGGGTATGATCACATAATCTATTAATATCTCTCTGTCCCCAGCTAGCACGATGAATTCCAATCATGACTCCTCATGACATGTCTCGATGATGCTAACCCGTGTATCCATAGTGTCAGAATCAAGTACGTTATACAACTAGAATCATAGAGATGATCAACATAATAAAAACTGTCAGAAAATGTACTCGCCTGTGGTCCTGAGCTAGCAATACCAATATCCTATTTTCGAAGTCTAGTCTGAACAATCCAACAATCATATATATATAATATAATAATAATATAGCATCAGCCGTTATACTAACACACACACAAACACAATTATACTGCACTCGAAAACTACTCTAGGGGTGATAACTGGTCAACTAGCAGGGTCAAGTGTGCACGTCTAAATGCACAGGTGTCAAATCCTCGAATACTGTGCATAACCAGATAGTCAACTCACTAATACATGTCTGAATATCTAAATCCCGTATAACACCAACACATGTCTAAGCCAGTATGTTAGTGTACACAAGGCAGTCAATTCACTAGTACTCAGGGTCATATAGTCATATGTGAATACGGGATACCCATAATTAACACTTATGGCCAAACAATATCTATAATACTGTTATACATAGTACTAGCAATCAAATTCCCATAAAATATATATATATATATATCAACTAATTATTATACACACACACGCACACGCATACTAGCTATTAGGTTCACCAACACAGGGTCTTGAAGTCAACCAAACTTTCCTGAAATAACACACTAGCCCTAATTACTATTCACACATGCACATACACACAATCATAAAGGAAGGGCAAGTTTCGAACCTTGGCGTTGGCGTGTACGTGAACAAGGAGGGTGTTGTCGACATCGACGGAGGTTGTCGACTGGAGATGGTGCTCGGGCTGCTCGGCTGCTGTTATGGCGGAGGGGCTCGGGCTCCGACTGTTGTCATGGCGGTGGATGGACGCGGTATCGTTCAGGCGGTCATGGTCGTGTGGCATGGCCAGGGCTGATGGCTGCGGGATGAGGGTGTCGGGGACTCGACGGTAGTGATGGGGTTAATGGTGGCGGTGGAGTAGATGATGATGGTGATGATGATGACGATCGACGATGATGGGGAAGTCGGTGGCGGTGGTGATGGGTATGAGGTTGACGATAGTGGTGCTGGTGTTAATGGTGGTGATGGTGATGGGGATGAGAAGTCGAGGAGATTGGGAACGAGGGTGGCGGACAGTGGGGCTCGATCGCGGTTGCTATCGGCGGTGGAGCGATGAGCTGGTCAAGGACGTGCGGTGTTGGCGGGGGATGATGGAGGAGAACAGGGAGAAGAGTTCGGCGGTGGTGGCGCTGTCGGGGTCTCGGCGGTGGTTGAGTTCAGGCGGTCGAGGGTTGCTCAGGGACTGGCCAGAGTTGCAGTCGGCGGCTGCTTGGGGACGGCCGGAGTTGACCTGTGGCGGTGTTGACGATGATTGGTGGCTGCGGGGGTTGCAGTCGGCGGAGGACGGTCGGGAAGGGTCGGTGCTCAGGCGGAAGGCCGGAAGAAGAAGATGAAGAAGAAGGGGGTGGTTGCTAGGTTTTCGGTTTTCTAGGTTTGGTGTTGGTAATGAAAAAAAATAATAGAGGAAGAGTTTTGCATGAGGAGAGAGAAGATGGTGATGCTAGCTTAGGGATTAGGGCAGGCCAAGTACTCCTTGGGATGGGGTTGGCTCATTGGGAAAGGGGTTTGGATGAGTGATTATATAGGAGAGTGTGTGTGGTGAGGATGATGCTTCATTTTGAATGAAGGGCCAAGATTTAACATGAAAGAAAGTGTACAAACAAAAGAAGAAAGAGTATGGTGATTGGACCAGTCAAAAAGGGGAGGGGGTTTTCTTCATGTGTTGGGTCTAATGGGATATGGACACCTCACTGCACTTTTTGCATGAAAGTCCCCAACAATTAGAAAAGTGCACAAAAAGTGGGAATTTGGATTGCATAAGGGAAAATACTATGTTTGTTGTGATGTAGTAGATAAAAAGGGTGTGTGGTATTTAGTATGAACCTTGAGTGTGTGAATGGGGATTTGGTTTGGTGTTGGGTTTAATTTTGGGTTGAGTTGGGTCCTTACACCAATTTAATTAAAATTAATGTAAATGGCGTTCTAAAATTAATTGGAAGTGCATAGGGTTAAAATTTGGTGGGACACGTGTCATAGACATAGAAGATTCAGAATAGAATATTGTCATAATTTGGTTTGCACAAAATGGGTCGAGGTTGTGTCTCTAATTTCGATTGGAACTCACAAAGATGCAAAGTTGGATTTATTTAAAATTTAAAAATAATGTCTGCGACAAATATTGTGCGACTAAAATGAAGCACAAAAGGGCATATTTATGAGTTACACAAAGGTCAGAATGGAAGACTGGCACGTCTAGGACAAGGGTATAAAATTTGTTGGAAGGCAAAATCTAGTATAGCGCTCCAAATATCGAAGCAACGGTAAGGCACAACAATTAAATAAAATCACAATAATAAATGACAACCTCAATAATTAATCCCCAAATAATACAAACTTAACTGATAATCCTATATTTCGGTTAGGGGTTCATCTAGTGGGTTTCTAGGTCTAGTCTACTAACTCATGCATTTAAGAACACTATATATATATAATATATATACACATATCATGTAGTTATTTAAAAATAAATATACACAATACTTATAATAAATAAAAAGACAAAAATATCCCTATTTTAGGATGTGGTAGTGACAGGAATGGACCCGGATCAGATGTTATAGGTACGGCAATTAGGAGCACACCATCGTCAGGGATGTCATACTTTCATTGGAACGCCAGTCCTGACCTTATTATTGCTGCTATAGCTTCTTCGGAAGGAAGAGAAACCGTATAGCAGGACTTGGACTTCTTGCCCTTTGACATGGTGACGGAAGGTGTTGCCTGTTATATCAAATCTGGAGTAAGATCTGGATAGACCCACATGTCCTCCCTCCGTGATATGGTAAGAGGTATCATCTCGGCTATTTGGTCATGAGCTGGTAAAGCTTGACAACCTTCATTGTTGCCCTGGGGATCGGGATCACTCCGTCTTGGGCTTTCGTTACCCGGAAGTTACTGAACTGGAGAGATATCATGTTAGCCATAACTGTTTTGTCATTAAAATCCAAGGTGAGGGCCTTGGTGTCAAGCAGACACTGGATGTATCGCTTCAGTATGAAGCAATCCTGCATCGCATGGTAGACGTATCGATGGTAGTGCCAGTACTTTAAATTATTCACATTGACTGCCTCAACAGGACGCTTGACTTCGGGGAGCCGAAGCTTGTTTCCCTTCATTAGCAAGTCAAAGATTGCCATGACGTCATTATCCTCAAAAAATAGGTTTTCTTCAGTTTTGGGACCTCTGTAGGCTTTTGCTGGGGCTTCTTGGTTATATTGGCGATAAGAGACTGTTTTCCCTTGCCATCTCGGGCGCTATTGCCGTTGTTGTTGTTATTGTTGTTGTTGTTATAAGGGCATTTTCTCCTATCATCGGCGACGGGTATGTATATTCCCAAGAGGCGGACGTCCTTGACTTTCTTTTCATCACCGACAATATTTATGATGAATATCGTCCAGTATTTAAACTGAGAGTCGCCCATCCAGAGTCTGATTATGGGAAGGAGATTTCTTCGGCAGGTGTCCATTAGCGTGGACTCAGGGTTACCGAGGGGTAACTTTAGTATCGCTTGGTTGTACCGCTCGATGGATTACCTTACAAACTCTTTCTGTCTTTGTGTGATGTCCATTAGATAGGACATTGTTATATCATTTCCTCATCATAAAGCCGAGCAAGAAATAGATATTTGAGATCGTCAAACAAAGAAATATAGTTGTCCTGGAGGCTGCAAAACCAATCGAAGTCTATTCCAGACAATGCCCCAACAAAGAGCTTGGTTAGGAGGGCATCGTTGCTAGGCAGATGCCATTTTGTCGTCTCGAAGTAACTCATGAATTAACGGGGAGATATCTTCTCATCAAATGGAGACAAGTTAAAGGGATTATACTTCGGTGGGTATGGTACATCTCTCTACTTTAGGGGATACGATTGTCGGATCCCAAGCTCCCATAGTGTGTCCTGATTGTCCATTGAGTCTAGGCGGGCCCGGAGTTCTCGTACCTCATGTATTGCTTCCCAGGCTTCATCGACTGCGGAAGGACCAGAAGATCCATGCTGGGGATAATTACCACCAATAGGTAGAGTGGTTGTATTTGAATCCTCGTTGGTCCCAGGGTCCAGGCTTGCTTGACCAGAGGCCCTTGCTGGTTGTGAAGCTATATTTGCCTTGATCTCCAGCATTGTCTAGGTCAAGGCCTGCATTGACGCGCTTATGGTTTGTATCATAACCTCTAGGATTTTGATGCACTATCGATCATTGTAAAAAGGCATTACGCTAGAATTATAGATGGATCAGACCGATGGAATATAAGTGGTACAAAAAATCGATATGCTTGGTGTGATGATGCGGTATTGCTTAACTTGGCTAGATGGGATATCTTATGCAATGTGGTTCGAATGTATGATTATGCCAAGTAAGAAGACTGTGCATCGTGTCAGATCATTCTTGAGGGATAGTAGGCGAATGTAGGATCGTTGCATGGAAATAATATTTATATAAGTGAGTGGATCTGTCCCTTCTTCTCTACTCCTTTATGCCCTAATAAATAAATATTAGTGCTACTTTGATGTATGTCATAACTATATGCTAATCTAGTCCATATAATGATAATGATGCTTTATGTTCAATGTTGCTGAAAGTAATGAAATACATGAATAATGAACTGCTAGTACTAATGATATAAGAATGCTATAAAGTAAGTCTGCCATGAGAAAGAAGTAATATTATGTAATTTACTTCATATGCTGGTAACAATGAGAATAGAACATTGAACATCGATACAGGTATAAATGCATTAATGAATAGTAACTATGAAGAAATGCTTCATATGCGAGTATAATTGTGGTTTGGTACCATCGGGCTACGAGAAGGTCTGTAAGTTGGGACCTACGGGTCACCAACCGTTATGAGAATGAACCAAACGAGAATGATCAATAATGAGAGGCTTTACTTACATTTCGTTACCATGCAATTTATGCTTAGGTTTTATTTGCATAGTCATTGCATGGTCAGAGATAACTTGTGCACAAGATTTGGTAAGGTAAGTTTCCTCGAACGAGATGCACCGAAACACCGAGATTATTTGGCCTAGGAGGAAACATAGTGCTTTAGTAGAACTGGGTATAAATGAGATATTCATTGGGGATCGTAACCTTATGAATGATACTTTGTACGCCCTTCGAAGTCCTATATGGCATGTCCCTCGTGGTGCAAAAGCATATCACCAATGACCCTCATGTAGTTAGGCTGCATACTAACAAGAATATTTATGCAGGCTTAACGTTATCTCAGTTAATAATGATTTATATTAATTATGCTGTGGCTAATTCTTGTTTTGCAGGGATACGATGAGTGTGTTGTTGGTAAGAATCGTCGTTAGGCGATATATACATATTTCACATATATTCAATCTATCATTCTGTTTCCAATGTTTTATTATGCTGTTGATACTCTGATCATTGAAATAAACCTAGTTCATAATAGAAAGATCACTAAATTAATGTGCATGCTTCTCACATGAATACTTAGTATATTTTAGGCGAGTGGGCTAGTTTCTGCTCACCAATACGCGATATGTACTGACCCACGTTTGTGGGCATCCCCAGGTACTCAGTTGTGGGGTATGGCTGAAACGGTTCTGAGACATCGAAGCATTATTGGGGCGCACAGAAGCTCTTCTTCCATTACAGGCATCTTCTGTTATAAAGGGCATAATGTATAGAACAGTATAATTTAGTTGTATCAGTGAGAGTGTAAACCAAGACGACAAATATCAATATAAGCCAAATTGGCCAAGTATCAGTTGTATTTAAAAGCTTTATAAATCTTTTGTAAGCCATGTACTCAATTATCATATTTACTAAAGAGAAGGTTTTCATTATATTCATTGTGACTTCAATTTGTTAACTAAATTTTTCTTCAATGTCGTTATTTCTGAGATATAGCATGACTTGTCTATCTTCTTGCCTTATAAAAGTACAATCCAGGCTTGTGCGACATCACATTCGTGGCTACTTTTGGTTCTTAAGAATCGGGACCTGACAGACGTGGCCGCATGGAACGTGTCTTCGCGTTCAAAATCCTGGCATCGTAGTATTTTCCTCTGCCAGAGCTCAAGTGCTGAGTACTTTCCTTGTCAAAAGAGATTGTCGCATGAGTGGGGTCAGCTCGTGTGGACACATGATGTGTGTTTCCTTCGGTAGGGAGAGAGACAGGGAGCACATGTTCCGTAGTTGGGTGAGGCACAGCGGCCTTTGCAACCAATCTCCTACGGATCTTCTTAGGCTTTGCAAGCCTCGCTGAAGCACCGCCCTTATAGAGCAATTCTTCAATAGCTTGTTGGTCAAAGCGTAAAACCAGCATCCTCTGGGTCAAACCCAGCTTCGACGCGTCGGACTCTGTCACGGCCTTCTCATCAGAGAAAAATGATGTCTCCAGCAGAGTCACCACCTTGTTCGCCATTAAAGTAAGTTTGGAAAAGTTTTGTTCAATAAAAAACAAAAAAATTACAAAAAAATCCTAGGCAGAAGATTGAAGTATAATATTTTTTTTATCTGTGGAATGTGACGATGGAGATCGAGTACTACAACGACTCATTTACTCTGTTGATAGTCCGACGAGGGAATGAGGATGCTCTCTTCTCTATTCTCTCTCTTGAGCATGTACGTAGCTTGCCTGGAGGGGTATAGTCTCTGAAGTAGAAAAAACTATCCCTTAGAACGTCTAAGTTTCTCATATTTATAGCCATCATGCTTATGGGCTATAGGTGCCACATGTGCTTCTGTATGGTGGCCACAGGGGGATCCTTCATCTGAATGTGGTTGCAACTGTAGCCGTATACTATGGAAAGGATGCCACATGTACATCCTTAACAGGATGTAGTTTCGACCTTGGAGCGATTTCATACCGAGCTGCCACATGGACGTTTGTTGTGATTTATTGTTGCTGAAGATCTGGGTAGTTCTCGTCTTTTGTTTGCATGACTTGGTCAGCTTGACAGGTATACCATATTTAGTTGGAGAGAATTACTTCAGTCGCAAAAGAAATATTTTGTCTTAGGAAACCCTGCCACGTTGGACGCATGGAGTCTGGGACGCACGGAATGCATAAAGTTTGGAATGCATGGGGCCAGAGACTCATGGAGTCTGGAATGCATGGGGCTAGAGATGTATAGAATGCATAGATTCTGGAACGCATGGGGCCAGAGATGTATTGAACGCATGGAGCTTTGTTGTGTTGTATATGTGGTGCTGCACACCCGTCATGAGTAAAGTTTATGCTGATGTGAGGTTATGTTGTTTAGCGTGCTCACACTTTCTAGGCATTCAGAAAGTCCTTTTTGTCAGGATTCTGTGTCAGACACAATCTTGTGTCAGGCCTTTATGTGGCCAATATTACGGCACGTGGATGTTGTTTTTCCTTGGCCGCATGATCATTCTGCAGCCTGATTTTATTTGAGTCGATCTTGGGGTGCAAGTTTGTTGGGCGCACGGATCTAGATTTTCCATGCTTCTACAGGTTTATTTAATATTGCTTAGGATTTATTCAAATAAGGAAATGTGTAAATATTCAATAATATCTCAAATCTTTAATATATAATTTGAATAAGATATTTCCTATACATAATTATATATATAGGATTTATTCAAATAAGAAAATATTTAAATATTCAATAATATCTCAAATCATTAATATATGATTTGAATAGGATATTACTATACATATATATTCCTATAATTATTTATAATAACATATATAATACAACTAGTTGTATTCATATACATGATTATATACATATAAATATATAAACATACAATATACGTAAAACATATAAATGTATTCATATATTTAATTAGTATATACCCATACATGTAAATATATATATATATATATATATATATATATATATATATATAATATATACATAAGAATATATACAAATATTAAAAACATATAAATATACATATAAATATAAATATACATTAACTGTAGTTGATAAGACAAGCTTTATTAACTGCAGTGAACAGGCCTCCACCTCTACCACCAGCACCTGAACATGATCACATGTGGGCAACATTAAAGACTTTATTCAGATGAATCCAAAGCCCTTTAGAGGAACAAAGAGTCCATTAGAGATCACCTCCTGGCTGATTAGTACTATGAAACTGATTAAGGCATCAATAGCAGTTGTAGAGGCTGTCGACATCGCCAAAAACAATAAACGGGAGAAAGGTTAACAAACTTTGTATTGATTGGGAAAAGAAAAATAGTAGAAAAGAATCTCTAAAGCGTAGAGTGTGCAATAAAAAATAAGAATCTGGGCAAGTGTGACAGTGGAGATCGAGCACTGCAATGACTCATTTACTTCGTCGATGATCCAAGACCAAAAAGGTTGATGAGGCTCCGGGGAGCTTGAGTATGCGACTCAATGGATGTCCCTTGTCACGACCTGCACCCAGATATTCGGGCACGAGTACGTGGGTACGTCCAGCCTACGCCGCAGTATCGGCGGTAGTACGCTGTCTAGGTCATGTTCACAGTTAAATAAAATCTAGCTCATTCACAATAATTAAATAGGCAAGGATAAATAACAGGAAAAGGAATGCTAAGATTTTATAAACAGAATGTGACAATCAGATCCAGAGTTATTACAGAACCAAAAATTAAATCGGGGACAAACCCGATTACTAGGATAAAAGGAAATAAATAACTACTGCTAACTACTCCGTAGGAGTAGGCTCCTGTGTGGGAACCGGCTCCGCAACTGTATCACCTGCTGCCTCATAGGGGCCATAATAGGTGGGGGCAAAGTTCTCATCATCGCCTAAATCAACGGATCCAGTCAGGAAAGGAGCAAAGTACACAATGCACAACAAGATTTAAACTAAATATTTGTGACAGGTAGAAAAGAACTGACTAAGCATCATGTTGAGAATATACATAAATAAGTAGTGAAATTAACTGAGAAATAATGCTATAAATCAGGACTATAAGTAAAATATGATTTAATTGCTATAAACCAGGAATATGAGTAAAGCAGGACTAAAATGTGACAGGAAATATAACTGTAACAAGACAACAAGAACTGCAACACGACAAGAAACTATGTGCGTGAACTTGTGTATTTAGAATACATAGTTGGCATGTAAGGGTTTATAAGGCTAATAAGGCATGCCATAGGCGGCTAGCAGTCAGGAATAACAAGTATAAGGCTGAGGGTACAATCGCGTACCAACAGCTAGCAGTCACGACAGGGGAAGGGTAAACTACATGCCTCCTAGTATTCTCCCACCCGACACGAAAAGTAAGACATGAAATCCCAAAATCTAACACTAAGTATAATCATCAATGGTACTAGTAAAGCAAGGAATTAATTATCACAATATAAAGATTAAACTTGAAGTGCAGGTACTTGCCTGATGTTTGGATCCAATTACAGTTTTGTGTCTCGGGAAAATTTCCAGAAATGTGTCTAGATGCTGAAATAAACACTACCAACATGCTCAGAAGATATCAAATAGCTAGAAACGCCTGTCCTTGAGTCCAATTTTGGAGACAAGGGCAAAACGGTAATTTCGGGTCAAAACGGGGTCCGCATGTGGGCCCGCTTTGCACCGAAAAACGTGTAAGGGTCGAAGGTCTCCAAATTCACCAAACTTAGTGTCAACAGGTCAAGAACGACGATACGAACCCAACGGAACTTTCATAATTGGATTCCGATGAGCCGATCACAAAATCGCCCGTCAAGCGGGGCTTGTGGGGCCCACGACACGCGATTTCGTCAACGTTCTCAGAATCGAACCAAACTTGGGTCACAGGACCAGCGTATCGCTACGAGTCCGATGGCGTAAGTTTCGTTTCGATCCGACGTGTACACAGAAAGTTAGGGCATGAATCAGAAAAGATGGATACGGGACGGTGTCCGCGGATACACGTTGATCCCGGTGTGCACGCACACCCGAATCGACTTCCGCGAAATCCCACACGTCCGTATCAACGCTGCGCACGTATCTGTGAAGATCGCGCGCGACCAAGTCGTCCCGTTTGGCGGGGCATACCCAGTTTCGGGATGAATCGGGTCGATATTTTTCCTGTTTTTGGATCGCGGTGTGCGATCACCACAGGACGCGATGCCCTGAGCGGTTTGTCCGGACACCAAGAGGGTCATACAGGCTTCACAACGCAATTTACGGAATTAAAAACGGGGCAGCGAGGAGAAAGTTACACGCACCTGAACAGGGTCGAAAAACCGGGGTCCACCGTGTCCGACACGACACGAGGATACTGTGTCCTGGGTCGTGTCCGATTGAATTAGGGTTAGGGTTTAGGGAAATTCCGACGAAGGGAGGCCGGCCGGAGGAAGGCGGCGCCGCTGCGGGGGAGGCCTGTCACGATCCGCACCCGATATAGGGGTACAAGAGCGTGGGTACGTCCAGCCTACGCCGCAGCATCGGCGGTAGAACGCTGTCTAGGTCATGTAACTATCTAATCAATCTCACATGAATACCCAACTCCATAAGGAGACGTGGATATCATAAGATAATGCTGGAAATACTCAATCACATAAACTAAAGCACGATGAGATATCAAGGCAAGCAAGAAATACAAGACAAGTCTAACGACAAAATAGTCATACCTGTAATCAGTAACATCCAATCCCCAAGTGTCAGAAACAAGTCCACTAAGGTCACAGTCTGGAAAATATTTTTCAGTCAGGAAGGAGCAAAGTACATCTCTAAATAGCAGTTCTATATTAATGATATAAACTATGTAACAGTTCTAGATGGAAATATATAAGATGCATGTATAGGAACGAGAAATGTACAAAAAGGAAATACTGGAAATACTGTAAGTAAATGCAGGAAAAGAAACAATATGTCAACGAGCAAGAATCCTATGACTAAGTGTATGAGTACTAGCTTTAACATGTGATCAGCTTGGGAACTTGATCAGGCTGGTTACATGTGATTAGCTATGATTCATGTAAGGTCAGGCTAACCGTTGGTTAGCTATGATGCATGTAGAGGTTAGGCTAATCACACGTAACAGCTATGAAGCATGTAAATGGTCAGGCCGCACCCGACGTGAGATGTGGGGTGAGCTATGATGCATGTAGAGTTGGGTATGATCACATATCTATACTAAAATACTCCCCACCTCACAAACTCAGTTCTCAGTCTGAAACTGCTCAAACTTACCCACACATGGTTCAACCTCTTAAGACAAGCTATAGCCACTGTCAGAACAACTATGTACCCACAGTGGAACTCACTGTCCTTAACTAATTCTGATACCTAATCCTACCTCTCACTGATACTAAAAACCCACACTGCACACTGATACCTCACTGTGTTCACAGGTATCAACTACACACAGTACACACTGAGTACACTGGTTGCATACTGACACCAAATCTCAACTCCCAATTTCACATACAATGATTTCTTAATCCCATGCACACAGTCACACATCCACATAGGTAATACCTTGCACCAATACACAGAACTTGAATACACTGAACACACAGGATTTCTAACTGGGACACATGATTAACTCACACTGGCATTGAATATACTCAGGTATTTAGTTAGGTTTACACACAGCAATTTAAATACCTATGTACATAGATCTCTGATACATGGACACAGTATACTGCTACTGATAAATTCAACTAACACAGGCACTTATCCTCCCTACACTTAACATCCTACTGTCATCCTCAGCCCCTCAAAGTCCTAATGTACACCACATAGAAGTACTGATACACAGTCACACACTCTCTTCCCCATCTCTGATACACCCAGACACATAGGTTCAAGCACTGTAACATATACACACAGAACCACACTGATTTCTCACACACAGTGCAGCATCCCCTCACACACACAGGTATAATTGCACAGCTGCACACTTCTCTCTCACAGAATTTACACTCAGGTAAATCACTCCCCACTGAACTCACATACACTTGCAGGTGACTCACTGCACACATACACAGCCACACACAAATCCCTAACTCACCTCAACTCACAGGCATATAACTGATACACACACAGTTTCACACATACACAGCCAAATAAAAACCCCTATTCACTGATACCACAAATTCCTACACTACCACACACATTGTACTGAAGTTTGAAGGAACCCAGGACACACACACTGAATTTCAATCATACCAATTCACCCATACTGACACAGTTATACTGTTAGAAAATGTTCAGACTTATACATACAGGTAAGTTACTGAATACACACCCATAGATAAGCTCACAGTTAACTCACTGCACTCAGCTCCTCACACAGGAATAACTCAGACACAACTCAGATACTGATACACACAGCTAGTAACACACAATGCTCACTCACTTGTGTAAACACTCAGCCATGGGAATACCCAGCTAGTACCTATTGAACCTGGGGAAAATCACTCCACAGTGAGGCACAAGTTACTGAATTTCAACTACCTACATACACACACAATCCAAAATACAATGTTTCAACTGCTACACACCCAGATAATTCCCTGTATTGAACTTGGTTACCATTCTCCCCAAAGTCTGATACACAAACACAGTCATACAGGCACACACACATGGAACTCTGCTGGAACACAGAACTTCCTACACTCTGCTGATACATTAGAACCTGGGAAAATGACTGCATACAAAACACTCTAGAATTAAACACACTGACACAGTATCAGCTAATTGATACTCCCTATTCACAACCCCCAATCAGCACAAAATCCCCCAATTCTTACAACCTATCTATACACACACTGACCACCTCAAACCCGAATGCACAATGAACCATTCACAGTGATCACCATACATACATGTATATATATATATATTGGTTCCTGAGAACTAGGAAAAAGTTATTCATGTATACTTGCAAACCCTTAGGATTAGGGTTCCTGAAATTGGGGGAAACCAACGTATGAACACAAAACCCTAGTTCCTCCTAAATCTCTATGTAGAAACCCTAAAATCGAAATCCAAACCAATTTGGTGGGCTCCTAATGGCCAACAATAATGAAAAACAGAATTAAAAATGGATTAAATTCGTATTCTCACCTATTGGGAGATGGTTTCCCAATGTAGGTCCTCCTTCTTCAAGTCTTCTTGGTCCAAGCTCCTTGATTCCCTTTTGATGGAGGAAAAACTGAATTTCTAGGGTTTTAATTCCTGAAATTTATGGGGAGAGAAAGGTTTTTCTAATGGAGGCTAGGGTTAGACTTTTCTTCATGAAGGAAAAGCTTGAGGGAGGCTTCCCTTCATTATATAGGGCTAGGTTTAGGGTTTCAAATGCAAGGGTTTAATTTAACCCTTCAGGTTAAGTTATCTAGAACTAAAGTTTATTAGGGTTTAGTCATTTCTAGGGTTTTAAACCTAAGACTAAGTGTCAACTAGGGTTTCACTAAAAACTAGATTACAAGTTAGGGTTTACTTATTAGGGTTAGACCTAATGGGTTTCTAGGGTTTAAACTAAAACCTATCATCATGAACACCTCCTTAATATTTAATAACTCATCACAATAATTAAATACATAATTAAATTAAACAGGAGAAAAATTACACTAATGCCCTAAACTGGAAATATGGTAGTGACAAGGCCTGAGACGGTGCTGGCGGAGGCGGCACGGAGGACGGGCTGGCCGGAGGCGGCTCAGGCGAGGGGAGGGGTGCCGCTGCTGTGGCTGGGTCGGGGGAGCTTGACGGCGGCTGAGGGGCTCGGCTGCGGGGGCCGGAGGGTGGAGGAGGGAGCTGGTCTGGGCGGAGCTGGGGCGAGGCGGCCGGCGGCGAGGTGGGGGTTCGTGGTGGTCGACGGGGAGGAGGAAAAGGTTTTAAATAGGGGGAGATAGAGCGGGGGAGGCGGAGGAGAGAGGGGAGGTGGCCGGAAATGGCGGGGAGGAGTTTGTCGTGGCCGGGGCTGGCGGGGGTGAGCCGGCCGGAGCTGCGGGCGGCACAGATCCGGCGGAGGAAGCAGTCAGCGGCGGAGGAGGGGGAGAACGGGTCAGGGGTGAGGGTTCAGGCGGGTTCGGGTCGGGTCGGGCGGCGGGTGGACCCGACCCGACCCGCTAGGCGGGTTCGTGTGGGCTGGGCCCAATGGGCCGGGTAGGATAATGGGCCGGGCTGGAAAATAAAGAAAATAATAATAATAATAATAATAATAATAATAATTAATTAATAAATAAATAAATAAATAGTTTTTAGGTGTTTTAAATTAGGTCCGAGGCCCAATAAATTCTAAAAAAATTACCCTAAGTCCAGTTTTTCATTTTACACCCAAAAATATTATTTCAATAATATTTTAATATTATTTATTAATAATTAAAAATCATTTAATAATTAAAAACCCTGATTTAATTATAGAAAAAATCCCAAAAAATTCCAGAAAATTGTGAAAAATCCCAATTTAAAATTCTTTGCAAAATCTGGGGGTTTACATCCCTTGCAACACTTCTGTATTCTTCTCCTCTCTCTCTCTCTCTCTCTCTCTCTCTGTGTGGGAGACACCTACTATTTATAGCCTTGAGAAGGCATTATACACGCATGCATGCACGCATCTCATGCTGTCTTATGGCAATGCATGTTATAATAGGCTGCCACGTGGTTATTCGAGATCTTAGGTTGCTGATGCCCATAATACTCGTGATACGTGTAATGCCCTAATTTATGATGATTTTGATTGTACCTTAGGAATACTTTCGCCTAGCGCATGGAGATTAATAGAATAGTAGTGGAGAATGACATTGATGACAAATGGGAACACTACTTGTGTTGTGGTTGGCGCATGGCTCTTGATCACTTCGGCGTATGACTTTGTGATTACTGTTGACACATGGTGTAGATTTTCCATGCTTATACAAGGTCCCCTTTAAAGTTTCTAAACTTAAACTTCATCAGATTTAAGTTTGGAATACTTTGAACAGAAGCATGGGGGAGATAAGTGAATGGGCTGCTTCAGCGTATGAATGGAACATTCTCCTGCTTGGCGTATCTAATTGTTTGGTGCACGGAAGGTTACTATGCTGTTGATAGGGTTCTAAGTCACGCGAATTACTTTGATCGGTTTTCTTCTATTCCCTTGGCACGGATTCAATGTCGAGTTCACTCCGCGGCTTGGATGCCTAACTACTCGAGAGCCATTAATGGCTTTCTTGCCAATAAATAGAGGGCTAGGGAAGAGAAAGAATAGTGCCTTCCTCCTTCACCTAATGTCTCTACAGAAGCCAAGTGTGGGGAGATAGGTAGAGCGGTTCATCGATCCTCTCTCTGATGGTCGACCATCCAGCTGCCTTCGGTGGAGGTAAGGAGAGAAATTCTTTGCTTTCAGTTATTGGAACATAAGGACACTGCGGTATCGTCTGTTTGTATGGACCAAATCTCGGTCAGTTCATACGAAGATGCTCTCCACAGCTCGATGGACATGGTCGTTACCGAAGGACTTCTTCTTGAAGATGGGCTGACGGCAAGAATTCTCCTTCGGTGGCATGGGTAACGCTATCTCCGGACACTCATCTAAGGCATGCACGAGGAGACTATGCCTAACCATGCTGCATGGGATCACTTTCTTCGTCGTTGAACCTGCATTATGGTGGTTATGCGCGTATACACAAGACTTGGTGCCTATGTGTCTCTCCCCGAGTGCATAGATGGCAAGCTTGCCAAATGGCATATGGTCCTATAGGTGCGTACATTTTAATTGGTCTTTTCTTACAAACATCCTAACTTTTTTGTGCTCGTCTTGCAGGGAATGCCATGGATTACTTGGGTCCTGATGGAGCATGAAAAGATATCATAGTTACCGTTTTTTGTGGTGAACAAACAAATTAATCAGGATATTATTTGAGATCTTCCATTCTAGTTTACTGCAGTTACTCCTTGTACATGGATGCCACGATTACAGGGTTGGGATTAAAATCCCAACCGAAATTTCTATGCACGTTCTTTCACACGACAGAGTTAGGTCTATAGGCTCAACTCTGTGTTGCAAGCTCCTTTTCTATCCATCGGTAAAATTATTTTCCAAGTATTATGGCTTGCACTGAGAAGTTTTCTGAAGTGATGACCCAGAATGCGTTGGGCTACCGGCTTTACAGGCGTTGGGACAAGAAACAACACAGAGGAGTCTCCTTCTTTTCTAATATACTCATGATGTTGAATATCAATTAAACTCCAAAATGTAATGGACTTCCATCACATGTACTCAAGATCATGAATATTATTAAAAAAAATTATTTTCCTTTTAGAACTTTGTATTACTGTGTGTATCGTGGTTACGAATATTATAACAGAGGTAATATGGACGTATTATAACATCATCACGCCGATAAAATAAAGCCCTAACAGAGGTAGTATGAACGTGATAGGTTAGAGTAGTTCCATAAGAGAAGTTTGGTGGGGACACCATCTGTGATGGCTGAGACATTTTGGTACTAAATCGAAAGCCTAGCAAGTTTACTTATAGCTTGGTGTAAACATGATGAGGCATTTTGTAGAGATAAAAAGGGGACGAGTCAGAGGTAGTATGGACGTGCCTGTCTTCTTTTACTAGGGAATATGGGCAGCTCATAGTTCAGAGGTAATGTGGACGTGAACTACTTATTTTGTAAAAACTTTGTGGAGATAACAAAAGGGGACGAGTCAGAGGTAATATGGGCGTGACCATCTTCTTTTATTAGGGATAACGACTTATAGTTCAGAGGTGATGTGGATGTGAACTTTTTGCCTTAGAGAAGTTTTGAGGACCTGTTACCCATTGCGCACTCGGGACTCCCGAGTACGGATAGCAGATTTGTCCGCGTGCTCAGGATAGAAATAATTTACTGGGGAAGACATTATTTGTGAACATTATACTTTTATGTCCCTCTGTTTGGTATAGAAATGATACACATTTTTTTGGTTGCTTAACTTAGGCATAGTATTTTTTTAGGAACTTGTCATTCATTGTCATTATGAGCAAGTCACCATTAGACTTAGCAAGCCTATATGCGCCGCTGGAGTAGAACGTTTTTACTACAAAGGGACCCTCCCACTTGGGTTGGAATTTTTTTGCCTTCTTGTGGGTCATGATCGTCTGTCTTCTCACGGTTAGGACGAGATCGCCAACCTGGAATGTCCTTTCCTTCACCTTTTTTTTTGAAGGCCCCGGAGATTCATGCTTCATATAACTCAATGTGCTGCTGAGCCAAGATAAGTTTTTCGTCAAGTGCCTCCAACTCTAGTAGATGCCGACGATGATTATTTTTTAAGATTAGCTGATTGGAAAAAGCCACTCGGAGAGATAGATTTTGGGTCTCTAAAGGAACATAGCCTTGCTTCCATAGACCAAAGAGAACGATGTGCTTCCAGTCGGAGTTCGAACCGTCGTACGGTTGGCCCATAGACATTCGTCCAGGTTCTCATTCCAGTCACGTTTGTTGGTTAAACAAAACTTTTTTAGTAGCTTGATGATTATATTATTGAATGCTTCGTCTAATCCATTTGCTGTTGGATTATGGACGGTTAAAGTTACATTTTGCATTCTATTTTTATCGCAAAACCAAAAAAAAGTATGACTTACAAACTGGGGGCTATTATCATCAACAATCCTGCGAGGTAAGCCGAAGAGGTAGATAATGTGATGCTTTAAGAAATTAATCACATGAATTGTCTTGACCTCTGCCAGCAGAATGGCTTTCGCCCACTTGGAGTAGTAGTCTGTGATAGCCAAGATGAACCGGTGCTCCTTAGACGAAGGTAAACTAATTGGCCCTATAATGTCCATACCCCAGGTTTCGAACGACCAAGATGCAACGGTCGGGTATAGAAACTCTAAGGGTTGATGAATAAAGTTGGCATGGATTTAACAAATTATATACTTTTTCTCATTATTGACGGCATCCACCACCATTATTGGCAAATAATAGCTAGTGCATCGGAGGCAGTCCTGAAGCTTAGGATCGGGTTGGTGAAAACCACAAACACCGTCATGAGATCCATGGAGATCTTGCTTTTCTTCTATGTCTGATAGGCATCGTAGCATGAGCCCTTCATAGGAACGACGGTATAGCATCTTAGTGGTTGTATCATAGTAGAACCGGAGGGAGCATATTCTAATGGAAGTGGCCTCCTTTGGGTCGTCTGGAAGAATTTTGTAGATAGCATAGTCCATAAATGGGATCCTCCAATCTTTGACATTGGTATCTACGTCCATAGAGTGGCTTAGACTCAAGCATAAGTTGTTCCTTGGGCAGACCAGTTCTTGACCCACCATTGTGATTAATTGGTGTATTTTGATTGGAGTTGATAAGGAAGCGACGAGGCCGATGGGTTCGTCAGCATTGATATTTTGTAGTCGTGGCATATGTTCTATGAAGAACCTTGTGAAAGTGAAAATCATGTCGACACTCGCTCGGTGGTAGGAGAGTAAGTCCTCGTGGCAGACTTCGTAGTCGCCACGGACTTGACTAACAATTAATTTAGAGTCGTCATAAGCTTCTAGGAAGTCAACCTCTAGTTATTTAGCTAGCTGAAGCCCAATGATGAGAGCGTTGTACTCTGCCACATTGTTGGAATATTGCTCCGTAAATGAGTATGCACGATAGATGACTAGGTAGTCGGGAAAGATCAGCACTATCCCTATTTTGACGACGATATTACCTTTGGGCCCTGTTCTGGAAGCAACATCGAAGAACATTCGCCAAACTGATCCTAATGTTGTGATTATGTTAGACTCTAACACCTCGTCGGGGATTTAGTCGTAGAGCTTTGAAGTCTCCTGCACCAGATGAGCTGCCAGAAAGTCGGCCAATTCTTGGCCCTTAACAGCCTTTTGTGGGACGAATACCATGTCGTAGGGTTACAGTAGGATTGTCCATATGGCTAGGTGAGAGTTAAATTCCCCAGACTTGGTCATGAGGACTCTGAGGGGGTTCACTCGAGTGATCACATTGATGGTTTACCCTGTCAAGTAATGGTAGATCTTTTGGACAGCGAATACTATAGCAAGATACTCTTTCTCGATCGGATTGTACCTATTTTCTGCGTTGATCTTTATTCTGTTGAGATAGTAGATACCTTGCTCATAGCCTTTATCGCCCTTTTGGGCAAGAAGAGCGCCGAGGGAATGATCAATTGATCGAACATATAGTAAGAAGGGTTTTCCTAAGATTGGGGCCACCAATACCAGGGGGTTTGTGAGATACTTCTTAATGTCGTCGAACGCTTCCTGGAATTCTTCCATATAGAAGAAAGAGGTTCCCTTCTTTATGAGTTGAGTAAAGGGCTGACATTGTCCTGAAAGGTTGGCTATGAATCTCCTAATGTATGTCAGTCTTTCCTGCCGACTGTGAAGTTCTTGCAGGTTCTTTAGAGGATGCATCTCTAGGATAGCTTTAGTCTTCTCAGGGTCAATATAAATATCCTTCAAGGTTATAATAAAACCCAAAAAATTATCGCTAGAGACTCCGAGGAACGAGTTGGTTGGATTCATCTTAAGCTGGTGGGCTCGCATTAAATCGAATACCATCTTCAGATCATGGAGATGATCATCCCACAAATGTCTCTTGACGACGATGTCATCAATATGATACTCTACTTTCTTGCACAGATTGTCGCAGAAGATGATGCTCATAGCTATTTGATATGTCGCACATGTATTCTTCAGACCGAAGGGCATCACAGCGTAACAGTACACCCCTATTGGCGTCTGAAATAACGTATGCTTCTTATCGTCTGGAAATATATTAATCTGGTTGTATCCTGACAACCCATACATAAAGGATAAACTCTCGAAGCCACAAGTATTATAGATCATCACATTTGTGATTGGAAAAAGGGATTTTTTTTCCTTTGGGCAAGCCGCAATTAAATCATGAAAGTCTATGAAGACTCAGATTTAACTATTCTTTTTTATGACGGGGACGATGTTAGCTAACCAATCTAGGTATTTTTCTACGCGGATAAAGTCGCTTTCTATTAGCTTATTCACTTCAGCTTCGATGGCGTTCATTATGTCTGGTCGGAACCATTATTGATGTCGTTTCACTGGCTTAGCGTTTGGTAGGATAATGAGATTGTGCATCATGATTAACAGATCTAAGCCTGGCATATCCTTGTAGTTCCATGCGAAGACGTCAATATATTCCCTTACCAGCTAGAAAAGGGATCCATGCTCTTCTTTGGAGAGATTTTTGCTGATGAAGATGGGTTTAGGAGCAACATCGTCATCCAAATCAAATTCTACAACCTCTTCCTCAGTATGAGGTTCCCATTGTCGAATCGTAACTCCCACAGAGATTCCAGTTTTTTAGCCCACGGTTCTACTTTAAAGAGTTCGATCGGGTATTCATCATACTCATCTAGATCTGCAGATACTATGTTGATGGACAGTGTTTGCTTGAGTACGTCCCCGAGGCTGATGTCGAAGTCTCAAGTGAAAGACTGTGAAGACTGAGATTGTATTTCATCTTCCTCCCCCGAGTCTTCGGGAGTTATAGGAGGTATGACATATCCTAAACCATTACCAGTTCATTGGTAGTATGTCTCAGTCTTTCCCTTAGGGGCAAAGTGATGCAATGGCAAACATCGTCTTTTGCCATAATTTAGGCCTCGGTCCCTTTTCAAGTTGTATCCCATTTTCTGGAGAATATGCTTAGTATGTATGTTGTAGCGGTGAAGTTGATTTCTACCAATTTCCAGTTTTTGATCCTCTACTGCAAAATCTCGGTAACCTTTGATTTTCTCGATAATGTTGAGCTTGTCACCTTTCTTCCTTGCTGGAATAAAGTAAAAGGTGTTTTGGCTAAGGCGAATCCGATTTACTGAGTGAGTGGTAGCTACTTGTGTATGCAAGTGTAAACCTAGACCATACTCCAAAGAATATGCGATGTAACTCAAAGATAGACCTCTATTAAGAAAATAAGGTATCTCTTCTAAAGGGATTACATCATCGAAGGATAGTACGTCGGTAGATATCGCGACATACTCTTCTAGTTCATCTTCTTCAGTGGCTGTCAGTGACGCTGACGGTGCTGGAATTTTTCTGTGGAACTTGACTACCAGCTGCCCTGGGATTTTTGCAGAAAGGGGATCCTTGTTTGGCAAGTGTCTCTATCTCCGGGGTTTGATTACCGAGGATTCAGGTGCCCTTCTACGAAGCTTGACCACAAGGGGAGTAGCCGTATGGGTTGGACGTCCTTTGAGACGGACCATTAGGGGATCGCCTGAAGCCGTAGCAGTATCGAGTCGGGGTAATACAAGATCGAGTCAGAGTAGTACGCCTTGAGCCCTTTGAAAGGATCCATGTCAATGAATTTTGTCTTGACCACACCGTCCTCGGTGACATATTTTAAGCATTGGTGAAGACTGGATGGAATAATCATATACTCATGTATCTACGGATGCCCTAGTAGGACATTGTAGGATACCTCCACATCGATGACATAGTATGTCACCTCTGTTCAAAAATCGTCTATCTAACATTTCAGGCTAATCTTTTCTAGAGGGTAACTCCTTCCGACGTTGAAGCCGTTGATAGTGGTATTGGCGTCTGCTAGCCGATGCATCGGGATCTCCAAGGTCTGTAGCAGACTTTGTAGGATAATGCTAAGAGTTGATCTTGGGTTGATATGCATCTGGTCCACTTTAATGGATCCAATATACCATGTGTAATACAGGGGACGGTCGTGCATATTATTCTTTAATAACATATCCTACTGCGAGAATATGATCTTCGAAATTGCCTCCATCATACTATTGCAGTGGGGACATGCTGTGTGATTCTCGGCTGGTGGCTTGACTTGGGATAAATAAGAGTCAGAATTTTATAATACCTCATTTAGAGCATCACGAGTCTATTTGGAGATACGAAGGAGCTCAAATAGAGACAACTTCGCTAGAGTATTGGCGATCTATGCCAAAATGTCAAAGTTGTAAGGCTTTTCCAGCTCTTGAGTTGTGTCTTTTCGCAGTGGTTTATCAAAGCGTGTCTCCTTCTTCTTCTACCTATCTGCTACAGGAACCTAGAATGGACCCAGATCAGATGTAGCAGGTGAAACCGTTGGAGATGTAGGGTCATTGGGAGCATTGTAGTCGTGTTGTTAAACAAAACTTCAAAATAAAAGACCTCCAGGCGGGATGATGGCATTTCCTCTGAGATGCTTTGAGTTTAGTTTGCTAGCTCCTGGCTTCAAAATGCTTCAAAAGATGGCGCAATCAGGATGCGACGACAGCTAGACTGGATTGTGAAGACGACTTTAGCTCCTCGTTCGGATCTTCTTGGTGCGGGAAAACTATTTCAACGAGAGTCGGTAAATCGAAATATACTGGTGAAGGCGAGCTAACCCAACTATACCAATCGACACGTTGTTTATATGAAGCATGCATATTATTTATGGTCTTTCTATCTTGCCTTAGTTTATTTTACAAGCAAGAAGTATATAGAAATCTAATGAAATAAATTTGCCACTGTTCGGTGACATTTACCTGCCCGTCTGAACCACCTGCACAATACTTACCATGTCCTTCCCTGCCATGAAGACACAAGTTAGCTTGCACAGGTTTAAATATACGAGGGGATAACTAGCATGATGCCAAAATGGACGAGTTATAGTCTATGAACGAGAATGGCATTCAACGAAACTACTTAGGGTGCTACACGCCATCCCGTCCAGCATAGGAGACTAAGTAGGACTTCCTCCCGGATAGGATCGGTGCCAGTGCCCCAGCGACCGTCAGCAGGAACTAAGACCTTGTGAAGAAGTTGTCTGTGATCAAACATAGTACACTAAGTTAGCAGTTGAGGCATTTCAGGGCAATATCAGGTACAGGACAATAACAGGGCAAGATTAATTTTTGTATAGTCTTCCTGCTCAATTTATTTCATTGCAGGATGAGTTCTATACATAGCACAATTTAAAGAAAAAATATACATTCTAACTTGTATTTATGCATATTATGAATATTCCAAACGAACAAGCATGCAAATAAGTAACCGTTCACAAGTTGATTGACAAGCATCATAATCCAAGTCTATTCCTTTTTATCTTGACATCCTTTAGTTATTTTGGTATCGTTTGATTGGGGTAAGCAAGAATACAAGATTTTAGATGTAAAGACTTAGAAGAAGGGCCAACTGAATCGAATATAAGCCACTCACAAGTTGGTAGGATGGAAGAAGGAAAGAGGTGCTTTAGGACTCCGCTCATGTGTCGCCTACTGCTCGTTCACCTGCATTGCCACAAACAGCTGATCAATACCTCTTCCACTCTTTCCAAATCTCATAATAGAAGTACAGTTCAACGAACAAAAATAATAAAATCTATCGAAATCATTCAAGAAAACACAAGCAAATCCGAAAACCAACTCAAAGTACGAAAGCAACAAAGCGACAACGAAAACTAGGCAAGAAAACTTACAGCGGAGAGGTCCCTCCTGACTATGCTGCTAAGTCAATCCTGGGGGCACGGTCCACTGAATATGGGAATCGATTCCGAAGAAGTAAATCCATAACGAGGATGGTTTCTTGTTTTAATCTATCCCGATCGAACGGTACTGTTTTGTATTTCTTAGCCTCGCTCCCCGAATAAGGGGAACGGGGAAACCACATCCTACCCAACTAATTGGAAGTTTCATCCACGAAACTTAGGAATAGAACCTACCACTAGGAAATAATGAAGGGAATATTTCCCTCATCTCAGATTCAAGCTCCCAAGTGGATTCTTCGACCTAATGGTTTTGCCAAAGCACACACACAAGAGGAACCGAACGACTTCGAAGCAGCTTTTCCTTACGATCCAAAATTTGCACAGGTTGTTCGACATATATCAAGTCTGCCTTAAGATCCAGATGATCAAGATCTACTACATGACTCGGGTCATACACATACTTCCTAAGTTGAGAAACATGGAAGACATCGTTCACTTCGGATAGTGACGGTGGTAGGGCAATCTGATATGCAACTGAGGTGACTCGCTTTAGTATTTCAAACGAACCGACAAATCTCGGACTTAGCTTCCCCTTTGCTCCAAATCTGGTGACTCCTCGCATAGGCGAGACTTTAGGAAACACCCGATCGCCTTCAAGGAATTCAAGTGGACGCCGATGCGTGTCTGCGTAGCTCTTCTGACGACTCTGAGCTACCTTTAGTCGTTCCCGAATCAAACGAATCTTTTGGATGGTTTGCTCCATGAGCTCTGGGCCAAGAATTTGTCGTTCGCCAACTTCATCCTAACAAATCGGGGATCTGCACTTCCGCCCATACAACGCCTTATACAGTGCCATCTGAATGCTGGATTGAAAGCTATTGTTGTATGTAAATTCAGCTAATGGTATATGCACATCCCAACTTGTCTTCAATTCTAAGGCGCAGAGTCATAGCATGTCTTTGAGGATTTGATTGACACGTTCTGTTTGACCGTCTGTCTGTGGATAGTAGGCAGAGCTGAACTTCAACTTCGTCCCTATTGCTGACTGCAGGCTTTCCCAAAAATGTGATATGAATCGACCATCTCTATCGGAGATAATAGATACGGGCACGCCGTAGAACTGAACGATTTCGTTGAGGTAGATCTGAGCCAAGCGGTCGGCACTCCAAGTACTTTTGATAGGCAGAAAGTGAGCTGACTTGGTGAGTCGATCGACAATAACCCAGACGGCATCATTTTCCCGTTGTGTCTTTGGCAAACCAACAATGAGGTCTATTATTATGTGTTCCCATTTCCACTCCGGAATAGCGAGGTTCTGTATCTCTCTTCCCGGCTTCTAGTGCTCGGCATTTACTCTCTGACAAGCCATACAATGTGACACGAACAGTGCCATATCTTATTTCATGTCGTGCTACCAAAACGTCATACGGAGATCTCGAAACATCTTTGTGCTACCCGGATGAGAAGTATAAATAGCATAATGGGCTTACGTGAGTATCTCCTTTCTGAGGGCTGCATTGTTTGGAACGTACAATTTTCCCTTCACTCGGATTATCCCGTCCGTGCCTACCGCAAAGTCGGATGCCTTTCCTGCTGAGATAAGACCTTGCATCTTTTGCAGGAACAGGTCATCCTTCTGAGCGGTCTTGACCTTTTCTAACAAGTCAGGTTTGAGGCACAGTTGAGTCACTTGTACCCCCCCTTTTGTATCTGATTATAAGTGTAATACCCAAAGCTTCCAAATCTCAACGCAGCTTATCATTAATAGCCAAACTCACATCAAACACTCGACTCAGTGCATCAGCTACAATATTTCCTTTGCCAGGCGTGTATCTGATCATCAGGTCAAAGTCGCTAAGGAGTTCAAGCCAACATCGTTGACAAAGATTCAAATCCTTTTATGTATATAGATATTTTAGGCTTTTATGATCTGTATAGATCTCGCACGGTATACCGTAAAGGTAGTGGCGCCACAACATCAGCACGAACACCACCGCGGCGAGTTCCAAATCATGGGTTGGATAATTCTTCTCGTGAGGCTTTAGCTTCCTCGACGCGAAGGCTATCACTTTGTCCCATTGCTTAAGGACACATCCCAATCCCTTGCCTGAAGCGTCACTATATATTTTAAAATCATCAGGTCCGTTTGGAAGGGCAAGAATTTGTGCTGAGATGAGGCGTTGCTTTAACTCCATAAATGAAGCTTCACAGTCATCCGTCCATGCAAACTTTACTCCCTTTCGAGTGAGCTGAGTAAGAGGCGAGGCGATTCTAGCAAAAACTTTAATAAATCTATGGTAGTAGCCTGCCAGACCAAGGAAACACCATATATCGCTAGCTGACTCAGGTCGTTTCCAGTTCACGAAGGCTTTAATCTTCTAAGGGTCAACAGATATGCCTTGTGCAGAAATAATATGTCTGAGAAAGGATATGCTATCCAACCAGAACTCACATTTATTAAGCTTGGCATACAGCTTATTGTCTCGAAGGGTTTGAAGCACCATCCGTAGGTGTCGTGCGTGTTCATCCCTATTCTTCGAGTACCCCAAGATGTCGTCCATAAAAACGACCACAAATTTATCGAGGAATGGTCGGAACACTCGATTCATCAAATCTATAAAAGCAGCAGGGGCGTTCATCAGACCAAACGGCATGACAAAAAAATTGTACTGCACATAACGGGTTCAGAATACGGACTTGGGCATGTCTTCTAGCTTAATCTTCAGCTGGTGGTAGCCCAAGCAAAGATTAATTTTCGAGAATACTGTTTCCCCTTGCAGTTGATCAAACAGGTCATCTATCCTGGGCAGAGGATACTTGTTTCTGATGATGACCTTATTCAGCTCCCGGTAATTGATGTAGAGGCGTAATATTTTGTATTTCTTCTTCACGAAGAGTACAGGCGCGCCCCAAGGAGACACGCTCGGACGGATGAACCCACGATCTAGCAAGTCTTGCAGTTGGCACTTTAACTTCTTCAATTCAGCAGGGGCCATTCTATACAGAGGCTTAGAAATCGGCTAAATATTCGGGAATATGTCGATGGTGAACTCGATCTCTCGATCAGGTGGCATGCCGGGTAGTTCGCTCAGAAACATATCAGGGAACTCTGCCACAGCGAAAGAAGACTCAACATTTATGTAATCCAGCTGTGTGTCCCGAACCGACGCTAGGAATCCCTCGCAGCCTGAGTGTATCATTCGTCGAGCAGACATCGCAGAAATCACCATGTAGGCCCTGGTCGCATCAGTTGTTGGACTACTCGTGTAGCAGAATTCGACTTCTCCAGGCAGGCGGAAGATGACTCATTTTTTTACACATTTGATAGTTACTGAGCAGGTGCCGAGCAAATCCATTCCCAAAATGATATCATAGTCCCAAACATCTAGAACTAAAACATCTAGCGATATCTTTCTTCCTCCAATACGGACGTAACCACCTTGGCATACTGAACGGACATGTATTTTCGTGCCGGAGGGGGTGCTAATACTAAGGTCTAAATGCAACTGTGTCATTTCTATATTGTTTTTCATGGCAAAATTCGTGAATATAAAACTATGCGTTGCACCAGAATCAAATAGCACACGTGCAGGTATATTATTAGAAAGCAATATACCTAACACAATAGTGTCTGAGGCCAGAGCTTCCTTCTGTGTCATAGTATAGACCCGACCTTGAGCTTGGCGACGCTCTGGCTGAGGCGCAGCTCGATTGGCCTGGGGTGCAGGCGCATGATTTGGATGTTGAGGACGATGATTCGTGAGGCATGGACAGTTACTGATATCATGATCTGATTCATTACAAATGAGGCATAACCTGAGCTTCTTGCGACAGTTTTCAGCCGTATAAAATGGCTTCTTATAGAAGGAACATGGCTACCCTGAATTTTCCTTTTGCTGACTGTCGTTGTTTTGATGCTTTGCAGAATTGTTTCCTTTCTGGTTGCTATGGCGTTTGTGATTGGAGGTATGCACAGCGCCGGCAGGAACAGGAGGATACTGCAGTTCAAGGGAGAGGGCATAATTTAGGACTTCCCGCATAGTCTGGTATTGAGGAACGACCACGTGCACATGGACAGCAGGATGCAGACCGCTTTTAAATCTTCTGGCACGACTCACCGCATTAGGTAAATAGGAGCTTGCGAATTTGGCGAGCCGGTTAAATTCGATGGAATATTGTTTGACTGTCATGCTGCCTTATCGTAGTTGCACGAACTCGTTCTCTTTTTGATGATGTACGGGAGGGGGTATGAACTCCTCTTCAAATGCACCACGGAAGGTGGCCCATGCGATCGTCTCTTCTTCATCATTAACTAGAAGAGAACTTTGATGCACGTCCCACTAGTCGTGTGCGTCCAAACAGAGCTAGAGTTGGGTACACGCAACACGCTTCTGCTCTATCATGTCCCAGTCCCAAAATATGTAGGACCAGGAATGCGTGATACGCCAGCTACGTATTCGACCAGACTCTGGTCTGACTCGAATACATATAAGTTGTAAAATAAAGGGCACAATCTAGATATCCCATAAATGTAAACCTCTATGTCTCAATCCACAATGTACATCAGTATACAAGAAAGAGCTATATGTGCTAGAGTCGGCCGCCCAATAACACACTAACTCGAATAGACTCGAGATAAAGTATGAGTCTATAAAAACTAGGCTACAACAGCAGATGAATAATCAACGTACAATAACCATAATGCCGGTAGATAAGATGTGAGTACCTGGTACCATGCTCGTAAGATATGCGAATCCAACAGCAACTCCAAATGCTCCGTAATTATCTATACTGCAAAACTGGCAGGGAACTAGGTCCTCAGAGGGACGTAACAAGGTACAAAAATACAACATGCCAAGTAAACAGAAAGTACAAGTGCACGACAGGGTACTCTATCATAACCAAACAAGTGTGACACAGTTTAAAGACAATGTTCGACGCGTGGGCTGTCCAAAGTAAAACCGTAGCTCCGGACACGGAAACACACGGCACGTACCGCAGCTCCAGGCAAGGAGTCACACGGGTGGTACAACTACTCTAGATACAGGATCACTACAGAAATAGTATATATATATATATATATATATATATATATAAGCGCGTGCAGAGTAGCCCAAACGTCTAGTAACTGTCTTCCCCTTCCCAAGCGGTCCACGATTGTGCGCTGAACCTGAACCTCTATCTAACAGTCTCGACACATGGAAGATAACTCAACAGACGCGACCCTAAGGTCGTCCCAGTCTCTGATCATGATGTCAGTATCAGGATACAGGAATCTGGCACGATCACAGTGTATGAGTGTGTCCTAGGGTGTCGATATACTCAGGTACGTACATCGAAGTGCTACTAAGCATCTAACAATTTTTCTAAAATGTTACGATGAATGTCAGCACCCGGTTGTGATCCGGACGTGAAGTATCGAGCGTCAACATAAGTACGTGCACAATGTACATAAAGAACAACAAATATCTGTAATCTGAAATAAAGGGTGGCAAGGTACACTTGTCTGTGTGCGGCTGCTGATGACGGGGATCTGGTACCGCGTCCAAGTCCTCAGGTCCCGCAGTACCTAGAGATGAATTACAAACCAGAATCAATAATCTACTTTACAACGGACAGGTGTGCTACATACATCTACACCTAAACTCAGTCTCAGCTATGACTCACAGGGACAAGTCACTAGGGGGTTGACTATAGTTGACTATCGGTACGATGGTCAAATCAGTTAATCATCAGTACCATATCATCAAGACATCCTCAAACACAGTTTATGAGTTTAATTATTTTGTTTAAAAAAATCGTTGTTTCCAATCACCAGGTGCCTCCCTAAGTTAAACACCTTAAATTTCCAGTTCTAAATTACCGATCTCTCTAGTCCTCAATCAGCCATTCACCTACTATCCTTACTAATCATACATTTAAATCGAGCATTTACACTACACCTAAACCCTTCCTCAATTAATTCTTATTAAATAAGTCAGCATTTACCACCATGAAATATATCCTGATCTATCATTTGACGATAAAAACCTAAATCTCCATAAGCCGATGTCTAAAATAAATTGATTTAATTTGTGTTGATGACAAACCCTAACTTACATTCATCCTGTCAATAGACACCTCCACAACATCAAAGTGTATATACTCATTGTAATAACCCTAATATTTTTCCATGCATTTATAAATCCTACTCTCCAAGTACAGCCTCTTAAACCCTAGTCATCCAATAATAACTACACAACACTATAACAATACCACACTATGCTAACACATACTCTAGCAATAAACACTACATATTATATAAATATAAAGAGAGGGGGAGGAGTATACCCAAAGTGGCCGGAGCGAGGAGGTGCTGGCCGGACAATGGGGTATGGCCGATGGTGGTGGAGACGAAGGCGTAAGCTGGTGGTGATGGTGGTGGTAGGCTGGGAGTGATGGTGGTGGTGGGGGTGAAAGTGTACGGACGAACAGCGGGGGGGATCTGCAGCGCCGGCGGGAAGAGCTTCAGCGGGGGAAGATCAGCGTCCGGCGGCGGGGACGCACGGCCCCGGGGAGAGCGGCCGGTCGGGCAGGGTACTGCACCGGCGGGACAGCAGTGCAGTCCGGCGGCGGGTCGGGGTGCTTGCACAGCGGGGGAAGAGTCCACAGCACCGGAGGGTCGGCAGTACAGTCCGTCGGTGGGTCGGGGTGCTAAAGTCGGCCGGAAGTAGGCTGGGGTCGGTCGGTTGGTTGGTGCTCTTCAAGAGAAAGAATAGACTAAGGGAGAAGGAGAAGAGAAATATAATGGAGGGAGGAGGAAGAAGAAGTTTGCATGGGAAATTAATGAAGGAGTGAGGAGAGAGAGAGAGGGGAGTTTCCTTGGGATTAGGGCCGGTAGGAATGTGTTGAGGGTGGGATGAGGTGTTACTTTATAGGGGTGTGTGAAGGAGATGGAGGGTTGTGATCAATCTATTCAAAATGGAAGGTTGTGATTTGTCATGAAGGGGGAGTGGGTTTCTTCATGAAGGGGGGTGAGTGGATGGTGAGAATAGGACCCTATTTTGGGACCTCTCCATAGTTCAAAGCCAATAGGGTGATGACATATAAATTCAATAATTGCAACTTAGCCCTTTAAATTCGGGAAATTGCATGAACGCATAAAATGACACAAAAATTATGGAAAAAAATATGTTTAGCAATTTTCATGGTGAGAGGGTGTTGTGTGTTAGGCACGGGTTTAATTAGAAAGGCATTGGAAATAATTGAGGATTAAAAATAGGATTTACAAAGTTGGTATCCCCGATTTAAATAGAAATAAAGTGTCCCACAAATTTAATTAATTGGGGCACTTGGGGTCAAAATCCGAAAATGATGCAAAGGCCAAAAATGGTGGGGGCTTGGAGTCAGTCTTGGACCCTTTAGTTGGTCCGGCTCAACGGGTTAAATTGGTATCCCAAAATTGAGGGTAACGACACAGGTGTCCGACACGGAATTAAATATGGGTTACGATTTTCGAAATATTGTGCAATTAATTTAGAGCACACAAAAATTGATTTTAAAAGACGGAAAAGTCCAGTGCCTAATTTGCCGGGTCAAGTCAGAAGTACAATATTTGAACAGAATTTATGGGCTGATATTGGGCTCCGAAAAATCAGAAAATGATGGGGCGAGCCAAGGGTTTTAATTAATTGAATTAAATACCAGATAATTTATCTTTACTCTAAACCTCGACATCTGCTATCAAAATTTTTCCAAAACCACTCTAACTATCTACAGAATAAATCGAGGGGGTTTACATTCTTCCCAACTTAGAAAAATTTCGTCGCCAAAATTAAAAGTAAAGCACGATAATATCTAACAGAATTTTAAAACAGTCTAGTAATCAAATGTCGTACGAAAAATTGTACCTTGCTCCTTAAATAAGTACGGAAACCGCTGCCGAATAGAATCCTCGCGCTCCCATGTAGACTCGCCTGGTGAATGGTGCTTCCATGCCACTCTGACCAGTCGAATCGTATGCCCTCTCAAAGTCTTCTCGCTGCGATCGAGGATCTCAACTGGCTGCTCTACGTAAGACAGACTAGGCCCGACTGTAATCTCCGAATGATCAAGCACGTGGCTAGGATCTGCGACATATCTTCTCAGCTGCAATACGTGAAATACGTCATGTACTCCCTCTAATGATGGAGGTAATGCAAGACGGTAAGCCACTTTGCCAACTCGTTCCAAAATGTCAAAAGGCCCGATGTACCTCAGACTCAACTTGCCTCTATCTCCGAATCTGATGGTACCGCGGGTAGGCAATATCCTCAAAAATACATGGTCACCCTCCTTGAACTCCAATGGTCTGCGATATGCATCTGCCCAGTATTTTTGTCTGTCCTGTGCTGCACGCAGGTGGCTCTGAATCTGCTTGACCTTCTCTACTGTCTGTGTCACCAACTCTGGACCAAGTATCTGACGCTCTCCTACGTCACTCCAACAAACTGGTGACCTGCATTTCCTGCCGTACAGTGTCTCATAAGGTGCCATCTGTATGCTGGCCTGATAACTGTTATTGTAGGAGAATTCTACCAAGTGTAGAAGGTCCTCCCAAGATCCTCCAAAATCAATCATGCACGCTCTCAACATATCCTCTAATATCTGTATCGTGCGCTCTGACTGTCCATCGGTCTGTAGATGATACGCAGT
Source organism: Iris macrosiphon (assembly GCA_036927795.1). Lineage (NCBI taxonomy): Eukaryota > Viridiplantae > Streptophyta > Magnoliopsida > Asparagales > Iridaceae > Iris > Iris macrosiphon. Next base: position 74,189,453 of record JAYESA010000016.1, read on the forward strand.
ACTGAACTTGAGTCGAGTTCCTAGGCTCTCCTGCATACTCTGCCAAAAATATGACGTGAATCTGGAGTTACGATCCGATATGATGCTGACAGGCACTCCATGTAATCGTACTATCTGTCTCATATACATGTCAGCTAGTATTTCTGTGGATTGCCCAACTCGGAAGGGCAAGAAATGTGCAGACTTGGTGAGTCTGTCTACGACAACCCATACTGCATCCTTCCCGCTAGGGCTCCACGGAAATACTGTGACGAAGTCCATGGTAATGTGTTCCCACTTCTACTCGAGAATGGGGAGTGGCTGCAATAATCCTGTAGTCCTCTGATGTTCAGTCTTGACTTGCTGACAAACTAAACACTTCGCCACAAATCCTACAATTTCTCTCTTCATCCCATGCCACCAGAAATGCTGCCTCAAGTCTCGGTACATCTTCGTACCCCCGGGATGAATGGAATAAATCGAGCTATGAGCCTCGGTCATCAACTCTTGGCGTAGCTCGCCACTCAACACATATAGGCGATCTTCGCACCTCAACGTTCCGTCTTCATTAATCCTGAGTCCCGTCTGCATGCTGACTTCTGTTCTCTCTCGCAAACGTCAAAATCTCGCATCTGTAGGCAATGCTGCCTTGATCCTCTCAATCAAAGTAGACTGAACCTCAAGACTGGCCATCTGTCCATCCATGCCTGGCAATACGATCTCTATCCCAAGCTCCTGGAGATCCTCTAGCAATTGTCGATGCGTCGTCAAAAAGTATGCCATGGGCTTCCTGCTTAAGGCATCCGCTACGACATTCGCCTTGCCAGGGTGGTACTACAATTCAATGTCATAATCTGTCATCAACTCTAGCCAACGTCTCTGCCTCATGTTGAGCTCCTTCTGCGTGTAGACATACTTCAGGCTTTTGTGATCTGTATAAATCTCAACACGCTCACCATAATGGTAATGTCTCCATAGCTTTAGTACAAATATCACCGCAGCTAGCTCCAAGTCGTGCGTCGGATAGTTCTTCTCATGAACTCTCAGCTGTCTCGATGCGTAGGCTATCACCTGGCCGTGTTGCATCAGTACACATCCCAATCTGCTCCCTGACGCATCACTGTACACTATAAATCCTCCTGATCCTGAAGGTAGTGTCAAAATCGGTGATGATGTCAGACGCTTCTTTAGCTCATAGAAAGCCGCCTGATACTCGTCGGTCCAGATAAACTCTTCGCCTTTACGCGTCAGTCGCGTTATAGGCGCAGCTATCCTCGAGAAGTTTTCCACGAACCTCCGATAATATCCGGCAAGTCCGAGGAAGCTCCTAACCTCCGTAACTGATGTAGGGGTAGGCCAGGTCTCTACTGCAGCTATCTTCTCCGGGTCAACTGATAGTCCATCTCCGGTGATTATGTATCCCAGAAATGGTACTCTATCCAAGCATAACTCATATTTGCTGAGTTTGGCGTACAGCCTCTCATGTCTCAGCGTCTCCAACACGATCCTGAGATGCCTCTCATGCTCCTCCTGGCTCTTGGAATATATCAAGATGTCGTCTATAAATACCACCACAAACTTATCTAAGTACTAGTGGAAGACATAGTTTATCAAACACATAAATACTGCTGGCGCGTTGGTTAAACCAAACGGTATGACTAAAAACTCATAGTGGCCGTACTTTGTCCGAAAGGTCGTCTTCGGGATGTCCTCTCTCCGTACCTTGATCTGATGATAACTGGATCTGAGATCGATCTTCAAAATACATATGCGCCACTTAGTTGATTCAAATTAATCTTCGATGCGCGTCAAGGGTACTTGCTTTTTATCGCTACGGCATTTAATGCCCTGCAATCGTTATGCAACGTACCATCCCGTCCTTCTTTGGTACAATAAGATGGTTGCTTCTTATGGAAAAATACTAGCCCGATCGAAACCCTTGTCTAAGAGATCCTCCACGATGGACCTTCAACTCAACCAACTCTATCGGTGCTACTCTGAAGACGGGAAAATAACTGTCTCGTCTCTTGGAGTCAACTCTGTAATAACTCTTTCTGTCATGTGGCAGGCCCAAAATATTCTCTAGAAACACATCCTCAAACCCTGATATAATACGGGGGTACACTGGTTCACCTTCTGCAATGTGTGTCTCTAAGGTAGAGGGGCACCATGCTCCCGGGCTCCCTGAATTATCTCAAACCCAGGGTAATCTGGTAGTCATAAATAATGTAATCACGTCGACAATCTCGCGTCGCGTGGTATTAGCTCAATCAATCCATGTCTAGGATAAGGTCATAGTCTAGACAAACCTTAAAATAATTTCTTCCGTCCTGTTTCCAACATCAATCCTCAAAAATTTCCTTTCCAAATGTATAATTCCCTTCTCCTCAAAGTTTTCCCTAAAATTCTATTCCTTAAATTCCTTCTTTTCGTTATTTATTTGTCCAAGTCACATGGTGCAATTATAATAATGATGTCACCCAAGCACCTACTAAAATTTCTGCTATTAGATCATCATCTTCCAAGTGAGAGCTTAAAATTTTATCTTCTCTTAGTCCATAATATCATTCCTGGTATTGCTATCATATCCAACCACTAATTTCCATCATCAGGCTATGCATTTCCCTAAAATATTCTAGGTCATGATCAATAATCCTTCCAGCTCTTAGTACTTCCAAGATCACTGCTACCTCAAGTACGGGTAGGGTACTACTAGGTCCAACTCTCTTGCCAATCTTCCACACTAGTTCTAGAATCCAAAGAATCCATCAATCTATCCTGATAAGGTAACAATCTCTTCCGATAAAGGTATACGAATTCGGTCTCCTGTTGTCTGGTCTTCGATCTTCTTCTAGAGGGAAGTCACCACAAAAACATGTCACGAACATTCGTCTCCCCGAACAATAGGGGACGAGAAACAAGGATAGAGATATTGACGAAGATTGAACGAATGCAAAGTGGAAGTCCAAGGGCGATAATCACATACAAAGAGTTTTAAAATTGATTATGGATTAAGATCATATTCAACAATCATAACATCTATTCCGAATTTGCAGGCTTGCTTGGCACAGTCAGGTGACCAAGACGATTTAAATCGGACCTGCATGGGCCACCACAAAAATATGTCACGCCCAAGTCCCAAAATACGTAGGACCAGGAATGCGTGACACGCCAGCTACGCATTCGACCAGACTCTGGTTTGACTCGAATACGTATAAGCTGTAAAATAAAGGGCACAATCTAGATATCCCATAAATGTAAATATTTATGTCTCAATCCACAATGTACATCAGTATACAAGAAAGAGCTATATGTGCTAGAGTCGGCCGCCCAATAACACACTAACTCGAATAGACTCGAGATGAAGTATGAGTCTATAAAAACTAGGCTACAACAGCAGATAAATAATCAACGTACAATAACCATAATGCCGGTAGATAAGATGTGAGTACCTGGTACCATGCTCGCAAGACATGCAAATCCAATAACAACTCCAAATGCTCCGTAATCATCTATGCTGCAAAACTGGCAGGGAACCAGGTCCTCAGAGGGACGTAATAAGGTACAGAAATATAATATGCCAAGTAAACAGAAATTACAAGTGTACGATAGGGTACTCTATCATAACCAAACAAGTGTGACACAGTTTAAAGACAATATTCGACGCGTGGGCTGTCCAAAGTAAAATCGTAGCTCCGGACACGAAAACACACGGCACGTACCGCAGCTCCGGGAAAGGAGTCACACGGGTGGTACAACTACTCTAGATACAGGATCACTACAGAAATAGTATATATATATAAGCGCGTGCAGAGTAGCCCAAACGTCTAGTAACTGTCTTCCCCTTCCCAAGCGGTCCACGATTGTGCGCTGAACCTGAACCTCTATCTAACAGTCTCGACACACGGAAGATAACTCAACAGACGCGACCCTAAGGTCATCCCAGTCTCTGGTCATGATGTCAGTATCAGGATACAGGAATCTGGCATGATCACAGTGTATGAGTGTGTCTTGGGGTATCGATATACTCAGGTACGTACATCGAAGTGCTACTAAGCATCTAATAATTTTTCTAATACGTTACGACGAATGTCAGCACCCGGTTGTGATCCGGACGTAAAGTATCGAGCGTCAACATAAGTATGTGCATAATGTATATAAAGAACAACAAATATCTGTAATCTGAAATACAGGGTGGCAAGGTACACTTGCCTACGTGCGGCTGCTGATGACGGGGATCTGGTACCGCGTCCAAGTCCTCAGGTCCCACAGTACCTAGAGATGAATTACAAACCAGAATCAATAATCTACTTTACAACAGACAGGTGTGCTACACACATCTACACCTAAACTCAGTCTCAGCTACGACTCACAGGGACAAGTCACTAGGGGGTTGACTACAGTTGACTATCGGTACGATGGTCAAATCAGTTAATCATCAGTACCATATCATCAAGACATCCTCAAACACAGTTTATGAGTTTAATTCTTTTGTTTAAAAAAATCATTGTTACCAATCACCAGGTGCCTCCCTAAGTTAAACACCTTAAATTTCCAGTTCTAAATTACCGATCTCACTAGTCCTCAATCAGTCATTCACCTACTATCCTTACTAATCATACATTTAAATCGAGCATTTACACTACACCTAAACCCTTCCTCAATTAATTCTCATTAAATAAGTCAGCATTTACCACCACGAAATATATCCCGATCCATCATTTGACGATAAAAACCTAAATCTCCATAAGCCGATGTCTAAAATAAATTGATTTAATTTGTGTTGATGACAAACCCTAACTTACATTCATCCTGTCAATAGACACCTCCACAACATCAAAGTGTATATACTCATTGTAATAACCCTAAGATTTTTCCATGCATTTATAAATCCTACTCTCCAAGTCCAGCCTCTTAAACCCTAGTCATCCAATAATAACTACACAACACTATAACAACACCACACTATGCTAACACATACTCTAGCAATAAATACTACATATTATATAAATGTAAAGAAAGGGGGAGGAGTATACCCAATGTGGCCGGAGCGAGGAGGTGCTGGCCGGACAATGGGGTATGGCCGGTGGTGGTGGAGATGAAGGCGTAAGCTGGTGGTGATGGTGGTGGTAGGCTGGGATTGATGGTGGTGGTGGTGGTGAAAGTGTAAGGACGAACAGCGGGGGGGGATCTGCAGCGCCGGCGGGAAGAGCTTCCGCGGGGGAAGATCTGCGTCCGGCGGAGGGGACGTACGGCTCTAGGGAGAGCGACCGGTCGGGAAGGGTACTGCGCCGGCGGGACAGCAGTGCAGTCCGGCGGCGGGTCGGTGTGCTTGCACAGCGGAGGAAGAGTCCACAGCGTCGGAGGGTCGACATTGAAGTCCGGCGGCGGGTCGGGGTGCTGAAGTCGGCCAGAAGTAGGCTGGGGTCGGTCGGTTGGTTGGTGCTCTTCAAGAGGAAGAAGAGACTAAGGGAGAAGGAGAAGAGAAATATAATGGAGGGAGGAGGAAGAAGAAGTTTGCATGAGGAATTAATGAAGGAGTGAGGAGAGAGAGAGAGAGGGGAGTTTCCTTGGGATTAGGGCCGGTGGAAATATGTTGAGGGTGGGATGAGGTGTTACTTTATAGGGGTGTGTGAAGGAGATGGAGGGTTGTGATCAATCTATTCAAAATGGAAGGTTGTGATTTGTCATGAAGGGGGAGTGGGTTTCTTCATGAAGGGGGGTGAGTGGATGGTGAGAATAGGACCCTATTTTGGGACCTCTCCATAGTTCAAAGCCAATAGGGTGATGACACATAAATTCAATAATTGTAACTTAGCCCCTTAAATTCGAGAAATTGCATGAACGCATAAAATGAAACAAAAATTGTGGAGAAAAATATGTTTAGCAATTTTCATGGTGAGAGGGTGTTGTGCGTTAGGCACGGGTTTAATTAGAAAGGCATTGGAAATAATTGAGGATTAAAAATAGGATTTACAAAGTTGGTATCCCCGATTTAAATAGAAATAAAGTGTCCCACAAATTTAATTAATTGGGGCACTTGGGGTCAAAATCCGAAAATGATGCAAAGGCCAAAAATGGTGGGGGCTTGGAGTCAGTCTTGGACCCTTTAGTTGGTCCGGCTCAACGGGTTAATTTGGAATCCCAAAATTGAGGGTAACGACACAGGTGTCCGACACGGAATTAAATATGGGTTACGATTTTCGGAATGTTGCGTAATTAATTTAGAGCACACAAAAATTGATTTTAAAAGACGAAAAAGTCCAGTGCCTAATTTGCCGGGTTGAGTCAGAAGTATAATATTTGAACAGAATTTATGGGCTGATATTGGGCAACAAAAAATCAAAAAATGATGGGGCACGCCAAGGGTTTTAATTAATTGAATTAAATACCAGATAATTTATCTTTACTCTAAACCTTGACATCTGCTATCAAAATTTTTCTAAAACCACTCTAACTATCTACAGAATAAATCGAGGGGGTTTACATGCTCGGGTACCTCCAGGAGTTTGAAGTGGTCTTTCAGTTCGGCCAACCAATCTAGAGCCATGATTGGATCCTCAGTCCCTTTAAATGGTGTGTTGTAGACTTTCTTGAAGTCGCCAAAGTCGAAGGCAGTCACATCCTTCTTTCTTTGTGTTTGAGGTATCTCAAATTCAAGTACGGGTTGCTCTATTGGTGTTGTTGTTGTTGTTGTGGACTGGTTAGAGGCTAAAGTCTGCAAAATCTGCTGCAGGGTATTTACCTGCTTTTGTTGGACTGAGAATCTGGCTCTATATGGTCTTGAAACTGGATTTGCCTTTCTTTCGTTCGCTTCTCGACCCATTCATAATGAGCCTCCTCCCTTTATTGGTTAGCCTCCAACATCCGTATCATTTGTTGAATGGGATCTATACGGGACATAGCTCGATGGCTCCGAGAACTTCCCAAAGTGCCGGAACTGCTTTCTTGGGCTTGTGTCTCGCCCGATGCTGGTGCTGATGATTGTGCTTGTGTCATTCCTTCAAAAGAAGGTAAATTACATCAGGATCATAATATATTATGGACTCATTGTATGAACGTATCTCATTTTGGCCTAACGAGTTCAAGAGTTCGCATAGGGATTTGATCGTTAAAGGAACTTTTCTAATACGAGGGTCAAAGGAACTTGAAATTGTGCTCTGATACCAATATATCATGTCCCGATTCTGTGGAATCGATAGTCGGCCCCCGTATATGATGCCGCGCGTGCCTAGGTTGCGCACCGCACAAGGCTAAGGTATTTTGCATAGCGAGCACATATTTAGAGTATGCAGATAAATTAAAACACCAAGTTGAAACATGGAAAAGTTCTCTTTATTGATAATGAACATCTATTACAGACTCTTGAATGAGTCATAAGGTTGTCGCACGGGCTTTACAAAAGCTGATACAAAATGAGATAGTTGTCCTGTACATTATATCCCTTTACTAAACTTCAAAATAAGAGACCTCCAGGTAGGATGATGGCTTTTCCTCTTAGTTGCATTGAGTTTAGTTTGCTAGCTCCTGGCTTCAAAATGCTTCAAAAGATGGCGCGATCAGGATGCACCGACAGCTGGACTGGATTGGGAATATGACTTTAGCTCCTCACTCGGATCTTCTTAGTGCGGGGAACATATTTTAATGAGGGTCAGTACATCAAAATATACTGGTGAAGGCGAGCTAACCCAACTATACCAATTGGCACGTTGTTTAGATGAAGCATGCATATTATTTGTGGTCTTTCTATCTTGCCTTAGTTTATTTTGCAAGCAAGCAGTATATAGAATTCTACTGAAATGAACTTGCCATTATTCGATGACATTTACTTGCCCGTCTGAACCACCTGCACATTACTTACCATGTCCTTCCCTGTCCCAAAGATACAAGTTAGCTTGCACAGGTTTAAATATACGAGGGGATCACTGGCGTGATGCCAAAATGGACGAGTTATAGTTTATGAACGAGGATGGCATGCAACGAAAGTACTTGGGGTGCTATACGCCATCCCGTCCAGCACAGAAGACTAAGCAGGAGTTCTGCCCGGATCGGATCGGTGCTAGTGCCCCAACGACCGTCCGCAGGAACTAAGACCTTGTGCACAAGTTGTCCGTGATCAAACATAGTACACTAAGTTAGCAGTTGAGGCATTTCAGGGCAATATCAGGCACAGGACAATAACAGGGCAAGATCAATTTTTCTTCTCGTTTAATTTATTTCATTGCAAGATAAGTTCTATATATAGCACGATTTAAAGAAGAAATATACATTCTAACTTGTATTTATGCATATGATGAACATTCCAAATGAACAAACATGCAAATAAGTAATCGTTCAAAAGTTGATTGACAAGCATCATAATCCAAGTCTATTCCTTTTTATCTTGACATCCTTTAGTTATTTTGGAATCATTTGATTGGGGCAAGCAAGAATACAAGATTTTAGATATGAAGACTTGGAAGAAGGGACAACTGAATCGAATATAAGCCACTCACAAGTGGGTTGGAATGAAGAAGGAAAGAGGTGCTTCAGGACTCCGTTCATGCGTCGCCTACTGCTCGTTCACCTGTATTGCCACGAACAGCTGATCAATACCTCTTCCACTCTTTCCAAATCTCAAAACTGAAGTGCAGTTCAACGAAAGAAAATAATGAAATTCATTGAAACCATTCAAGAAAATGCAAGAAAATCTGAAAACCAACTCAAAGCACAAAAGCAACAAAGTGACAGCGAAAACTAGGCAAAAAAACTTGCAGCGGAGTGGTCCCTCCTGACTCTGCCGCTAAGTCGATCGTGGGGGCACGGTCTACTGAATATGGGAATCGATTCCGAAGAAGCAAATCCATAACAAGTATAGGTTCTTGTTTTAATCTATCCTGATCGAATGATATTATCTTATATTTGTTAGTCGAGCTCCCCAAATAGGGGGAACGGGACACCACGGTGGTGACCATCTTGTCTTCGAAGATCAAAGTGAGAGCTTTGGATTCGAATAACCATTGTATGTGCCTTTTTAATATATAGCAGTCTTGTGTGGAGTGATTTGACGTCAGGTAGCCGGATCTTGTTTCCCTTCATCAATACTTCAAATATGTCTATGGCATCATCGTTGTCAAAGGAATAAGTCTCCTTCATCTTCGATGGCTCCATCGTCCCTATGGCGGGCAAGGTCAGACTTTTGGACACATTGACTATCATGGCTTTCTTACCTTTACTGTTTTGACTGTTGTTGGCGGTAAGAGGATGCTTTACCTTGTCCTCAAGGTTGAGAGCTTGGAATCCCAACAAGCGGGCGTCCTTCACGCTCTTTTCTGTAGCAGCGACACTTATTATAAATGTCGTCCAATCATTGAATGGGCCAGATGTCGTCTAGAGTCGTACTGATGGTAGAAGGTTCTTTCGACACATGTCCATGAGCGTAGATTCAGGGATACCAGAAGGCAATTTTAATGCTGCATGTCAGAAATATTCGATGTATTCTCATGCCGGTTCTCTATCCCTTTGGGCGATGTCCATCAGGGAGGACATAGTCGTATCCATCCCTCCTTCATAGAACCGGACGTGGAAGAGGGACCTCAGGTCCTTGATGAACGAAATACATATATCTGGGAGACAACATAACCACTCAAAAGTGACCCTGGATAGTGCTCCGATGAACAAGTTGGTGAGTAAGGCGTCATCCCGAGGTAAATGGCCTATTGTGGAATGAAAGTATCTCGTGTATTGACAGGATAATGTCTTTCAGCCAAATGGAGTCAGAGATAGTGGCTTGTATTTAGGAGGGTATACCATATTATCCCATTCAGGAGAAAAGGGTTACCGAACCCCAAGCTTCTGGAGCATGTCTTAATTATCTTGAGCATCCATGTGGGCATGCAAGTCCGTAAGAGTCTCCAGGATATCGTCTGGCAGAAGAGCGGTAGAGGGCCAAGGTATAGTCTGGATCTTGCGACATGAGGAGATAGGTCAGGCACGCCAAATTCTTCATTTGTCCCATGATCGGGGTTTGTTCATCCCATGGTTCATGGCTGTGTCGGGACTAAGTTTTTTTGGAGTTCCAATACTGTGTGAGTCAGAGTTTTTATTGTGGTGCTCAGAGTCCTCAAGACGTTGTTGGTTACTGGACCCTACGCCATGCTCATCTCCTGCCATGTATACTGATATTACATGGGCTGAGGTGGACGGAAGGGTGGACGCCTCATTTTTCATCTCAGATGTCTGAGTCTTGTTGTCCTCGGGAAGAGCCGGCATTGTTGCATCGCTTTCATTATTTAAAAGATTGCTACCCTCGGTCTCCATTCCGGGATCAACCTGGAATGTATGGCTACCCCCTGTTAAGCTGTCATCCGTTCGCGAAGATTCACTGTCCTATCTGTAGGATTGGTTGGTGTGGAACACCGGGAGATTTCTACCCCCAGCTCTGGTTGTAGCCTCATTCAGGAAGGTATGGCTACCCCCAATTCTTGTTTTCGAGCACATACCCTAGAATACCCCCACGGTAGGTGCCTGTTTACTACCCCACGGATAGCTTCATGATGCACTGACCGACACTCTCAGGTTATATGAGATCTTCTTCGATATCTTCTTCATATGAGGAGACCTCCATATTGAGCAACATGAAGCGACGGATAATTCCTTCTTATCGCACAGTTATTTCCATGGATGCCGTCGGGTCGATGTCGCAGATTGCAATCGCTGGAACACTGGCTGTCTTATTGGAGTAACTGGTTCTTTAGTGTAGCAATAGTTGACGATGATGCTAGCACAAGTGTGTCTTCGAGGTGACACATCATGTGCAAGGGTTGCTTCTCTTGTCTTATATTTGTGACTAATCACGTTGCATAAATCAGACAATGGAAGCTTCACTTTTACACTAATTTCATGTGTTCGGTCAACCCTTGCACACTCATTTCATGTGCTCCCTAACTTAGTTCTTTTGCAAAAGCTGTAAACGATCATTAGTTGAAGATATGATGTGAGACGGACTCATTCTATGTGCGTAGCCAAACTGGACGCATGAGTCTTTCATCATAGTGTTTGATCCCTGACTTGGCTCAAGTGTAACTGCAGCATCCAGGTGGATTCGGGAAGGCTTTAAGGATTGATCCACTTTCAACGCTTGAGTGCTTGGGTTACCCCTATATAGTCTTCGATCAGCAATGCGCGTGACAACCAGTGGCTCAAGCTTTTGGAGAACTGGTTGCATAGCACCTTGAGCGCGCATGGCTCAAGTTGGTTTGGGTTTCCATGAACCAGCGCTCTTAGGCACGTAGTATAGAGAATCCAGGTCAGGACCATATGAGTCCTTGTTGAAGACATCCTTTCTCGTAGAGGACTTTGTGCTCTTATGTTCTGGCATGACACGTCTTCTTTTGCGTGGATAACAATATTGGCACGTCTCTTAAGATTAAACCCCATTTCTCTCAAGAGCGGCTTCGGAGATGGAGATGGGATGCGCATCAACCTCATGTGCGTCTGCGGTAGATGTTGGAAATGCTCCTAGGAAATATTTAGGGTTTTGTGCAGCGGCTTTGACAACCTAAATCTTGCGGGTCTTGTGAGGTCGTGCGGGCCTCCATGTAGAACTCGGTTTGTCGACGATCGTTTAGCAGTGCGAGAGTATTTTTAAAGATTGACTTGAGGCCTGGATATCACCAGTTGAAGGTGAAGAAGGAAGATACTCCGAAAACTGTATTCCAGACAAGATACGGCCAGTTTGAGTTTATGGTAATGTCGTTTGGGTTAACTAATGTTCGACAGTCTACAAGAACTTGATGAACAAAGTGTTCCATCAATACCTTAACAAATTTATGGTGGTGTTCATAGATGACATTCGCGTCTATTCAAAGACGCCCGAGGAGCACGAGGAACATCTAAGGATTGTGTTGGAGGCCCTCAGAAAGGAGAAGCTCTATGGAAAGCTCTCAAAATATGTTTTTCCTGGATAAGGTAGAGTTCCTTGGGCATGTGGTAACTGAAGATGGGATATCGATGGATTCGAAGAATATTACTGCTGTAGAGTCTTGGACAACTTCGAGTTCTGTTGCAGAGATCAGAAGCTTCTTAGGATTGGCCAAATATTACAGAAAATTCATGAAGGATTTTTCTCGGATCGCAGAGCCATTGACTAGACTCACTCGGAAGGATGTGGAGTTCATGTGGACTGAGGAATGTCAGTATACAATTGATGAGCTAAAGAAAAGGTTGACCATAGCACCTGTCTTAATAGTGTCATCAAGAATAAGTGGATTTGTTATCTATAGTGACGCTTCGGAAAAAAGGTTTGGGGTGTGTTCTAGAGCAGAACAAGAAGGTGGTGGCGTATAATTCTAGATAGTTTTGGCTACATGAGAAGAAATATGACACTCATTACTTGGAATTAGCAGCGATGATCTTCGCTCTGAAGCTGTGGAGACATTAACTTTACGGAGAGTGTGTAAAAATATTTACTGACCACAAAAGCTTAAAGTAAGTCTTTACGTAGAAAGAGCTGAATATGAGGCAGCGCAGGTGGCTAGAACTGATAAATGATTTTGATATTTTACTACAGTCTCATCCAGGGAATCCCAACATAGTTGCGGATACCTTGAGCAGGTATCCAGTAGTTATGTACTTGACGACAGATCGCCACTTGCTAGCAGACTTAGATAGCTTGGGCATCGAGGTTATTATTCCGGGAGTGGAGACACAAATGATGGGCATGCAGATTCAATCTGGGCTGATGGACAAGATTCGAGAGACGTAGTATCAGTATGAGAGTCTGTGAAGCATCAGAGCTCAGGTTCAGGCATGATTGTTATAGTACTTCGCTATTGTAGATGATGGTTAACTGAGGCACGGGACTTAGTTATGTGTGCCTAGTGGTGACATACGGGAATATATCATGCATGAGGCTCATCGTTCCCAATATTCTACATATCCGGGAGCAAAAAGGATTTACGAGGACCTGAGGGAGCACATGTGGGGTTATGGGATGAAGAAAGAGGTGGCCCACTTTATTAAGCATCGTCTCTGATCGGGAAAACATATTTATATCCCACTTTTGGAGGAATTTGCAGGCTAGCTTTGGTATCCAACTCAAATTTAGCGCTGCTTACCACTCTCAGACAGATGGACAGTCAGAGAGGACTATTCAGACACTCGATGATATGCTTCGGACATGTGGACAAGATTTTGGTAGTTTATTGGTGGACCATCTTCATCTGGTAGAGTTTGCATACAATAAAATCTATCAGGCCAGTATCGAGATGTCTCCTTTCGAGGATCTATACGGTAGAAGATGTCGGACTCCATTATCTTGGGACGACGAGGGTGAGAGAGCATTTTGGGACCAGAGATGGTAGTTTATGCTGCAGAAAAGGTGAAGCAAATTAGAGAGAGACTTCATGTAGCCCAGGACAGACAGAAGTAGTGGGTCGATAACCGTCGGAGACCGTTAGAGTTTGAGGTTGGTAATTTGGTGTTCTTGAGAATTTTTTTGACATGTGGTATGATTCATTTCGTTGGAGGTGGGAAGCTTAGTCCAATGTTCATTGGACCTTTCAGTATTTTATAGAGGGTCGGTGTTGTAGACTATCGATTGGACTTATCGCCTATATTGGAAGGAATACACAATGTATTTTATATGTCACAGCTGAGGTGTTATGTGAAGATCCTAGCCATTTACTAAACCATTCAGAGCTCGAGGTTGGACCAAGTCTCCGTTATCCGAAACTGCCCGTGGAGATCCTAGATCGCAGGGAGAAGGTGCTTCGTAATCAAACGATTTCGTTGGTTCGCATCGCTTGGCGGCATCACATCCCCGGAGAGTCCATTTGGGAGTGGGAAGATGAGATACGTGAGCGTTACCCCTATCTTTTTGCACCATGAGGTTTTTTTTCCCTTTTTGTACTTGTTCTACCTTAAATTTCGAGAACAAAATTTCGTTAAGGAGGGTAGGTTTTTAGCACCCACTTCCCGAATATACTAATAATAATATGTTAAATAATAATGTGTACATCTTTAGGATTTATACACCAATAAGGGAACAATAGATCCTTAGTACTTATTGAAGCTCATTCTAGAGTTTGGAACCATGGTTAGGCCACTAGGAATTTTCTGAAAATTTTCTGTAATTTTTATTAGTTAAAATCTATTTTCCTAAGACTTCTAAAAAACTTTGTAGAAAATATATAGGCCAAAATTTACCCCAAACATTTTTTTAGGGTTCAATATTTTATTTTATATTTTATGGAATTTTTTTCATATTTTTTTAGATATAGTTTTTATTTATTAGAAGTTATTAAACTAAAAACTGATTTAAAAAACTATTTTCTAAAAAAAAACCTATTATATAAAACTCTCCCCAGTAAGCAGTGTTGGGGGACCACACATCAGCGTCGCATCCGGACAGGTAGGCCCCGCATGTTAGCGACCCGAGGGCGCGGGTGCGGGTGCAGCTCGGGCTCCCGAGCCAAGCCGAGTCCGAATTCGACTCGGACTCAGCAGGGCCAAGCCGGGCGCCATCTCGGTTGTCCGATCCTAGGCAGGATGCGCGAGATTTATGACACGTGTCCCCCTTTAGCCGTGGTTGTTTCATCCCTATATATATATATATATATATATATATATATATATATATATATATATATATATATATATAAGATGAGTTTAGGTTATTTATATTCAGCCAATTTTTTTAGGGTGATTGTTTTCTAGGGTTCTTCAACTTCGCGTAGCCATTGCTCCTAGATCTGGACTCCAAACGCATTCTCGTTTCTTGCGTTGGAACCATCTCGAGCTTATCTTCCAGAATATTTTTTTTTATAAATTCGGAACCTATTTTTCAAGAAAATTTGTAGAGTGTCAGTTGTCCAAAATCTGACACATTTTTTGTGTTTTTTGTGATTCCGGGAGATCCTGAACTCAAAATCATGAACCGTTTGAAATTTTGAAATTTGACATGATAAAACACAATATATATTTTTATCAGAATTAAATATTCTATATTAATATTTTGTAAAATTCGTGCAACCTAGATGTAGTTAGGGAACAGACGAAAATATCCTCTAAGCGCCATATTGGCAGTAACTTTTTATCAACTTGTGAGTTTGTGAAACCGTCAATTACAGTATTCAAGTAGCCCTGAAATCTAAAGGGGTCTACACTAAATCTATATTTATGTTGACATTTTGGTCAACATAATGTCTCGATTTACGTACCACGAGTCTCAAGTTGGCAAATTCGATTTCTTTGGACAAAAATTGAGATTTAATCTAAAAATTCAGAATAATACGATTAAAATAAAATATTAGACTAATTAATTCAGAATTAAATAAATTATCTTTTAACGTGGTAATTTGTACTACATAGGCGATTTGGATTCTTATTTGGGACCTGATTCGTACTACTGCTAAGGGCCACAGGCAGCGGGAGCGTGCAGACGCAGAGGCAGCCATCGACCTTTGCTCTAGTTTATGCCCCTATCATCTTTTAGGTCATATCACATCTTTTGGATAAGGTGCTTGGTTTGAGAGCTGTACCGATGAAGTGGTATTTTTTCGGTATCGAGTTCTGGCTCCAGTTCCTTTGGGATGGAGGATTGGAAACTTTTTACTCTGTCGAAGATGATAAGTTTGTCTCCCTTCTTCCTTGCTGAAACTATGAAGTAGGAGTTTTAACTAGAGAGAATTTGGTTTACTGTATAGGTGGTAGTCACCTGTGTATGCAGGTGCCAACCTAGACCATGCTCCATGGAATATAATATGCTGAGATGTGCAACATCCGAGTAGTTCAAAGATAGCCCTTTATTCATAAAATAAGGTATATTATTCTTAGGAATTACACCGTTAAGAGAAGGGATGTCAGCATGAGCAGCTACATACTCCTCCAGTTCTTCCTTTCTGAGATCGACCCCCAGTGTGATCGACGGCTTCGGAGGTCTCTTGCGCAGCTTTACTACTAGAGGTTTGAAAGTTATAGTAGGTGTCGAATCTTCTTTCAGCGGTCGACTAGGTCTATGAAGACAAATGACCAGAGGTTCGGGTACTTTCTTATGATGTTTCTCTATAAGTGGAGGAGCTACGTCGAAATTATCGTCGGTATTTTTGCTCCAGTCTCTGCCTTATCATTGGTATTATTGCCACTTTCATCTTAGTGGATTTGCTTATAACGGATTGAGTCAGAGTAATAGGCCTCAACCCCTTTGAATGGATCGACGTCGGCAAACTCCATCTTGACAACGTAATAATCGTCCACATACTTCAAGTACTGGTGCAGGGTCGACGGTATGATTATGTACTAGTGTATCCACGAACATCCCAATATGACGTTGTAGGATACGTCTATATCTATGATGTAGCAGGTGACCTTTGTTTTTATATCTTCGATATGACATTTTAATCGAATATTGTCCAGAGGGTAGCTCCTCCCTGCATTGAAGCCAATGATGGCAGTATTGGTTGCTGCCAAGCGATACATCAGGATACTCAAGATCTGAAGCAGACTCCGTAAGATAATGCTGATTGATGAACCAGGGTCGATATGCATCTGGTCCACCTTGATGGCATCGATGTATACTGTGTAATACAGAGGGCGATCATGCCTATTGTTCTTTAGCAATATGTCTTGTTACAAGAACGTGATATTGGGTATCGCCTCCATCACATTATTGCAGTAGGAGCATGCGACAGGATTCTCAGCTTGCGGCTTGACCTACGCCAGGTAGGTGTCAGTATTCTGCAAAGCCTCACTCAGAGCAACCCGAGTGTTTATGAAGAGTCAGAGAAGTTTGAATAGTGAAAACTTCGTTGGAGTTTTGGCCAGTTGTTCCAAGATATCAAAATTGTAGGGCTTCTCCAGCCCCTGATCTGTATCTTTGCACAGAAGTTTGTCTAAGCGAGTTTCTTTCTGCTTGGACTTGTCCGCTACCGAAGGCTGGAATGGACCCAGATCGGATGTTGTAGGTGCGGCGATTGGGATCACACCATCGTCAAGGATGTCATACTTTCGTTGGAATGCCAGTCCTGACCTTATCGTTGCTACTATAGCTTCTTCGGAAGGAAGAGAAACCGTATAGCAGGACTTGGACTTCTTGCCCTTTGACTTGGTGACGGAAGGTGTCGCCTGTTGCATCAAATCTAGAGCAAGATCTGGATAGACCCGTATGACCTCCCTCCGTGATATGGTAAGAGGTATCATCCCAGCTATTTAGTCACGAGCTGGCGGGAGATTGACAACCTTTATTGTTGCCCTGGGGATCGGGATCACTCCGTCTTAGGCTTTTGTTACCCGAAAGTTACTGAACTGGAGAGATATCATGTTAGCCACAACTATTTTGTCATCAAAATCCAAGGTGAGGGCCTTGGTGTCGAGCAGACACTAGATGTATCGCTTCAGTATGAAGTAATACCGTATGGTATGGTGGATGTATCGATAGTAGTGACAGTACTTCAGATTATTCTTGTTGACTGCCTTAACAGGACGCTTAACGTCGGGGAGATGAAGCTTGTTTTCCTTCATTAGCAAGTCAAAGATTGACATAACATCATTATCCTCGAAATAATAGGTTTTCTTCAGTTTCGGGACCTCTACAGGATTTTGTGGGGGCTTCTTGGTTATATTGGCGATAAAAGACTGCTTCCCCTTGCCATCTCGGGCACTAATGCTGTTGTTGTTGTTGTTGTTGTAAGGACATTTCCCCTATCATCAGTGATGGGTATCTATATTCCCAAGAGATGGACATCCTTGACTTTCTTTTCAGCACAGACAACATTTATGATGAATGTCGTCCAGTCTTTAAACTGAGAGTCGCCCATCCAGAGTTTGATTGTGGGAAGGAGATTTCTCCGACAGGTATCCATTAGCGTGGACTCAGGGTTACCGAGGGGCAACTTTAGCGCCGCTTGCTTGTACCGCTCGATGGATTACCGTACAAACTCTTTCTGTCTTTGTGTGATATCCATTAGTGAGGACATCGTCATATCATTTCCCTGTCATAGAACCAAGTAAGAAATAGCCGTTTGAGATTGTCAAATAAAGAAATACAATTGTCCTGGAGGCTGCAAAATCAATTAAAGTCTATTCCAAACAATGCCCCGACAAAGAGCTTGGTTAGGAGGGCATCGTTGCCAGGCAGATGCCCTATTGCCGTCTCAAAGTAACTCATGAATTAACAGGGAGATATCTTCTCATCAAATAGAGACAAGTTAAAGGGATGTACTTTGGTGGTATGGTACATCTCTCCACTTTAGGGGATACGGTTGTCGAATCCCGAGCTCGCATAGTATATCCTGATTGTCTATTGATTCTAGGCGGGCCCGGAGTTCTTGTACCTCGTGTATTGCTTCCCAGGCTTCATCGACTGTGGAAGGACCAGAAGATCCAGGCTGGGGATGATTACCACCAGCGGGTGGAGTGGTTGTATTTGAATCCCCGTTGGTCCCGGGGTCCAGGCTTGCTTGACCAGAGGCCCTTGCTAGTTGTGAAGCTATATTTGCCTTGATCTCCAGCATTGTCTAGGTCAAAACCTGTATTGACACACTCATGGTTTGTATCATAACCTCTAGGATTTTGAGGCACTATCTGTAACGCCCCGCAACCGCTCGGAGCGTTACGCTGAGTCGGAGTGAATAAATCAAATGCTGGTTACATTAGAAATGTTGGATTTTAGGAAAAAGGATTAATCGAGTTGGTTTCAATATGCAGATGGCTAGCGGGTTCGATGGAAATCAGGTGTTCGTTCAGAACAGTACTGAATAGCTGGATGGAAGCGATAATGCCGTCTTCCTCAGTCCGATCGGTCGGATAATTTGGAGAGCACGGCCTGCTCGCACGGTCATACCAGTTGAGTAGATCGCGCTTGCATTGGACCACGGGTTCAAGGGATTGGCCGTATAGGCAGAACAGGATGCCTAACAGGATCAAACATTGTGAGTGGGCTCTTTCCTTTCTCCTCTACTCCTTCATGCCTAATAATATAGAAACACATAAAAGGCTTGAATACTTAGGCTAAAACATTAGGAAATACTACACTGAGACGTGCATAGAGTGTACGTCATTGGCTTGGTAGGATTGTGGCTTGAGATGATTTACGCGTTGGATAGTTGGAGCAATAGTTGGAATATCACATTTGAGGCAGTCGGTTGGATACTTGGGATTATGCTTGAATAAGATGGAATGATACATTTGAGGCAATGGGAATATCGGGAATTCGGGCGAGCGAACGTACATCCGTGCGCGGGTATCACTTGGTCGCTTTGTCTTGCAAAGCGAGCAGTTGTGGTTCGAAACTGAACAACTGCATCGGCGAGGGTATTGTGCCACGAACGGGGCATCGTGCCATAGAAGCGGCATTGTGCCACGGTTGGGGCATTGTGCCATGGAATTTGCTTTGAGCATGGGTGTTGCACCAATTCGGACTCTGTGTTGAGAAGAGGCATCGTACCTATGAAACACTTGATATTTTGGTGCCTTGGGCTATACGTTAAGGTCGAGATTTGGATTCCTTGGTTGGATATGTTGGAAGAATGGTTATGGATATTTGGTTAGATATCGGTTGAACGAGTCTAGGATTGTTTGGTGGGGCGAGAATGTTTCGATCCTCTCGTCATACCTATTGTGTCTGTATTGTCACGGACAATCTTTGTGGCACAGGGTTTCATTTCCTGGAACGGGGTGAGGCACCGGGTCACCGGGACCGTTCCACCAAGGAGAAAACAATGGCATCGCGCGATTGGGCGCAGTGCTGGTAGTCCGATACCACCAGGAGGGAGTAGCTGCCCAACCCTGGATCGGGTAGGATTGCCCTCTTGATCTTGGTCCGATCAATATCCTTTATGGCTTTTAGCCAGTGACTTTATATAGTATAAGTGATGGCTTGCTTTTCTTTTGTTGATTTGGCTTTCGTGTAGGCGCGGCCACCTTGCCTCGGCAAGAGTGTGCACTTGAGATTGGAATGTAAACTTTGGTTGAGGATGGATATTGAGGCGAGACTGATGGTTCGATATGTTATCGTGCAATCGATGGCATTAAGTAAGATGGGTTGGATATATATATATAAATGCTTGTCGTTTTGGTTTGAGATTGAATGCTTGCATGCTTAAACTGCTTTACAGCTTTCCTTAATATGTCATTCATATGCCATGAAACAAATCTAGGATATTACTAGAAAGATCACCATATAACTGTTTGCATTCACTATTTTACTTAGTGTCGTCTTAGACGAGTGGGTTACCCCGCTCACCAGTATGGCTGTGTACTGACCCACGTTTGTCGGCAATATTTCAGGTACACAGGCGTAGTGGCGCTGCTTGGATATACGGGACAAGATGTATGAATTGTAAGTACCTTTGTGGGCTAGAGAAAAGAGCAAGAGTTATTTCATCGCCTTCGGGGCATCGCCTTTGAGGCATTGTCTTCGGGGCATTTCGTTTGGACCCTATCGTGAGCTTCGCTGCGTATACTCTGATGTGTACTTGGTACATAAATTGGCTTCCGCTGTAACTTGGTTATTTCGATAATAACTTTGGTGTTTAACAATATCGCCTTGTTCGAGCGCAAATTGCAGGCTCGTACGGCATCACATCCCGATGAGAACGATTATCCCGCGGGAGAGCTGCAACGTGGTGATTTCACGTTCAGTAGAGACTATTGAGCTTGCGGGAGATTGGGGCATGACAGATAATATTGAGGCGAGACTGATGGTTCGATATGTTATCGTACAATCGATGGCATTGAGTAAGACGGGTTGGATATATATATATATATATAAATGCTTGTCGTTTGGTTTGAGATTGAATGCTTGCATGCTTAAACTTCTTTACAGCTTTCCTTAACATGTCATTCATATGCCATGAAACGAATCTAGGATATTACTAGAAAGATCACCATATAACTGTTTGCATTCACTATTTTATTTAGTGTCGGCTTAGACGAGTGGGTTACCCCACTCACCAGTACGGCTGTATACTGACCCACATTTGTGGGCAATATTTCAGGTACACAGGCGTAGTGGCACTGCTTGGATATACGGGACAAGATGTATGAACTGTAAGTACCTTTGTGGGCTAGAGAAAAGAGCAAGAGTTATTTCATCGCCTTCGGGGCATCGCCTTCGTGGCATTGTCTTCGGGGCATTTCGTTTGGACCCTATCGTGAGCTTCGCTGCGTAAACTCTGATGTGTGCTTGGTACATAAATTGGCTTCCGCTGTAACTTGGTTGTTTCGATGATAAATTTGGTGTTTAACAACATCGCCTTGTACGAGCACAAATTCCAGGCTCGTACGGCATCACGTCCCGATGAGAACGATTGTCCCACGGGAGAGCTGCAACGTGGTAATTTCACGTTTAGCAGGGACTATTGAGCTTGCGGGAGATTGGGGCATAACAGATGATATTGAGGCGAGACTGATGGTTCGATATGTTATCGTGCAATCGATGGCATTGAGTAAGACGGGTTGGATATATATATAAATGCTTGTCGTTTGGTTTAAGATTGAATGCTTGCATGCTTAAACTGCTTTACAGCTTTCCTTAACATGTCATTCATATGCCATGAAACGAATCAAGGATATTACTAGAAAGATCACCATATAACTGTTTGCATTCACTATTTTACTTAGTGTCGGCTTAGACGAGTAGGTTACCCCGTTCACCAGTACGGTTGTGTACTAACCCACGTTTGTGGGCAATATTTCAGGTACGCAGGCGTAGTGGCGCTGCTTGGATATACGGGACAAGATGTATGAACTGTAAGTACCTTTGTGGGCTAGAGAAAAGAGCAAGAGTTATTTCACCGCCTTCGGGGCATCGCCTTCGGGGCATTGTCTTTGGGGCATTTTGTTTGGACCCTATCGTGAGCTTCGCTGCGTATACTCTGATGTGTGCTTGGTACACAAATCGGCTTTCGCTGTAACTTGGTTGTTTCGATGATAACTTTGGTGTTTAACAACAACGCCTTGTACGAGTACAAATTCCAAGCTCGTACGGTATCACGTCCCGATGAGAATGATTGTCCCGCGGAAGAGCTGCAACGTGGTAATTTCACATTCAGCAGGGACTATTGAGCTTGCGAGAGATTGGGGCATGACAGATTGGTATCAAAGCGCCCGGTTCATTTCTTCGGACTTGGTCCTTCGTTTCATCACAAACTCTAAAATCGCTTCCGCGTGTCGTTTAGCTCTTGACTCTACTCGGTGCCGCATTGGATGTTTCATGCAATAAGTCTATTTATTGCTTATTGTGGCTGCATGTTATTCTTGGTTGCGTTGCCTTGGTTGGTTTTCGTTAGATCGCTTAGCCTCATTAGGCGTTGTTGCATTCGTGCAGCAAGTCGGTGGCGTTGTTGCATTTGTGCAACAAGTTGTGGGCTCTCGTTGGGTTGGCTTGGCTTATCGTTCGGGGAGATTCTGATTGCCTCAATGGATCAGTTGGTTGGCTAACGAGATTTGGTCCTATGGCATATTTTGAGTAGAAACATTCGATGAGAATAAATCCTTGCACGAGTTGCTCGTCTAGCGATTGTGTTGGATAAAAGTTAGAATTTTGGCTGTGGCGCATCGGTTGGGCATGTTTGAGTTTGGCTCGGAAATATCAGAATAGTTGGCATGAGTTGCTCGTATAACAAATGTATAGAACCATTGAGTATTGGGTTGGAATACTTGGAAAAGATCGTTGCACGAGTTGCTCGTGTAGCGAAAGTAGCAATCGGTTTGAGAATAGCTGGAAGTATTAAGAATGGGATATGGCACGAGTTGCATAGCGAGATTGATGGAAACAGTTGGATAATTCAAGTATTGCCTGAGTTTTGTGTCAGTCTCGAATTGGGAAAGGCATGATCACACATAAGGGATGGTTCAAACAGATTTTGGATAAGTGCAAGAAATCATAATGCGAGTAGCGACTTGATTCAGAGTGGTATATGGGATACCACATAGTGAGCAAGGCATGGAAAATATTTTGGTTGGACATCTATGGGAATTGCCTAAACGGACTTGGGCAACAGGAATATATGTTGGTTGTTGCACGTCGGTTGAGTTGGAAAGAATGAAATGGAGCAAGCGAATATTGAGTTGAGCATATCGAGAACGGACTTGTGCAAATAAAAGTATCATTGGACTTAAGAGATGGACGAGATCGGAACGCACAGTTGGGATACGCTTGAACGAACGATGGGTGAATTGAAGGATAGCGAGCATGGACTACGATTTTGGGCAACACATTTGAGCTGTTGGTTGAGCAATGAAACACGATCTTAGCTTGGAGGGACAATGCAATGGATTCACACGAGCTTGAAGAATTATGGATATTGCTGCTCGAGAAGTCGACTCAGGTTTAACGGAAGTAGAATTTTGGGCAAGATGGTGCAATGATGGTAGACGGATTCTTCGGAAGATGTGAACGGATTGTGGCAACAACTAAAGGCAAGAATTGTGACGGACAGACTTTTGAAGATAGCTAAATGTGGGAGCAACGTCGGAACAAATCACTGTGCTGCTCGAGTAAGTTGGACGTGCATTGTGGGATGCGACAAATGGATAAGAATTTGAGCAAGTCTTGAGTTTTGAGAATTATTACAATTTGTAGTGCGAGAATCGAATATGCAATTCAAAAATTTGATGGATTCAGGGCAGAACGACTGATTGATGGAAGACGGTTTCAACGAGCGTGGTGCTCGGATTCGGAAACTTCGCTCGGAGGAATGGTTAGATTTTTTATTCGGATTTGCAGATGAGATATAGCATGGTTTATAGTAACTGTCCATCGTGATGATTATAATTATCGAGCGTAGCTTCGGGACAGCTGACCCTAACGACTTGTCCGCTGAATCAGAGATATGAATATGGTAAACCCATAGAACGACCCTTGAGGTGGCGTATTTGGAAATGCGTCGAGGGCATATGTGAGTAATGAGATTTGGCTTATTGACTGAGTGTTGGATTTGAGAGACCCTTGGGATAATCTTCAGCTGAAGTTGCAGCCGGAAGATCGGAGCAATGGTGGAAGTAGCCTAGTCAACTGATGAGATTCAGAATCGCAAATTTTTATCGATGGCATCGCCTCTGACTCATCGTGCCCTGGAAGGGAATAGCATTCATATGAATTGACGACTGTGAAACTAGCTCGTGAAGTTAAAGCAATGGCTCGTTTGAATCAAATCCTTGCGAATACTGGAAGGGACAGATTTGGCTCAGATTTACAAGATGTCTCAGAACTTAGTCTGGGAAGCATGCTCGTTCAGAAGGCAAAGGTGATATTCTATGCTTCGAGGCAGTAGAAGCAGCGCGAAGGACTATTTCATGCGCAACCTAAGAATTGTGGCGAGTGTGTCCACGTTGAAATCGTGGCGACACTATCCTTTGGCATGGCGGCGAGATCTTCGTGGATCACACGAACCTCGATATAGATATTCACCCAGCGAGGTACTTTAGATTGCAGGAAATGTGTTGGACTGAGCTGATCTAAGCAAAGTTTGATATTTGGGTAAGTCGCATAGCTGGGGTAGTATCAATCGTGATGATCGTTCGGTGCACGAGATATATTTGGAGATGTTGCTAGTGCGGTTTCAGAAATAGTTAGATGGATTGAGTTGGAACACGAACGGATTGAGTCGGTAGAAAATCATCATATTTGAGACCAGTGCTCAAGCGAATATGTTGGAATGAAAATCATGATTCGGTTCAATTAGGAGTGAAGCAAAATGGATGCCTCGAACATAAAGATACCCTTGTAACTTGTTCAAATTTGCTATCGCAAGGCTCGGCTGAAATGCATGTATTTTAGGGACTCCTTAAATATGTGTACGATCCAAAACTAAGCGATATGAGGAATTCGTATTGAGCTGCAAAAAGGAAGTGGAAATTCGTGAAATTTGTACGAGCGTTCAGCAGAACGAGATGCGGAGTCAAAATTGTGAATATGTATGTTGCATAGAGCAGATCCATGGAATTGGATTGTGGCATGTGATAGGAATGAGTACCAGCACAGTTCGTGGACGAACCTGATTCTAAGTGGTATATTATGTAATGCCCCGCAACCGCTCGGAGCGTTACACTGAGTCGGAGTGAATAAATCAAATGCTGGTTACATTTGAAATGTTGGATTTTGGGAAGAAGTATTAATCGAGTTGGTTTCAATGTGCAGATGGCTAGTGGGTTCTATGAAAATCAGGTGTTCGTTCAGAACAATACTGAATAGCTGGATGGAAGCGATAATGCCGTCTTCCTTAGTCCGATCGGTCGGATGATTTGGATAGCACGGTCTGCTCGCACGGTCATACTAGTTGAGTAGATCGCGCTTGCATCGGACCACGGGTTCAAGGGATTGGCCGTATCGGCAGGACAGGATGCCTAATGGGATCAAATATTGTGAGTAGGCTCTTTTCCTTCTCCTCTACTCCTTCATGCCTAATAATATGGAAATACGTAAAAGGCTTGAATACTTTGGCTGAAACATTGGGAAATACTACACTGAGGCGTGCATAGAGTGTACGTCGTTGGCTTAGAGGATTGTGGCTTGAGATGATTTACGCGTTGGATAGTTGGAGCGATAGTTGGAATATCACATTTGAGGCAGTCGGTTGGATACTTGGGATTATGCTTGAATAAGTTGGAATGATACATTTGAGGCAATGGGAATATCGAGAATTCGGGCGAGCGAACGTGCATCCGTGCGCGAGTATCACTTGGTCGCTTTGTCTTGCAAAGCGAGCAGTTATGGTTCGAAACCGAACAACTGCATCGGCGAGGGTATTGTGCCACGAACGGGGCATCGCGCCACAGAAGCGATATTATGCCACGGTTGGGGCATTGTGCCATGGGATTTGCTTTGAGCATGGGTGATGTACCAATTCGGACTCTGTGTTGAGAAGAGGCATCGTGCCTATGAAACACTTGATATTTTGTTGCCTTGGGCTATACGTTGAGGTCGAGATTTGGATTCCTTGGTTGGATATGTTGGAAGAATGGTTATGGATATTTGGTTGGATATCGGTTGAACGAGTCTAGGATCGCTTGGTGGGGCGAGAATATTTCGATCCTCTCGTCATACCTTCTGTATCTGCATTGTCACGGATAACCTGTATGGCACAGGGTTTCATTTCCTGGAACGGGGTGAGGCACCGGGGCACCGGGACCGTTCTACCATGGAGGAAACAATGGTATCGCGCGATTGGGTGCAGTGCTGGTAGTCCGATACCACCAGGAGGGAGTAGCTGCCCATCCCTGGATCGGGTAGGATTGCCCTGTTGATCTTGGTCCGATCAATGTCCTTTATGGCTTTTAGCCAGTGACTCCATATAGTATAAGTGATGGCTTGCTTTTCTTTTGTTGGTTTGGCTTTCGTGTAGGTGCGGCCACCTTGCCTCGGCAAGAGTGTGCACTTGAGATTGGAATGTAAACTTTGGTTGAGGATGGATATTGAGGCGAGACTGATGGTTCGATATGTTATCGTGCAATCGATGGCATTGAGTAAGACGGGTTAGATATATATATAAATGCTTGTCGTTTGGTTTGAGATTGAATGCTTGCATGCTTAAACTACTTTACAGCTTTCCTTAACATGTCATTCATATGCCATGAAACGAATCTAGGATATTACTAGAAAGATCACCATATAACTGTTTGCATTCACTATTTTAATTAGTGTCGGCTTAGACGAGTGGGTTACCCCGCTCACCAGTACGGCTGTGTACTGACCCACGTTTGTGGGCAATATTTCAGGTATGCAAGCGTAGTGGCGTTGCTTGGATATACGGGATAAGATGTATGAACTATAAGTACCTTTGTGGGCTAGAGAAAAGAGCAAGAGTTATTTTATCGCCTTCGGGGCATTGCCTTCGTGGCATTGTCTTCGGGGCATTTTGTTTGGACCCTATCGTGAGCTTCTCTGCGTATACTCTGATGTGTGCTTGGTACACAAATCGGCTTCCTCTGTAACTTGGTTGTTTTGATAACTTTGGTGTTTAACAACATCGCCTTGTATGAGCGCAAATTCCAGGCTCGTATGGCATCACGTCCTGATGAGAACGATTGTGCCGCAGGAGAGCTGCAACGTGGTGATTTCACGTTCAGCAGGGACTATTGAGCTTGCGGGAGATTGGGGCATGACACTATCAATCATTGGGGAAAGGCATTACGCTTGAATTATAGATGGATCAGACCGATAGAATATAAGTGGTATGGGAAATCGATATGCTTGGTGTGATGATGCGGTATTGCTTAACTTGGCTAGATGGGATATCTTATGCAATGTGGTTCGAATGTATGATTATGCCAAGTAAGAAGACTATGCATCGCGTCAGATCATTCTTGAGGGATCGTAGGCGAATGTAGGATCGTGGCATAGAAATAATATTTATATAAGTTAGTGGATCTGTCCCTTCTCCTCTACTCCTTTATGCCCTAATAAATAAATGTTAGTGCTGCTTTGATATATGTCATCACTATATGTTGATCTAGTCCACATAATGATAATGATGCTTTATGTTCAATGCTGCTGAAAGTAATAAAATATATGAATAATGAACTGCTAGTACTATTGATATAAGAATGCTATAAAGTAAGTCTGTCATGAGAAAGAAGTAATATTATGCAATTTATTTCAAATGATGGTAACAATGAGAATAGAACATTGAACATCGATACAGGTATAAGTGCACTAGTGAATAGTAACTATGAAGAAAATGCTTCATATGCGAGTATAATTGTGGTTTGGTACCATCGGGCTATGAGAAGGTCTGTAAGTTGGGACCTACGGGTCACCAACCGTTATGAGAATGAACCAAACGAGAATGATCAATAATGAGAGGCTTTACTTATATTTCTTTACCATACAATTTATGCTTAGATTTTATTTGCATAGTCGTTGCATGGTCTGGGACAACTTGTGCACAAGGTTTGGTAAGGTAAGTTTCCTCAAACGAGATGCACTGAAGCACCGAGATCATTCGGCCTAAGAGGAAACATAGTGCTTTAGTAGCACTGGGTATAAATGAGACATTCATTGGGGATCGCAACCTCATGAATGGTACTTTGTACGCTCTTCGAAGTCCTATATGGCATGTCCCTCGTGGTGCGAAAGCATATCACCAAAGACCCTCATGTAGTTAGGCTGCATACTAATAAGAACATTTATGCAGGCTTAACGTTATCTCAGTTAAGAATGATTCATATTAATTATGCTGTGGCTAATCCTTGTTTTGCAGGGTTACGACGAGTGGGCTGTTGGTAAGAATCACCGTTAGGCGATATGTACATATTTCATATATATTCAATTTAACCTGTTGTTTCCAATATTTTATTATGTTGTTGATACTCTGATCATTGAAATAAACCTAGTTCATAATAGAAAGATCACTAAATTAATGTGCATGCTTCTCACATGAATACTTAGTGTCGGTTTAGGCGAGTGGGCCAGTTTCTGCTCACCAGTACGCGATATGTACTGACCCACGTTTGTGGGCATCCCCAGGTACTCAGTTGTGGGATGTGGCTGAAACAGTTCTGAGGCATAGAAGCATTATTGGGGCACGCAGAAGCGCTTCTTCCATTACAGGTGTCTTCTGTTATAAAGGGCATAAGGTATAGAACAGTATAATTTAGTTGTATCAGTGAGAGTGTAAACCAAGACGACAAATATCAATGTAAGTCAAATTGGCCAAGTATCAGTTATATTTGAAAGCTTTGTAAATCTTTTGTAAGCCATGTACTCAATTATCATATTTAATAAAGGGAAGCTTTTTATTATATTCATTGTAACTTCAATTTGTTTGCTTAATTTTGTTAAATGTCATTGTTTCTGAGATATAGCATGCCTTGTCTATCTTCTTGCCTTATAAATGTGCAATCTAGGCTTGTACGACATCACGTTCGTGGCTACTTTTGGTTCTGTAGAATCGGGTCCTAACAGACGTGGCCGCATGGAATGTGTCTTAGCGCTCAAAATCCTGGCATCGTAGTATTTTTCTCTGCCAGAGCTCAAGTGCTGAGCACTTTCCTTGTCAGAAGAGGCTGTCGTATGAGTGGGGTCAGCTCGTGTGGACACATGATATGCGTTCCCTGCGGTAGGGAGAGAGACGGGGAGCACATGCTCCGCAGTTGGGTGAGGCACAGCGGCCTTTGCAACCCATCTCCTACGGATCTTCTTAGGCTTCGCAAGCCTCGGTGAAGCGCCGCCCTTATAGAGCATTTCATCAATGGCTTGCTGGTCAAAACGTAAAACCAGCATCCTCTGGGTCGAACCCATCTTCGATGCGTCGGACTCCATCACGGCCTTCTCATCAGAGAAAAATAATGTCTCCAGCAGAGTCACCTCCTTGTTCGACATTAAAGTAAGTATGGAAAACTTTTGTTCAATAACAAACAAAAAAGTACAAAGAAATTCTAGGCAGAAGATTGAAGTATAATATTTTTTGATCTGGGGAATGTGACGATGGAGATTGAGTACTACAGCGACTCCTTTACTCCGTTGATAGTCCGACGAGGGAATGAGGATGCTCTCTTCTCTTTTCTCTCTCTTGAACACGTACGTAGCTCACCTGGAGGGGTATGGTCTCTGAAGCAGAAAAACTATCCCTTAGAACGTCTAAGTTTCTCATATTTATAGCCATCATGTTGATAGGCTATAGGTGCCACATGTGCTTCTGTATGGTGGTCGTAGGGGGATCCTTCAACTGAAAGTGGTTGCAACTGTAGATGCATACTATGGGAAGGATGCCATGTGTACATCATTAACAGGATGTAGTTTCGACCGTTGGAGCGATTCCAGGCCGAGCTGCCACGTGGATGTTTGTTGCGATTTGCTGTTGGTGATGATCTGGGTAGTTCTCGTCTTTTGTTTTCATGAATTGGTCAACTTGACACGTGTCCCATATTTAGTTGGAGAGAATTACTTCAGTCGCAAAAGAAAGATTTTGTCCCATATATATATAATATACATAAGAATATATACAAAAAATTAAAAACATATATATAAATATATATATATATATATATATATATATATATATATATATATATATATATATATATATTAACATGGGTATAATTACTTATATTATTACAATTGTTATTATCATTTGTATTTAAATAAATATTTAAAAATATTAAAACTTGAGGTGTTTTACAAGGCACAATGGCAACAGAACGAGTTGATAAGATATGCTTTATTAACTGCAGTGAACAGGCCTCCACCTCTACCACCAGCACTTGAACCATGATCACATGTGGGCAACATTAAAGACTTCAGTCAGATGAATCCAAAGCCCTTTAGTGGAACAAAGAGTCCATTAGAGATTACCTCCTGGCTGATTAGTACTGAGAAACTGATTAAGGCATCAATAGCAATTATAGAGGCTGTCGACATCGCCAAAAATAATAAATGGGAGAAAGTTAAACGAACTTTGTATTGATTGGGAAAAGAAAAATAGTACAAAAGAATCTCCAAAGCGTAGAGTGTGCAATAAAAAATAAGAATCTGGGCAAGTGTGACAGTGGAGATCGAGCACTGCAACGACTCATTTACTTCGTCGATGATCCGAGACCAAAAAGGTTGACGAGGCTTCGGGGAGCTTGAGTATGCGAGTCAATGGATATCCCTCGTGACACTTCTGTATTCCTCTCCCTCTCTCTCTCTCTCTCTCTCTCTCTGTGTGTGTAGAAGACACCTACAATTTATAGCCTTGAGAAGGCATTATACACGCATGCATGCATGCACGCATCTCATGCTGTCATATGGCAACGTATGTTGCAATAGGCTGCCACGTGGTTATTCGAGATCTTAGTTTTCTGATGCACATAATACTCGTGATACATGTCATGCCCTAGTTTATGATGATTTTGATTGTACCTCGGGAATACTTCCGCCTGGCGCATGGAGATTAATGGAGTAGTAGTGGCGAATGATATTGATGACAAATGGGAACACTACTTGTGTTGTGGATGGCGCATGGCTCTTGATCACTTCGGCGTATAACTTTGTGATTACTGTTGACACATGGAGCATGGAAGGATATTATAGTTACCGTTGTTCATAGTGAACAAACAAATTAACCAGGATATTGTTTGAGATCTTCCATTCTTGCTTGCTGTAGTTACTCCTTGTATATGGATGCCACGATTACAGGGTTGGGATTAAAATCTCAACCGGGATTTCTATGCACATTCTTTCACACAACAGAGTTGGGTCTGTAGGATCAACTCTGTGTTGCAAGCTCCTTTGCTATCCATCGATAAAATTCTTTTCCATGTATTATGGCTTGCACTGAGAAGTTTTCTGAAGTGATGACCCAGAATGCGTTGAGCTACCGGCTTTACATGCGTTGGTACTAGAAACAACACAGAGGAGTCTCCTTCTTTTCCAATGTACTCATGATCTTGAATATCAATGAAACTCCAAAATATAATGGACTTCCATCACATGTACTCATGATCTTAAATATTTTTAAAAAAATTCCTTTTCCTTTTAGAACTTTTTATTACTGTGTGTATCGTTGTTACGAATATTATACCAGAGGTAATATGGATGTAGTATAACATCATCATGCTGATAAAATAAAGCCCTAACAGAGGTAATATGAACGTGATAGGTTAGAGTAGTTCCATAAGAGAAGTTTGGTAGGGACACCATCTGTGATGGTTGAGACATTTTGGTACTAAACCGAAAGCCTGGCAAGTTTACTTGTAGCTAGGTGTAAACATGATGAGGCATTTTGTAGAGATACAAAAGGGGACGAGTTAGAGGTAGTATGGACGTGCATGTCTTTTTTTACTAGGGAATATGGGCAGCTCATAGTTCAGAGGTAATATGGACGTGAACTACTTGCTTTGTAGAAACTTTATGGAGATAACAAAATGGGACGAGTCAGAGGTAATATGGACGTGACCATCTTCTTTTATTAGGGATAACGGCTTATAGTTCAGAGGTGATGTGGATGTGAACTTTTTGCCTTAGAGAAGTTTTGAGGACCTGTTGCCCATTGCGCACTCGGGACTCCGGAGTACGGATAACAGATTTGTCTGCGCGCTCAAGATAGAAATAATTTGCTGGGGAAGACATCATTTGTGAACATTATACTTTTATGTCCCTCTGTTGGGGATAGAAATGACACATTTTTTTGGTTGCCTAACTAGGCATAGTATTTTTTAGGAACTTGTCGTTGATTGGCATCATGAGCAAGTCACCATTAGACTTAGCGATCCTATATGCGCCGCTGGAGTAGACCGTTTTACTACAAAGGGACCCTCCCACTTGGGTTGGAATTTTTTTGCCTTCTTGTGGGTCATGATCATCTGTCTTCTCATGGTTAGGACGAGATCGCCAACCTGGAATGTCCTTTCCTTCACCTTTTTTTTGAAGGCCCCGGAGATTCATGCTTGATATAACTCAATGTGTTGTTGAGCCAAGATGAGTTTTTCGTCAAGTGCCTCCAACTTTAGTAGATGTCGACGATGATTATTATTTGAGATTAGCTGATTGGAAAAAGCCACCCGGAGAGATAGAATTTGAGTCTCTAAAGGAAGCATAGCCTCGCTTTCGTAGACCAATGAGAACGATGTGCTTTCAGTCGAAGTTCGAACCATCGTACGATAGGCCCATAGACATTCGCCCAGCTTCTCATTCCAGTCATGTTTATTGGTTAAACAAAACCTTTTTAGTAGCTTGATGATTATATTA
Organism: Iris macrosiphon; assembly: GCA_036927795.1. Lineage (NCBI taxonomy): Eukaryota > Viridiplantae > Streptophyta > Magnoliopsida > Asparagales > Iridaceae > Iris > Iris macrosiphon. The sequence goes on from JAYESA010000016.1 coordinate 74,222,082, forward strand.
TTGAATGCTTCGGCTAATCCATTTGCTGCTGGATTATGGACGGTTGAAGTTATATTTTAGATTCTGTTTTTATCGCAAAACCGAAAAAAAAGTATGACTTACAAACTAGGGGCTATTGTCATCAATAATCCTGAGAGGTAAGCCGAAGAGGTAGATGATGTGATGTTTTAAGAAATTAACCACGTAAATTGTCTTGACCTCTGCCAGCGGAATAGCTTTCGCCCACTTGGAGAAGTAGTCTGTGATAGCCAAGATGAACCGGTGCTCCTTAAATGAAGGTAAACTAATCGGCCCTATAATGTCCATACCCTCGAACAACCAAGATGCAACAGTCAGGTGTAGAAACTCTGTGGGTTGATGAATAAAGTTGGCATGGATTTAACAAATCATGTACTTTTCTCATTATTGACAGCATCCACCACCATCATTGGCCATTAATATCCAGTGCATCGGAGGCAGTCCTTAAGCTTAGGACCAGATTGGTCAATACTACAAACACCGTCATGAGCTCCATGGAGAGCTTTCTTTCTTCTGTGTCTGATAGGCATCGTAGCAGGAGCCCTTCATAGGAACGACGGTATAGAATCTTCGTAGATGTATCATAATAGAACCGGAGGAAGCATCTTCTAATGGAAGTGGCCTCATTTGGGTCGTTTGGAAGAATTTCGTAGACAACATAGTCCATAAACGGTATCCTCCAATCTTTGACATTGGTATCTGCAACCATAGAGTGGCTTAGACTCAAGCATAAGTTATTCCTTGGGCAGACCAGTTCTTGACCCACCATTGTGATCAATTGGTGGGTTTTAATTAGAGTTGATAAAAAAGCGGCGAGGCCGGCGAGTGCGTCAGTATTAATATTTTGTAGTCGTGGCATATGTTCTATGAAGAACCTTGTGAAAGTGGAAATCATGTCGAGACCCGCTCGGTGGTAGGGAGTAATTCCCCGTGGCGGACTTCGTACTCTCCACGGACTTGACTAACTATTAAATTGGAGTCGTCATAAGCTTCTAGGAAGTCAACCTCTAGTTATTTAGCAAGATGAAGCCCAATGATGAGAGCGTTGTACTCTGCCACATTGTTGGAATAATGCTCCGTAAATGAGTATGCGCGATGGATGACTAGGTAGTCGGGAAAGATCAGCACTATCCCTATTTTGACGATGATATTACCTTTGGGCCCTATTTTGGAAGCAACATCGAAGAACATTCGCCAAACTGATACTCATGTCGTGATTATGTTAGATTCTAATACCTCGTCGGGGATTTGGTCGAAGAGCTTTAAAGTCTCCTGCACCAAATGAGCTGCCAGAAAGTCGGCCAATTATTGGCCCTTAAAAGCCTTTTGTGGGATGAATACCATGTCGTAGGGTGATAGTAGGATTTTCCATGTGGCTAGGCGAGAGTTAAATTCCCCAGACTTGGTCATGAGGACTCTGAGGGGGTTCACTCGAGTGATCACATTGATGGTTTACCCTGTCAAGTAATGGTGGATCTTTTGGACAGCGAATACTAGAGTAAGATACTCTTTCTCAACCGGACTGTACCTATGTTCTGCACTGATCTTTATTCTATTGAGATAGTAGATACCTTGCTCATAGCCCTCATTGCTATTTTGGGCAAGAAGAGCATCGAGGGAATGACCAATTGATCGAATATAGAGTAAGAAGGGTTTTTCTATGATTGGGGCCACCGATATCGGGGGGTTTGTGAGATACTTTTTAATGTCGTCGAACGCTTCCTGGAATTCTTCCCTATAGAAGAAAGAGGTTCCCTTCTTCATGAGCTGAGTAAAGGGCTGACATCGTCCTGAAAGATTGGCTATGAATCTCCTAATGTATGTCAGTTTTCCCTGTCGACCGTGAAGATCTCGCAGATTCTTTAGAGGATGCATATCTAGGATAGCTTTAGTCTTCTCAGGGTCAATATAAATATCCTTCAAGGTTATAATAAAACCCAGAAACTTGTCGCTGGAGACTCCGAGGAACGACTTGGTTGGATTTATCTTGAGCTGGTGGGCTCGCATTAAATCGAATACCATCTTCAGGTCATGGAGATGATCATCCCACAAACGGCTCTTGACGGCAATGTCATCAATATAATACTCCACTTTCTTGCACAGATGGTCACATAAGATGATGCTGATAGCTCTTTGATATGTTTCACATGCATTCTTTCAGACCGAAGGGGATCACAGCGTAACAGTACACCCCTATAGGCATCAGAAATGACGTATGCTTCTCATCGTATAGAAATATCTTGATCTGGTTGTAGCCTGACAACCCATCCATGAAGGATAAACGCTCGAAGCCACAAGTATTATAGATCATCACGTTTGTGATTGGAAAAAGGGAATTTGTTCTTTGGGCAAGCCGCATTTAAATCATGAAAGTCTATGAAGACTCAGATTTTACTATTCTTTTTATGACGGGGATGATATAAGATAACCAATCTAGGTATTTTTCTTTGCGGATAAAGCCGTTTGCTATTAGCTTATTCACTTCAGCTTTGATGGCGTTTATTACGTCTGGTCGGAACCATTATTGATGTTGTTTTACTAGCTTAGCGTTTAGCTGGATATTGAGGTTGTGTATCGCGATTTATAGATCCAAGCCTGGCATATCCTTGTAGTTCCATGCGAAGACGTCAATGTATTCCCTTACCAGCTAGAAAAGAGATTCATGCTCTTCTTTGAAGAGAATTTTGCTGATGAAGATGGGTTTAGGAGCAACATCGTCATCCAAATCAACTTCTATAACCTCGTCCTCAGTAGGAGGTTCCCACTACTTGAATCATAACTCCCATAGAGATTCCAGTTTTTAAGCCCATGGTTCTACTTTAAAGAGTTCGATCGGGTATTCGTCATACTCATCTGGATCTGCAGATACCATGTTGATGGACAGTGTTTGCTTGAGTACGTCCCCGATGCTGATGTCGAAGTCTCAAGCGAAAGACTGTGAAGACTAAGATTGTATTTCATCTTCCTCCCTTGAGTCTTCGGGAGTTGTAGGAGGTATGACATATCCTAAACCATTACCAGTTCATTGGTAGTATGTCTCAGTCTTGCCCTTGGGGGCAAAGTGATGCAATGGCAAACGTCGTCTTTTGCCATAATTTAGGTCTCGGTCCCTTTTCAAGTTGTATCCCATTTTCTGGAGAATATGCTTAGTATGTATGTTGTAGCGGTAAAGTTGCATTCTATCGATTTCCAGTTCTGGATCCTCTACTGCGAAGTCCCGGTAAACTTCGATTTTCCCGAAAATGATGAGCTTGTCACCTTTCTTCCTTGCTGGAATGACGAAAGAGGGGTCTTGGCTAAAGCGAATCTGATTTACTGAGTGAGTGGTAGCTACTTGTGTATGCAGGTATAAACCTAGACCATACTCCAAAGAATATGCGATGTAACTCAAAGATAGACCTCTATTAAGAAAATAAGGTATCTCTTCTAAAGGGATTACATCATCGAAGGATGGTACGTCGGTAGATGTCGCAACATACTCTTCTAGTTCATCTTCTTCAGTGGCTGTCAGTGACGCTGACGGTGCTAGAACTTTCCTACGGAGCTTGACTACCAGCTGCCCTGGGATTTTTGCAGCAAGGGGATCCTTGTCTGGCAAGTGTCTCTATCTTCGGGGTTTGATTACCGAGGATTCAGGCGCCTTTATACGAAGCTTGACCACAAAGGGAGTAGCCGTATGGGTTGGATGTTCTTTGAGACGGACCCTTAGGGGATCGCCTGAAGCCGTAGCAGTATCGAGTCGGGGTAATACAATATCGAGTCAGAGTAGTACGCCTTGACCCCTTTGAAAGGATCCATATCGACGAATTTTGTCTTGACCACGCCGTCCTCGCTACGTATTTTATGCATTGGTGGAGAGTTGATGGAATTATCATATACTCATGTATCCACGGACGCCCTAGTAGGACATTGTAGGATACCTCCACATCGATGACATAGCAGGTAAACTCTGTTAGAAAATCGTCTATCTAATATTTCAGGCGAATCTTTCCTAGAGGGTAACTCCTTCCGGCGTCGAAGCCGCTGATAGTGGTATTAGCGTCTGCTAGCCGATGCATCGGGATCTCCAAGGTCTGTAGCAGACTTTGTGGGATAATGCTAAGAGATGATCTGGGATTGATATGTATCTGGTACACTTTAATGGATCCAATATACCCTGTATAATACAGGGGACGGTCATGCATATTATTCTTCAATAACATATGCTACTGCGAGAATGTGATATTCGGAATTGCCTCCATCATACTGTTGCAGTGGGGACATGTTGTGTGATTCTCGGCTGGTGGCCTGACTTGGGCTAAATAAGAGTCGACATTTTGCAATACCTCATTTAGAGCATCACGAATCTCTTTGGAGATATGTTGGAGCTCAAATAGAGATAACTTCACTGGAGTATTGGCGATCTGTGCCAAAATATCAAAGTTGTATGGCTTTTTCAGCTCTTGAGTTATGTCTTTTCGCAGAGATTTATCAAAGCGTATCTCCTTCTACTTCTACCTGTCTGCTATAGGAAGCTGGAATGGACCCAAATCAGATACAGCAGGTAAAACCGTTGGAGATGTACAGTCATTGGGAGCATTGTAGTCGCGTTGTTAGGCTAATCCTGACCCGGTTACCCCTGTTAGAGATTCATATGTTAATGGAGAGACCATGTGACAAGACTTGGTCTTCTTTCCCTTAGATTTAGAAGCAAGAAGTGTTGCTGGCTATATCATATCCGGGACGAGGTCTGGGTAAACCCACATGACTTCTCCTCTTGGAGTAGTGAGGGGAAGAAATATGTCTTCTTAAGCTGGAGGGAGGTTAACGACCTACATTATTGTCCTAGGTATGGGGATGACACCATCTTGGGCCTCTGTTGTCGTGAAGGTGCCGAATTGGAGGGACACCATGTTTGTGGTGACCATCTTGTCTTCGAAGATCAAAGTGAGATCTTTGGATTCGAATAACCATTGTATGTGCCTTTTTAATATGTAGCAGTCTTGTGTGGAGTGATGGTCGTATCGGTGGTAGTGGCAATACTTGGGGTTGTCGACCTTGTCTGCTTGGTCGGGGCATTTGACGTCAGGCAGCCGGATCTTGTTTCCCTTCATCAATACTTCAAATATCTCCATGGCATTATCGTCGTCAAAAGAATAAGTCTCCTTCATCTTCGATAGCTCCATCGTCCCTATGGCGGGCAAAGTCAGACTTTTGGACACATTGACTATCATAGCTTTCTTACCTTTACTGTTACGACTGTTGTTGGCAGTAAGAGGACGCTTTACCTTGTCCTCAAGGTTGAAAGCTTGGAATCACAACAAGCGGACGTCCTTCACGCTCTTTTCTGCAGCAGCGACACTTATGATAAATGTCATCCAGTCATTGAATGGGCCAGATGTCATCTGGAGTCGTACTGATGGTAGGAGGTTCTTTCGACACGTGTCCATGAGTGCAAATTCAGGGATACCAGGAGGCAACTTTAATGCTGCATGTCGGAAACGTTAGATGTATTCTCGTAACGGTTCTCTATCCCTTTGGGCGATGTCCATCAGGGAGGACATAGTCGTATCCATCCCTCCTTCATAGAACCAGACATGGAAGAGGGACTTCACATCCTTGATGGACGAAATACATTTATCTGGGAGACTACAGAACCACTCAAAAGCGACCCTGGATAGTGCTCCGATGAACAAGTTGGTGAGTAAGGCGTCATCCCGAGGTAAATGTCATGTTGTGGAATGAAAGTATCTCATATATTGACAGGATAATGTCTTCCAGCCAAATGGAGTCAGAGATAGTGGCTTGTATTTAGGAGGTTATACCACATTATCCTATTCAGGAGGAAAGGGTTACCGGATCCCAAGATTTTGGAGCTTGTCTTGATTATTTTGAGCATCAATGTGGGCATGCAAGTCCCTAAGAGTCTCCAGGATATCGTCTGGCAGAAGAGCGGCAGAGGGCCAAGGTATAGTCTGGATCTTGCGACATGAGGAGCCAGGTCAGGCATACCAAATTCTTCGTTTGTCCCCTGATCCAAGTTTGTTTGTCCCGTGGTTCGTGGCTGTGTTGGGACTAAGTTTTCTTTGAGTTCCAATACTGTGTGAGTCAGAGTTTGAATTGAGGTGCTCAAAGTCCTCAAGGCATTATTGGTTACTGGACCCCATGCCATGCTCATCTCCTGCCATGTATACTGATATTACATGGGCTGAGGTGGACGGAAGGGTAGATGCCTTATTTTTCGTCTCAGATGTCTGAGTCTTGTTGTCCTCAGGGAGAGCAGGCATTGTTGCATTGCTTTCATTATTTGAAAGATTGCTACCCCCAGTCTCAATTCTGGGCTCAACCTGGAACGTATGGCTACCCCATGTTAAGATGTCATCCGTTCGCGAAGATTCACTGTCCTATAGGTAGGATGGGTTGGTGTGGAACACCGGGGGATTGCTACCCCCAGCTCCGGTTGTAGCCTCATTCGGGAAGGTACGGCTACCCCTAGTTCTGGTTTTCGAGCGCATGCCCTAGAATACCCACACGGTAGGTGCCTGTTTGCTACCCCGCAGATAGCTTCATGATGCACTGACCGATACTCTCAGGTTATGTGAGATTTTCTTCGAGATCTTCTTCATAGCAGGAGACCTCCATGTTGAGCAACATGATGCGACAGATAATTCCTCCTTGTCGCGCAGTTGTTTCCAGGGATGTCGTTAGGTCGATGTCGCATATTGCAATAACTGGAACACTGGTTGTCTTGTTTGAGGAACTGGTTCTTTAGTGTAGCAACAGTTGACGATGATGCTAGCACAAGTGTGTCGTCGAAAGGACACGTCATGTACAAGGGTTGCTTCTCTTGTCTTATGTTTGTAACTAATCACGTTACGTAAATCAGACGATGGAAGCTTCACTTTCACACTCATTTCATGTGCTCGATCAGCCCTTGCACATGAATGTGAAAGTTGAAGGTTTGCTCCCTATCCTAGTTCTTCTGCAGAAAGTGTAAACAGATCATTAGTTGAAGATTTGATGTAAGACAGACCCATTCCATGTGCGTAGCCAAACTGGACGCATGAGTCTATCATCACAGTGTTTGCTCCATGACTTGGCTCAAGTGTAACTGCAGCTTCCAAGTGGGTGCGGGAAGACTTTAAGGGTTGATCCACTTCCGACGCATGAGTGCTTGTGTTAGCCCTATATAGTCTCCCATCAGCAACGCGCGTGACAACCAGTGGCTCATGCTTTTGGAGAACTGGTTGCATAGCCCCTCGAGCGCGTATGGCTCAAGTTGGTTTGGGTTTCCTTGAACCAACGCTCTTAGGCACTATAGTATAGAGAATCCAGGTCAAGACCATATGAGTCCTTGTTGAAGACAGCCTTGCTCGTAGAGGACTTTGTGCTCCTATGTTCTGGCATGACACGTCTTCTCTTGCGTGGATCACAATATTGGCATATCTCTTAAAATTCAACCCTGTTTCTCTCAAGGGCGGCTTCTGAGATGGAGATGGGATACGCACCAACCTCATGTGCGTCTACGGCGGATGTTGGCAATGCTCCTGGGAAATATTTAGGGTTTTGTGTAGTGGCTTTGATGACCCAAATCTTACGGGTCTTGTGAGGTCGTGCGGGCCTCCATGTAGAACTCGGTTTATCTACAGGATACACTTCAACCTCAAGTGCGTCTGCGATGGAGGTGAGCAATGCATCAGGCACCGATCCCGGGGATGGCACAGCGGACTTAGCGACCCAGGTCTTGCTAGGTCATGCGGGCCTCATTGAAGAGCTCGGCTTGTCAAACATGTCTTCAAATGCATGTTGGTCAAAGTGAATGACAAATATCCTCTGAGTCAAACCCAACTTAGTCACGTCAGATTGCGTCACCAACTTCTTATTGGAGGAGTAGCTATTCCCTAGTAGAGTCGCCATTTTTGTCAACATCGCCAAAAATAATACTCGAGGTAAAGTTGAATAAACTTTGTATTGATTGGGAAAAGACAAATAGTACAAAAGAATCTCTAATACGTAGAGTCTAAGTATAATAAAAAATAAGAATCTGGGAAAGTGTGACAGTGGAGATCAAGCACTGCAGCGGCTCCTTTACTCCGTTGATGATCCGGGACAAAGGAGGGTGAAGAGTCTTCGAGGAGCTTTAGTATGTAACTCAATGGGTGTCCCTGTCACGCCTTAGTACCGGAATACAGAGACGGACATGGCCAGCTCCCCCGTAAAAGGTTTAGAACATCGTACGGCGGTCACGGTTGTAGAAAGACAAGGGGTGTATGCTACAATAAGTCTCCTAGGGTCTCAGAATAACTATGTCTCAATCATTCAAGCAAGTAACAACAACATAGAACATGTGAGATAAAGCCTTAAGGCTTCCCAAACGCTCTATTGGAATATTCTAGGGATCTAGCCATCAAAATGTTAGGCTAGCTGAATATCAATAGTTACACAACCAAGATCAGTTGTAGTCTGGTTATATTACAGTTATGTAAAAAGAAAATGATATCCAGACAAGCCGGCTAACAAGTGCCAGTGGCTAAATGCCCAAAAGTGTAGAATGTACAAGATGAGCAGTGATAAAAAAAACCATTTGTGCCCTTAAGCGACCATCTTTCTGGTGCTCGTCATCGCAAGGGTATAAGCTGGATCCTCTGGTGCAAGCTCTAAACCTGTCCATACAAAACCATTGGGGTTAGACCCCAAATAGTAAGTACCACAAGGAAGAATGAATAAAGAAACAAAAACCAGATCAAGTATATAGTGCAAGAGCCAAGAATCATTAGCGCGTGTCCCATCTTTAGGATAACATAGCACTCCTTCACCAAAATATGACAGAAAATGCTATGCCACCCAAGATTAGGTACATCCTATAATTATGGTCAATCTAGGATCTTGTGTCATAGTTCAGTCCATATTCCATCATAGCATAATGATTCAACTCCCCAACCAAACAAGGACAGAAGTTGAACACCATACTATGACAGTCAATGTCCCTAAGCTACTAGCAGAATTACAATCACAACCAAGTCAGGTTAGAACGGCCAAACAATGTTACAGCTAATTATGTCGAGTCTGGGGTTATCCTAAATATAATAATAATAAGTATCCTTAGATTGTGCTATGTCGAGGAGGGCTAACCAAGCCAATATTATACAATCAGGAAATCATGATCGTGCCAGTTCCCCGTAGGGCCACTGCGCTAATTGTTGTACTAGTTCCCCGTAGGGCCACCGTACTAATAAATCAGTAACAGTTCCAACCTTCTTATAGAAAAAAAATTTGGCTCTATCTTAAATATAAAAAGGTCGAATATTGCACTCTACTATATGTAGATGATATATAATATCCGTAGTGGCCAGCCTTGCACGCCATAAAAATTATCATGGGACTGCCCATCACGCACGATCTCGGAATGCCATTCCCTCCCTATGTTCTAATCAGCTTTTATGTTACCTAATTAACCCTACAGTGATATAGAATTCCCTGTCGTGGCCACAGGAATATTTCCTTCAATGATGTCATATAGAGTACGGGCACATTTGATAAGAATCCATTTAATATAAGGAGTGAAGTCTGGATCCATCCAAATATAGATGTAACATTCAAACCAGCAACAACCTATCCACGTTATGGTTCTGACCCATTATTATTTCTGTGCTAAGAATTCAAGAATATAATATTATGCAACTAGCAAGAATTATCATGTCACGTCAAGTGTACATGTTGGCCAATATCCCATACTCAGTGTACAATATAGCCTTTATAAATAGGCGAGCAGGACAAGTATATCGGCATGAATACAATAACTAAGTCAGGATACCAAACCTATTATTTGGTCATACAAATCATGTTTTATCAGGTCAGGAGTCATAATTAATTAAGAATCTCATATCTCATATGATCGTCTCACGGTCATGAATGCCTCATCAATTTCTCAAATTCTGGGATCATAGATCATCATGCATGGTCAAGATCAACTAATCTAGAATAGAAATCAAGTGCACAATAGGACCCATGCAAGCACAATCAATCACAAAAAAGTCCTGGGTCGACGCACTTTACAAGTGCCAAATATAGGCTAGTCAGGAAAATGGGCGCACTATGCACGAGCAAGCAACCGTATGGCTCACAAACCTATAACACTAGGTCCCAGAAGTCATGGCATAAAATTCTATTACATGGCGCACAAAATCGATAGTAGAGAAGCAGGAAGATATGGCACACAAATCAAGAATTACAAGAATAGGTGCATTCTACTCATGTAAGAAAAGTGGCGCATAAAGCAAGAGTTACGAGTAAAAGAAGTGGCACACTATGTAAGTGCAAAACAACTACAAGATAAAATAAAAGTCCTCTAGCAGCATAACAGTCGAAGGCCTCGAAAAGTGAGACGTGCCAAAGTCAAGGCTTGCTTATCGAGGCTGAACCAAGCAAGAGTGCGCCAAGAGTTAACAAGTGCGCCGGGTTATTAATCCATCAAAAGTGTGCCAACCATTGAGCGTCCAAAAAATGCGCCAAGGGTTGTGTGTATAAGAGCGACGCACTATTGATAGTTAATGCACAATGTGTCAATTGTGTGTCGGTTTGCTGATTTGGTTAAAAGTGCTCCAAGGAGGAAGTTAGTCAAAAGTGCGCAAAAAAATAAACTGGCGCACTTTTACTTTGTTCGTTCGATAAAATATCAATTGTGCACCAAGGTCTGATGTCACACCCCAGTCCCAAAATACCGAGGTACTAGACACGTGGCAATGGCCAGCAGCACACACCAATGGGCAAACCCAATTTAATGGACCCATTAGAGTGTACTTAAGCTGCAAAACAATAATAAAGGTCTACGATACAAGTTATAGTCTAACTCTAGTCTCATCCAAAGAAGATAATCATAGTTCAGATATCAGAATAATCAAGATGAAATATAAATCAACAAGTCTCAATAAAATATCTCGGGGAACAACCCGATAATGAGTTTAATACAGTAATCCTACGAGACAGGAAATAGAGTATCAAGAACAGAAATGACTGAGTATATAAAGCAAATACTCAGGAGAAATTTTCTGGCATCACCTCGTCCTCTGGTATTGGTACTGCTCCAACGTCTGCTCATGTCCCGTATACCTCGGGATAGATCTCCTCTGCTAAAACCTGGGACATAATCTGGATCCAGGTCCTCAGGGGACATAGTAAGGTACAAGAATAACTCAAGCTAAATAAATACAGTATATAAAATAAATGAATAGGGTAAACTATGTAACCATCTAAGTGATATGCAAAATGAGAGCATCACTAGACTCAGGCTGAGACCACTACAAGCTCTGTGTCGGGGAGCCGGTAGTAGTAATATCACATAATGGGCCAAGCTCGAGTGTAGAGTCTTGAGCACCGCAATAATAAGGATTTTATATATATAATCATCCTGTAGCATGTGTGTCTCTCCCTACCCAATGTAATCATATATCTCATGTTCATGACACACAAGATCATGACGTCTAACTAATGCAGCGAGTCATAATGATCGATATGCATATGTAATATCTATATCACAAATCCTGTAACCTATACAAAATCACTATGAATAACTCAGGAAGATTTTGTCTCATGAATAGTGTCAGGTGTCCTATGGTATGACGTACTTGATAATGCAAGCACGAAAATATATCAACTCTCTAGGTGACGTTACACGACTCCATGTATGGCGTCGACACCCAAATCTTATTCGGATGCTAAACAACTTCACACGGTCCTAGGTTGAACAGATACATCACAAAAATAAATTAAGAGAATAATATAAAGCAAGTACTGCAAGTTTGGCAAGGTACACTTGCTTGGGGTTTGAATTCCTCCAATTGCTTCGGTAACAGTGAGATCTTCAGGTACGCCTCCAGATGCTGAAATAAATATTACCATCGCTCTCAGGAGATATAAAATAGCTTGGATTGCCTATCCAAAAGTCTAATTTGGACACAGGGGCAAAATTGACAGTTTTTGGTCAAAGCGGGATCCACTTTTGGCCCACTTCGCACCGAAATATGCTGGAGATAAAGTTCTCTAAATTTGTCAAACTTAGTGTCTACAAGTCCAGAATGATGATATGAACCCAATAGAATGTCCAGAATTGGATTTCGATGAGTCGATCACAAAATCGCCCCTCAAGTGGAGCCGTGGGGCCCCACGATACGGGGTTTCGTCAACGTTCTCAGAATCGAACCAAACATGGGTCACAGGACCAGCAAAATGCTACGAATCCGATGGTGCTAGTTTTGTTGCGAAACGACAAGCACACATGAAGTTACAACAAAATTTAGAACAGGCCCGATACGGGATAATTTTGACAGATACGCATTGATTCCGGTGTGCACGCACATCCAAATCAACTTCCGTGAAATCTCACACGTCCGCATTAACGATACGCTCCTTTCGATGTAATTCGCACAGGACCAAGTCACCTCGTTTAGCGGGATGCACCCAGTTTCAGGAAAATTTGGGTTTTAAATAACCAAGTTTTTTTTGTCGATTTCACCCGCGAATAAAATATAACACACAGCACCATAAAATAAACTAATTACAGGGTTTAAAACTCGTTTATATTATCTAATTAACTGTTCAAGTGAATTTTAGTATTACTTAACAAGTTGCACGCAAAACAGTCATGAACTTGTGAGTTCGGGACAATTTCTGAATTTCAGAAATAGGGGTAAATTTTTCTATTTTTGCGTCGCGATTTATGACCAACACAGGATGCGATACCCCAGTCTAATTACACAGGGTTCGAGGGGGTTAGACAGCGAACATATCGTAACAGTCCGTTCAAAAAAATGATGCGATGAGGAGAGAGAAATACTAATCAGAACGAGGAGTCAGAATCGACTATACTTCGCGCATGGGGCGGTGCGACGCACGTCGGCGGCGGGTGGCGGCGCTGCTGCGGCTGTTGTGCTGCTGGTCATTGCTGGCGGCGGCGAAGATCATCTTAGGAGTAGTCGGAGTCACCATGGGGAGCTCGGGGTCACGGCGGAGGGTCGGGGTGGCCGGAGAGGCGGCATCGGGGCTGAGATCGTGATGGTGATGGTTCGATGAGGGCGGTGGTGCTGGGTTTATATAGTGAGGGCGGTCGACGGTTGGGGGAGGTAGACCGTCGGCCGGTGGGGGAGATGAGCGGGCGGGGAGGAGAAGGGCCGTCGGTTGTGGGTGAACGGGCGGCGGCAAGAAGTCGGAGGGACGCGGGTGAACGGTAGGATTTTAATTCTACTATTACAGTAGAAATGGGTACGGGTCGTGGGTTCGGGTACGGGTCCAGATCCGACCCGATCCAATAGGGTTTGGGTTAATTAGGGGTTCGGTTTAATCTAGGCTTGGTTCAGTTCGGTTCAGGTTGGGTTAAACCGGTTTATTCTGGTTTATTTCAAAACAATGTTTTTAGGTGTTTAAAAAATAGTTTTTGGGTCCAATAAATTCTAAAAAAATTACACTATGGCTAATTATTTATTTTACACTCAAAACTACTATTTTTATAATATTTTAATATTTAATTTAATACTTAAAAATATTTAATCCAAAAGAACATTTATTATAATTATTTAAAAATTGCAGAAAAATTTCAAAAATTCATATTTTAATTTCTAAAAAATCTGGGTGTTTACAATCTACACTCCTTAAAAGAATTGTGTCCTCGCAATTAAAAAAATATAGTCGGTCAGAAGAGATGACACGGTTGCAAGACATGTTTGAAAGCATGACACAAAGAAAGAATCATGAATAAGGAGAAATCGAGAGAAAGTGTGAGGGTTAAGCAGAACACATAGGGAAGGAATAAAAACATTTCCCTAAGCAATGAGAGATATGTAATTCAAGAGTAAAGGAATCTGGATAGAGAAAGGAAATCTACAACTTAGGAAAACTTAGGTATCAATTACTAACAAGTTTAAAATACTAGGTTTAGGCTAGGGAATGAACTAACATGCACGTGCTAAAGCATCACTAGAAATAGATAGTTATGATAAAACTTAAATCTTACTCGTATTCACTACTCCATAAGTATGTTCGTCCTCCACTGTCATCGCAAAAGCATGTCCACGTCCCGGTAGTGGTGTCCTCTGCTGTTGCTGGACTTCTTGATAAACCTGTTGTTGGGCTTGCATTATTGTGTAGAATATTTAAAACATCTTCTTCTTGTCCATAAGCTGTCCTGGTGGAAAAGCAGGCATCGGTGGAGTAAACTGCGGCGATGGTGGAATATTGTCTTGTTGTAATCTTGAGACGTGTTGATCTGCTTGATTACTTTGTTGAGTTGATTGCCCTCCACCCACTGGTATAACTTTATCGTCGTAGGTGACAACTGCAACTTATGGTGTTCCTGCTGGAGTCTTGTCGCTTGCTTGTGGATCCATTACTCTGCATCCAAAATAAACTATAAAAGGCGCATAGGGATTTCAAGGCAGGATGCAAGTCAAGAATTTATTTTGAATCGATATAGAGGTCAAGAATGAATCAATCAAGTGGATAAGATCCTATAACTTATCCTAACCTTATAGCAGGCTTGCTCAATTCCTTAGTTGAAACCGAAACAATTTAGTCGTTGACCTGCATGAGCCACCAAAAAAACTATGTCATGCCCCAGTCCCAAAATACCGAGGGACTAGACACGTGGCAATGGCCAGCAGCACACACCAATGGGCAAACCCAATTTAATAGACCCATTAGAGTGTACTTAAGCTACAAAACAATAATAAAGGTCTATGATACAAGTCATAGTCTAACTCTAGTCTCATCCATAGAAGATAATCACAGTTCAGATATCAGAATAATCAAGATGAAATATAAATTAACAAGTCTCAATAAAATATCTCGGAGAACAACCCGATAATGAGTTTAATATAATAATCCCACGAGACAGGAAATAGAGTATCAAGAACAGAAATGACTGAGTATATAAAGCAAATACTCAGGAGAAATTTTCTGGCATCACCTCGTCCTCTGGTATTTGTACTGCTCCAATGTCTGCTCTTGTCCCGTATACCTCGGGATAGATCTCCTCTGCTAAAACCTGGGGACAAAATCCGGATCCAGGTCCTCAGGGGACATAGCAAGGTACAAGAATAACTCAAGCTAAATAAATTTAGTATATAAAATGAATGAATAGGGTAAACTATGTAACCATCTAAGTGATATGCAAAATGAGAGCATCACTAGACTCAGGCTGAGACCACTACAAGCTCTGTGTCGGAGAGCCGGTAGCAGTAATATCACGTAATGGGCCAAGCTCGGGTGTAGAGTCTTGAGCACCACAATAATAAGGATTTTATACATATAATCAGTCTGTAGCCTGTGTGTCTCTCTCCACCCAATGTAATCACACGTCTCATGTCCATGACACGCTGACCTCTAACTAATACAGCGAGTCATAATGATAGATATGCATATGTAATATCTATGTCACAAATCTTGTAACTTATACAGAATCAACATGAATAACTCAGGAATATTTTGTCTCATGAATAGTGTTAGGTGTCCTATGGTATGACGTACTTGATAATGCAAGCATAAAAATATATAGGATTGTGATATCAACTCTCTAGGTGACGTTACACGACTCCGCGTACGGCGTCGACACCCGAATCTTATTCGGACGCTAAGCAACTTTACACGGTCCTAGGTTGAACAGATACATCATATAAATAAATCAAGCAAATAATATAAAGCAAGTATGGCAAGTTTGGCAAGGTACACTTGCTTGGGGTTTGAATTCCTTCAATTGCTTCGGTAACAGTGAGATCTTCAGGTACGCCTCCAGATGTTGAAATAAATATTATCATCGCTCTCAGGGGATATGAAATAGCTAGGATTGCTTATCGAAAAGTCTAATTTGGACACAGGGGCAAAATTGATAATTTTTGGTCAAAGCGGGGTCCACATGTGGCCCACTTCGCACCGAAAAATGTGCCAGAGATAATATTCTCCATATTCGTCAAACTTAGTGTCTAAAAGTTCCGAACAATGATACCAACCGAACGAAATATCCATAATTGGATTCTGATGAGCCGATTACAAAATTGCCTATCAAGTGGAGTCGTGGGGTCCACGATACGGGGTTTCGGCAACGTTCTCAGAATCGAATCAAACTTGAGTCACAGGACCAACAAAATGCTACGAATCTGATGGCGCAACTTTCGTTACTAAACGACGAGCACAAACAAAGTTACTATGAGTTTTAGAATAGGCCCGATACGGGGTAATTTTGACGGATACACGTTGATTTTGGTGTGCAGGCAGATCCAAATCAACTTACGTGAAATTTCACACGTCCGCATTGACGATACGGTCCTTTTCGTGTAATTCGCACACGACTAAGTCACCTCATTTAGCGGGACGCACCTAGTTTTAAGAAAATTTGGGTTTTAAATAACTATTTTTTTTTGGTCGATTTCATACGTGAATAAACTATAACACACAGCACCATAAAATAAACTAATTACTGGGTTTAAAACTCGGTTATATTATCTAATTAACTGTTTAAGTGAATTTTAGAATTAGTTAACAAGTTGCACGCAAAATGGTCGTGAACTTGTAAGTTTGGGACAATTTCTGAATTTCAGAAATTGGGGTAAATTGTCTTGTTTTTTGTCGCAATTTACGACCGACACAGGACGCGATACCTAGTCTAATTGTACGGGGTTCGAGGGGGTTACACAGTGAACATATTGTAATAGTCCGTTCGAAAAATGATGCGACGAGGAGAGAGGAATACTCACCGGAACGAGGAGTCGAAATCGACTATACTTCGCGTAAGGGGCGGCGCGCCCACGTCGGCGACGAGTGGCGGCGCAGCTGCGGCTGCTGTGGCTGCTGGTCGTTAATGGTGACAACAAAGATCGCTGGAGGAGTCGCCGTGGGGAGCTCAGGTTCGCGGCGGAGGGTCGGGGTGGTCGGAGAGGCGGCGTTGGGGCTGAGATCGTGGTGGTGATGATTCGGTGAGGGCGGTAGTGCTGGGTTTATATAGTGAGGGCGGCCGACGGTTGGGGGAGGTGGACCGTCGGTCGGTGGGGGAGATAAGAGGGTGGGGAGGAGAAGGGTCTTCGGTTGCAGGTGAACGGGTGGCGGCGAGAAGTCGGAGGGACGCGGGTGAACGGCGGGATTTTAATTCTACTGTTACAGTAGAAATGGGTACGGGTCGTAGGTTCGGGTACGGGTCCAGATCCGACCCGATCCAATAGGGTTTGGGTTAACTAGGGGTTCAGTTTAATCTAGGCTTTGTTCGGTTCGATTCAGGTTGGGTTAAACCGATTTATTCTGGTTTATTTAAAAATAATGTTTTTAGGTGTTTAAAAAATAGTTTTTTGGTCCAATAAATTCCAAAAAATTACACTATGACTAATAATTTATTTTACACTCAAAAAATTTATTTTCATAATATTTTAATATTTAATTTAATACTTAAAAATATTTAATCTAGAAGAACATTTATTATAATTATTTTAAAATTGCAGAAAAATTTTGAAAATTCATATTTTAATTTCTGAAATATCTGGGTGTTTACATCTGAAATCTTCCTAAAGTGCGCCAAGAATGATTTTTTCAAAAATTTATCCCCTTGACGTACTTTTGCAAAAATTTGGCAGTACTCTTCAAGTATGCACGAATATGGAATGCGGGTCACATGTAACATGTGCCCATAGTGCAGATTCTCCTATGTACTTCTTGTCACTGTTCTTCTTCTCCAACTAATCCACCATTTGATGCACTCAGAGCTCAAGCTCGAGGCTATGACAATGCTCCATTCCTCAAGCAATAAGAACCAGAAATCAATAAAAAATCCAGGCTCGAAATCAGGAAACAACAACTTTTGAAAATACCTCATTTTTAGGGGATCATTCTCTAGGAAATTTACTCATGAAAATTCTTATAATAAAATCAAGATAAAATTATTAACCACCTCAAATCTGAAAATTCCAAGAACTAACTATAATCGGAACACTACTAGAAACTAATTACAACAACAAATACTAAGAATAAAACTATAGCCGATCATGTTTCTTCATATTTGTAATATGTACTTGCCTATGAAAAAAACTAGGAGCAAAATAAGAGAAATGAACAAGTGAGGAGAGAGAATGAGAACAAGGATATATATAGGCAAGGAGTTGATGTGAACCGTCTAATCTTTCCAAAAAATCTAAGCCACACACCCTACCTACCACCACCACACCAGCAATATTAGCCAATGTGCGCCAAGCTTCCATTCAATCATACACTTGAAGTAAACCCAAAGTGCGCCAAAAATGAAAACACTAAGAAAAAATGTGCCAACTTGAGTATATTCCAAGTATATCAGATAGAAGAGTGACATCTCTACTCACCTTAGAAAATTTTTGTCCTCGAAATTTTAGGACTAAAGCAACTAAAGACATTAGGTCAAGCACATCTAACTACAAGAAATCACATGCAATATACAAGCAAACCAAATAATATACACATAGCAATATTAATAGAACTCTAGCAAGGTGATCAATGATCACGGAATTGGAAAAAGAGTCAAATAAGTGCGAAAACCAAGACCGGATATCATCCTCGCAAGTGACACAGACAAGGCAGATAGTCCAGTTCTTGAGTACCTTCTCTCTTCGGCCCAAAATGGACATAGGTTGTTCCTCGAAGATAAGTCGGTACCCACGACTAGCTCAGAATGGTCGAGGACATGGCTCGGGTTCGGGATATACCTACGCAACTGAGATACATAAAATACGTCATGCACATCACAAAGTGAAGGTAAAAGGACAAGGTGATAAGTAACATCCCTTACCCGCTCAAGAATGTCAAATGGTCCAACATGTCATGGATTAAGCTTCCCGCGAACCCCGAATCTAATAATTCCACGGGTGGGCAAAATTCATAATAATACGTGGTCGTCGACACAAAACTCTAGAGGCCTACGATGCTGATATGTCCAATGGCAATGTCAATCCTGCGCAACCCGCAACCACTCTCTGACCTGCTTGACAACTTTCACAGTCTGAGTAATTAATTATGGGCCCAACATCTTTCTCTCACCAATGTCATCCCAAGCTAAAGGTAACCTGCACTTCCTTCCATATAATACCTCAAAAGGTGCCATCTGGATGCTGGCCTGATAACTACTGTTATACGAGAATTCTACCAAGTGCAGATATTTCTTCCATGATCCACCAAAGTCTAGGATACAGGCTCATAACATATCCTCCAAGGTCTGGATAGTTCTTTCGGACTGCCTATCTGTCTAAGGGTGATATGCCATACTAAATTTTAACTTAGTACCCAATCTCTCATGCAAGCTTTTCCAAAAATGAGAAGTGAATCTCGAATCTCGATCTGATACTATACTTACTGGTACACCATGTCGCCTCACAATCTTCCATATATATACATATCTATCAATTATTCCCTAGACGGTCCAATTCTGAACGGAAGAAAATATGCCACTTTAGTGAGAAGATCTACTATCACCCAAAATATATCTCGTCCGGTCGGGAATCTAGGTAAACCGATCACAAAGTTCATAGTAACATGATCCCATTTCTACTCCAGAATGGGAAGAGGGTGTAACAATCCTGCCGGCCTTTGCTGATCTGCCTTCAATTGTTGACATATGAGGCACCGGTATACAAAACAGGGTATCTCTCACTTTATCCCGTTCCACCAGAAGTGTTGCTTAATATCTTAGTACATCTTTGTGCCGCCAGAATGGATAGAATACTGGGAATTTTAGGCCTCAGTCATGATCTCTTGTCGTATATCCCCACTCGACACATAGAGATGAGTTCCAAATCTTAGCGTCCCATCGCTGTGAATATTCAACTCTTTCCTGAGTCCCGACTCGCATTCTGCTCATAACTCCTGGAACCGCGAATCTCCTGCCTGAGCTTCCTTGATCCTGTCTACCAAAGTAGACTATATCTGTAAAGTAGCCAAGAATCCCTCATCTTGTGGAAACACTATCTCAATGCCCATCTCTCGAAGATCTTCTAGGATATGCTTCTGTGTTGTCAGGAAAAATGCACCACCCCTACTACTAAGAGCATCTGCTACGACATTAGCTTTGCCCGGATGGTATTAAAGTTCCAAGTCATAATCCTTCAGCAATTCCAGCCATCTCCTCTGCCTTATGTTCAAATCCTTCTGGGTGAATACATATTTTAAACTCTTATGGTCGGTAAATATTTTTACCCAATCATCGTACAAGTTGTCACGCCCCGATTTTGCCCAATCGATAATCGTCCCTCGGGCGTGATGCCGTGCACGCGTATGGCGCGCGTGCACAAGGCCTAGGCATAATGATGATCTTTAGAACATATGCAACAGAGTACGCAAATAAGATAACACACATTGAGGCATAGAAAAGTTTTTTTTTATTGATAATGAACATATGTCTACAGACTCTTAACCCAAAACGAGAAGGATGCCACACGGGCTTACAACTTGGATACAAAATGAGATAGCTGTTCCCATACATCATATCCTTTTACTAAAACTTCAAAACAATATAGATACCTGCTGGCGAAGCTATCGCCTTGCCACAGAGCCGCATATAAGGCTTACGCTTGCTCCAAGTGCTTTGTACAAGCTTTAAAAGTCACGAACGGAATGCGTCGGATACTGGACTGGTTGGAGAAGGAAGAAGCTTCAGCTCCTCGCCGCGTCGCTCGGGCTCGGAGAACCTGTTGCAACGAGGGTCAATACTATAAAAAGTACTGGTGAGGGCGAGCTAACCCAACTAACCAAATCCAAGTTTGTTCATATGAAACATAAAATATTATTATGGTCTTTCTATCTTGCCTTAGTTTAATTTACATGCAAGCATTGAATATTCGATTCACAGAACAAACGTGCTACCGTTAGGTAACTTTTACCTTCCCGTCTGAACTGCCTGCATAACACTTACCATATTCTTCCCTGCCACAAAGACACCATTAGTTTGAGCAAGTAACGGAGAAATATATGTACATTGGGTCATGGCATGTCATTGCCACCGTAGACAATAGCTACACTAAGCGGTGACCCTTGCAGCTCGGGTAGCAAGTCCCGTTACAAGGCCTCCCCCGCCTTACCCGTGCTAGTCTTGCTAGCGTAGCTATCCGAGTTCTTCCCGGAACGAATCGGCCCCAGTGCCCCGAGCGCCGTTCGCAGGAACTAAACCTTGTGCACAAGTTGTCCAACCAAACTACGCATTGAACTAAATTAATAGATAAAGCATTCAAACCACAAGAATGTGTACATCTACTTTAGCATAGTGCATTTGGCATAGTCTTCTTGTCCAAGTGATTGCATTTCAATATAGTTTGCATAATACATCTGTACAGTTATATAGAATAATTCTAGCTACAACTGAAACATGAATATATATATGCATAGCGGACAAGCACACATCAAAGTGATCGTTTGAGAATTCTAAGTGACAAGCATTTTAAGTATTTCAAGTCTAACTCATCTTCCTTTTTGACTCAGTTTTATTCTTATTATGATATCGTTGGAGCGGGAAGCATAACGAGTCAATTATTATTTAGAGTGAAGACTTGGCAGAAGGGTGCTAATCGAAATAAAGCCACTCACAAGTTGGAGAACTAGGAGAGAAAAGGGAGAACTTTAAGACTCCGTGCGTGCATCGTCAACCCGATCACCTGCACGCACCAACAGATGATCAATATTCCTGCTTCGGTCTCCGAGGTTCGATATGAAAATGCGAGATCCTAAGAATGAAAGCAATGAAATCTATCAAAACCGTTCAAGAAAATGCAAGTTATAAAACCAACAAGAAAGCAACTAAGCGGCACGAAAATGGGCAAGGAAACCAGCGCAACGGAAAGGCCCCTCTCGACTCTGCCGCTGAGTCCTTCCTTGAGGCACGATCCATTGAATATGGGACCTGATTCTGAAGAAACCAATCCATAACGAGGAAAGGATCTTGATTCAATCTGTCCCGAATGAACGGTCGTAAGTATTTCTTGGCTGCGCTCCCCGAATAGGGGGAACGGGGCATTACATCATAACCATCCAAAAGAAAGTTTCGTCCCGAAACTTAGGAATAGAACCTACCCCTAAGGAATAATGAGGGAAACCTTTCCCTCATATCATATTCAAGTTCCCACGTCGATTCTTCGACCGAGTGGTTTCGCCAAAGGACGCGCACTAGCGATACTGCCCGATTTCGTAACTGCTTTTCCTTACGCTCTAAGATATGCACGGGTTCTTCGGCGTTCGACAAGTCCGCTTGCAGATCCAACTGACCAAAGTCTACCACGTGGTTTGGGTTATACACATACTTTCTTAGCTGAGACACATAAAAAATATTGTGCATATCTGATAATACTGCGGCAAGGCAATTTGGTAAGCAACTGAAGTCACTCGTCTGAGAATTTCGAACGGGCCAACAAATCTCGGACTTAACTTTCCCTTTATCCCGAATCTTATAACACCATGCATGGGTGAGACTTTTAGGAATACATGGTCCCCCTCTTGGAATTCAAGGGGAAGACAACGAACATCGGCATAGCTCTTTTGCCGACTTTGTGCTACTTTTAACCGTTCTCGAATCAGCCGAACCTTATGAACTGTTTGTTCAACCAGTTCCGGCCCAAGGATTTGCCTCTCCCCAACTTCATCCCAGAAGATCGGTGACCTACACTTCTGCCCATACAATGCCTCATACGAAGCCATCTAGATGCTAGACTGATAACTGTTGTTGTAAGCAAATTCGGCTAGCGGCAGGTTGACGTCCCAACTTGACTTAGAATCGATCATACAGAGGCGCAGCATGTCTTCTAGTACCTGATTCACCCATTCTGTCTGGCCATCTGTTTGAGGATGGTAGGCTGAGCTGAATTTCAACTTGGTCCCCGTCGACGATTGAAGGCTTGCCAAAAAACATGAGATGAACCGTCCATCCCGATCTGATACTATAGAAACTGGCACTCCATGCAGCCGGACTATCTCGTCAAGGTAGGTCTGAGAAAGGCGATCGGCGCCCCAAGTCCTTTTGATGGAGATAAAGTGTGCAGACTTGGTTAACCGATCGACGATGACCCAGATTACGTCGTTCTCCCATTGCGTCCTTGGCAGACCAACAATAAAGTCCATGCTGATGTGCTTACACTTCTATTCCGGATAGCAAGATTCTGGATTTCTCCGTCCGGCCTCTGATGCTCTGCTTTCACCCTCTAACAGGCTATGCATTACGGCACGAAGAGCGCCACATCTTTCTTCATGCCGTGCCACCAAAAGATAGTACGAAGGTTCTTATACATTTTCGTGCTCCCGAGATGGATAGTATAGGCTGCGTAATGTGCTTCTGTAAGGATCTCCCATCTAAGTTCTGAATCATTGGGGACGCATAGCCTTTCCTTCACTTGCAGTACCCCATTCTCATCTACCACAAAGTCTTTCGCCTTCCCCGCTTGAACCTGCTCCCAGATTTTCCAGAGGAATGGGTCGTCTCTTTGAGTATATGTGACTCTCTCTATCAAATTGGGTATAAATCGCATCTGAGCAACCCGCACGTCACGATAACGAATTCGGATTTTGATGCCCATTTCTTCTAACTCCCTTTGTAACATGCGATCGACGGACAGAGATCCCGCAAAGACCCGACTAAACGCATCCGCTACCACATTTTCCTTGCCAGGTGTGTAGTCTATCGTCAAGTCGTAATCCTTTATCAATTCTAGCCAATGCCGCTGTCGTAGGTTCAGATCTGCTTGGGTGAATAGGTACTTTAAACTCTTGTGGTCGGTATAGATTCGGCAAGGCATACCATAAAGGTAGTGTCGCCACAACTTCAACCCAAACACAATTACTGCCAGCTCCAGATTATGCGTAGGATAATTCTTTTCATGCTTTTTTAGCTGTCTGGATGCATAGGCTATCACTCTGTCTTGCTGTATAAGTACACACCCTAAGCCCTGCCCTGAAGCATCGCTAAAGATTTGGAATCCCAAAGTCTCGTCCGGTAGTGCAAGTAACGGGGCAGAGGTTAGGCGATGCTTTAACTCTTGAAACGAAGTTTCGCAGTCGGTGGACCACTCAAACGCGACTCCCTTCTGTGTGAGGCGAGTCAGAGGTGAGGCAAGTTTGGAAAAATCCTTTACGAACTGCCTGTAGTAGCCTGCTAGCCCAAGAAAGCTTCGAATTTCACTAACGGATGCAGGTCGTTTCCACTCGACAATGGCTTCCACCTTCTTCGGATCGACTAAAATGCCTCCCGCAGAAATGATGTGCCCAAGAAAAGATACACTGCTCAGCCAAAATTCGCACTTACTCAGTTTCACATACAACTTGTTGTCTCGAAGGGTTTGTAGCACGGTCCGCAAGTGCTCTACATGCTCCGCCCCATTCTTCGAATACACCAAGATATCATCAATGAACACTACTACAAATTTATCGAGGTACGGCTGAAACACTTGGTTTATTAAACCCATAAAGGCAGCGGGGGCATTGGTCAAACCGAACGGCATTACCAAAAACTCATAATGGCCGTAGCGAGTGCAAAAGGCTGACTTCGGCACATCGTCCGGCTTAATCTTGAGCTGATGGTAACCCGAACGGAGATCAATTTTTTAGAATACTTTTGCAGCTTGTAACTGATCAAAAAGATTGTCTATCTTGGGGAGGGGATATTTGTTTCGAACAGTTGCTTTGTTTAATTCTCGATAGTCGATGCAGAGTCGCATCGAGCCATCCTTCTTCTTAACGAACAGTACCGATGCACCCCACGGAGACACACTAGGACGAATATACCCACGATCAAGCAGTTCCTGTAGCTGAATTTTTAACTCTTTTAGTTCTGTCGGTGCCATTCAATACGGAGATTTGGAAATGGGTTGGGTTCCTGGAAATGTGTCGATAGTGAACTTTGTCTCTCGATCGGGCGGCATGCCGGGCAACTCGTCTGGAAACACGTTAGGAAAATCTGCCACAACGGGAATGGACTCAACGTTTGCGCAATCTTGCCGAGTGTCCCGAACGGAAGCCAGGTACCCTACACAATCGGAGTGAATCATCCATCGAGCAGACATTGCTGATATCACCATGCAGGCATTCGACGCTTCCGACTGTGGACTGCACGAATAGTAAAATTTGATCTCGCCAGGAAGACGAAACACGAATTTCTTCTCTGCACAATCGATAGTAGCTGAACAAGTGCCAAGCCAATCCATTTCCAGAATAATGTCGTAGTCCCCTATGTCTAGAACTATCGCATCAAGTGACAATTTTCTTCCTCCGATACAAATGCAGCCATCACGACAAACTAAATCGGCAGGCAAGCTCGTGCCTGACGGAGTACTGACGCTAAGCCTTAGGCCTAACGGGGTTTAAATGAATCTATGTTCCCTAGCAAAGTTTGTTGACACAAAACTGTGGGTGGCACCTGAATCAAATAACACTCGTGCAGGCACATTATTGAATAGCAACATACCTGACACTATGGTGTTCGAGGCAAGCGCCTCGTCCCTCGTCAAGGCATAGACCCGGCCCCCAATGTTCGGACGACGCTCTTGTTGCTGCGCAGCCCGATTCACTTGGGGTCCCTAAACTGAATTTTGCTGCTCTGCACGGTGTTGAAGGACTCGGTTGGGGCGATCAAGACAGTTACGAGCATAATGGCCCAGCCGACCACAGTTGAAGCATCCTTGATTTTGACATTCGCTAGCCTAGTGCCCTGTATGGTTGCATTTTGCACAGCGCTGCCCTTGGTTTCCCCCCTGATTGTTGCCCTGGTTGCCGCCATGATTTGGACGCTTGTTAGCATTGTTTCCTCATGTATTACCTTGGCGCTTGTGATGAGAATGTTGCACAGCGCCTGTGGTAGTGGAAGGATATTGCGGCTCCAAGACCAGGGCATGGTTAAGGACTTCCCTCATTGTCTCGTATTGCGGAGCGACTACCTACGCGTGAATGGAAGGCCGCAGGCCTCCCTCAAATCGTCTGGCTCGGCTTGCTGCATTGGGCAGGTAAGAACTAGCAAACTTCGCCAACCGATTGAATTCTGTGGCATACTGTTTCACTGTCATCGTTCCTTGTTGTAGACGCACGAAATCGTTCTCTTTCTGACGATAAATGGGTGGGGGGATAAATTCTTCTTTAAATGCACCACGGAAGGTGGACCAAGGAATCGTCTCGCCATCATCACCAGTAGAGAGAGATCTGCGGTGCACATCCCACCAATCGTGTGCGTTCATCTGAAGCTGGATTTGGGCACAGGCGACTCGTTTGTCATCGGGTATTTCTAAAAGTTTAAAGTGGTCTTCCAACTCGCCAAATCACTGGCTCGATCCGAACCAGGTCCTGAAGAAACACTGTCTCACGCTACTATCCCATCTCGCCCGGACCTACTGGTTACCTCGATGCCCCTGATACTCCGACAACCGAAGATGGGGAAGCCCTGGAAGAAAGGGACAAAAGATATCAAGAACAGGACGGAAAGGAACAGAGAAATAATCAATCAAATGGTCGAGGATAACGGATTCAGAAATTCAAAGAAGAACATGTTTGAATGAGAGTCCTAAGATTATGATACCCCATAATTATGAAAAATTGAGACCTGCATGGGCCACCACTAAAACCTTGTCATGCCTCAGTACCGAAATACGGAGACAGACATGGCCAGCTCCCCCGTACAAGGTATAGAACGTCGTACGACGGTCACGACTGTAGAAAGACAAGGGAGTGCATGATACAATAAGTCTCCTAGGGTCTCAGAACAACTATGTCTCAATCATTCAAGCAAGTAACAAGAATATAGAACATGTGATATAAAGCTGTAAGGCATCCCAAACGCTCCATCGGAATGTTCTAGAGACCTAGCCATCAAAATGTTAGGCTAGCAGAATATCAATAATTACACAACCGAGATTAGCTGCAGTCTGATTATATTACAGTTTTGTAAAAAGGAACTGATGTCCAGACAAGCCAGCTAACAATTGTAGGTGGCTAAACTCCCAAAAAAGTAGAATGTACAAGACGAGTAGAGATCCAGAAACCCATACATGCCCTTCAGTGACCATCCGTCTGGTGCGCGTCATCGCAAGGGGGATAAGCTGGATCCTCTGGTGCTGGCTCTAAACCTGGCCATACAAAACAAGTGAGGTTAGACCCTAAATAGCAAGTACCACAAGGAAGCACGAATGAAGAAACAAAAACCAGATCGAGCATATAGTGCAAGAGCCAAGAATTATTGGCGCGTGTCCCATCTTTGGGATAATATGGCACTCATTCACCAAACAAGGACAAAAAATGACATGCCACCCAAGATAAGCTACGTCCCATGATTATGGTCAAGCTAGGATTATGTGTCATAGTTCGGTTCATATTCTATAATAGCATAATGACTCAACTCTCTAACCAAATAAGGACAAAAGTTGAACACCACACTATGACAGTCCATGTCCCTAAGCTACTAACAGAATTACAATCACAACCAAGTCAGATTAGAATGGCCAAAAGATATTACGGCTTATTATGTGGAGTCTGGGTTCCCAGATATAATAATAAGCTTCCTCATATCTTGCCATGTCGAGCAGGTCTAACCGAGCCAATATTATACAAGCAGGAAATCATGATCGCACTAGTTTTCTGTAGGGCACCATGCTAATTGTCGCACCACTTCCACGTAGGGCCACCGCGCTGATAAATCAATAACAGTTTCAACCTTTACATAGGGAAAATGTTAGCTTGGTTTTAAATATAAAAGGTCGAATATTGCACTTCACTACATGTGGATGATATACAATATCCGTGGTGGCCAGCCTTGCACGCCATGAAAATTATTACGGGACGGCCCATCACGCACGATCTCGGGATGTCGTTCCCTCCCCATGTTCTAATCAGCATTTATGTTACCTAATTAACCCTACAGTGATATAGAATTCCCTGCCGTGGCCACATGATAATTTCACTTAATGATGTCATACAGAGTATGGACATATTTGATAAGAATCTATTTAATATAAGGAGAAGTCTAGATCCATCCAAATGTAGATGCAACATTCAAACCAGTAATAACCTAGCCACGTTATGGTTCTGACCCATTATCATTTTCGTGCCAAGAATTCAGGAATATAATATTATGTACTGAGCAGGAATCATCATGTCATGTTTAGTGTATATGTTGGCAAAGGTTCCACACTCAGTGTACAATATAGCCTTTATAAACAGGCGAGCGGGACAAGTGTATCGGCACAAATAAAAAAATAAGTCAGGATACCAAACCTATTAGTTGGTCACATCAATCATGTTTGATCAGGACAAGAGTAATAATTAATTAGGAATCTCATATCTCATATGATCGACTCACGGTTATGAATGCCTCATTAATTCCTCAAATTTTGGGATCATAGATCATCAATCATGGTCAAGCGTAACTAATCTAGAATAGACATCAAGTGCACAACAGGACCCTTGCATGCACAATCAATCACAAAAAAGTTCTGGATTTCTCACTTTGTAAGTGCCAAATATAGGCTAGTCAGGAATAGTGGCACACTATGCGCGAGCAAGCAACAGTATGGCGCACAAACCTATAACACTAGATCCCAGAAGTAATGGCGCAAAAGTCTATAACATGGCGCACAAAATCGATAGTAGAGTAGTAGAAAGATGTGGTGCACAAATCAAGAATTACAAGAATAGGTGCACTCTACTCATTGAAGCAAACTGCCGCACAAAGCAAGAGTTACGAGTAAAAGAAGTGGCGCACTATGTAAGTGCAAAATAACTACAAGACAAAACACAAGTCCCCAGGCAGCGCAACAGTCGAGGGCAAGATAGTCGAGGGCATCGGGACTCGAGACGTGCCAAAGTCAAGGCTCGCTTATCGAGGCTGAACCGAGCAAGAGTGCACAAAGAGTTAACAAGTGCGTCGGATTAATAAAAGTGCGCCAACCATTGAGCGTCGAAAAAATGCGCCAAGGGTTGTGTGTATAAGAGCGGCGCACTTTTGATAGTTAATGCACAATGTGTCTATTGTGCGTCGGTCTGCTGATTTGGTTAAAAGTGCGCCAAGAAAAAAGTTGGTCAAAAGTGCGCTAAAAAGTAGACTGACGCACTTTTGCTTGGTTCGTTCGATAATACATCAAATGTGCGCCAGAGGCTAAAATCTTTCAAAAGTGCACCAAGAAGGATTTTTCCAAAAAATTATCCCCTTGACATACTTTTGTAAGAAATTGGCAGTTCTCTTAAAGTACACACGAGTATGTAATGCAGGTCACATTCAATATGTGCCCATAGTACAAATTCTTTTGTTTACTTCTTATCACTATTCTTCTTCTCCAACCGACCCACTATTTGATGCACTCAGAGCTCAAGCTCGAGGCTATGACAGTGCTCCATTCCTCAAGCAACAAGAACCAAAATTTAAGAAAAAATCTAGGCTCGAAATTAGGAAACATCTTTTGAAAATACCTCACTTTAGGAAATCATTCCCTAGAAAGATATGCTCATGAAAATACTCAAAATAAAATCTAGATAAAACCATTAACCACCTCAAATCTGAAAACTCCAAGAACTAACTATAATCAGAACACTACTAGAAACTAATTACAATAACAAATATTAAGAATAAAACTATAGCCGATCATGTTTCTTCATATTTGCAAGATGTACTTGTCTATGAAGAAAACCAAGAGAAAAATAAGAGAAATGTATAAGTGAAGAGAGAGAATGAGAATAAGGATATATATATAGGCAAGGGGTTGATGGTGAATCGTCAGATCTCTCCAACAAATCTAAGCCACACACCCTACCTACCACCACCACACTATCAAAATTTGCCAATGTGCACCAAGCTTCCATTTAACCGTGCACTTGAAGTATATCCAAAGTGCGCCAAAAATAAAAATAATAAGCAAAAGTACGCCAACTTAAGTATATTCCAAGTATACGGGATAGGGGAGTGGCAGTCCTTGCGGCGCTTCTGTCTTCTTCTCCTCTGTGTGTGTGTGTGTGTGTGTGTGTGTGTGTGAGATGTCTACTATTTATAACATTGAGAAGGCATTATACACGCATGCATGCGAGCATCTCATGCTACCGTCTAGCGGCGCACGTTGCAATAGGCTGCCACATTGTCATTCAAGATATGGGGTTGTTGATGCCCATAATACTCGTGACATGTGTCATGCCCTATTTAATGACGATTTTGATTGCACCTTAGGAATATTTTCACCTGGCGCATGGAGATCAATGGGGGTAGTAGTGGCACATGGCACTACTGACACATGGGAAAACTACTAATGTTGTGGATGGCAAATGACTCTTGATCACTTCGGCGCCTGGTGTAGATTTTTCATGCTTCTATAGAGGCCAGAGACTCCAGGACCAGGAGCACCACAACCACCCGCACTAGGAGGATATCAGAGAGGACTACCCTTAGTTGACTAGGGAGCTCAGTTCAGGCAGGCTAGACAGGGGATGGATAATCAGAGATAGTTGATATGCAGTAGAGGACATTGAGCCTGAGGGTGAAGTGTAACTCTTCTTATCCCAAATATTCAATACAATAATTTTTTAATAATTTTTCTTAGCTTAATAATAATAATAATAAAATAATATCAATACTAAATTTATAAAAGAGAATATCATTTTTAGAATAAAAGTTGAAGGTTAATAATTAGAATTTAAATACCCCTATTTTCTATTGAAATTCATTTCAAGCCCAACTATTCCCCAAACCAAAGTACTGTGGGCCAAGCCCAGTTCTATTTAAGCTCTGAGAGAGCACAGCTCTTCATTTTTCCTGCCCAAACTTCAAGAAGATGTAACCGCTTCTTCTCCGAACCGATGGCAATCAATCGGAGCCATGGCGTCTCCGTCCCCGGTGGTTCTCCACTTCTCCGTCGGTGATCATCCTCCCTCCGCCGCGTCCCTGCCGACGTCGAGCAACTCTCCGGTAGAGCATCGATCTCGTCACCGTGAATTCGACAGCAGTTTTGGTCACGGTGAGTTCTTCTCTGAGTTCATCTTCATTCTTTGATTCTCTGTTTCCTTTGATTTCTCGAGTAAATTTGGATTCGTTTTGATGGATTGAAATTTCTCTTCAAGATTGAATGATCGATCGAGCTGTTGCAGTCGTTCTTCAAGCTCCATCAGTGACGCCTTTGATTCTTTCTCTTCTTCTTTTCTTTACTTTGTTCTCCATCGATTCTCCATGTTCTGTGAACTTGACAGTGAGAATCTGACCGATTGATCATCAATCGATGAGGTTCATCAACGATTAGTTGAACGATCGATCGACAAGCTTTGCAGTAGAAATCGGTAGTAAGGATTTCAAATCCTTTTTCTTATGTGATTTCAAATCCCAATTCGTTGTTTGATCTTGAAATTCTTTGATCGCAACCGATCATAGAAATTCTTGAGTTCAGTCGAAATCTAGTAGAACGATCTAGAGTTTCCCTGGTGAGTCAGAGACGAATTTTCTTCTTTATTCTTGAGTTTCTTCAAAAAAATTATCATCGTAGAATCAAGAATGTATTCTAAAGCATTGTTCTCTGTGTTGACCACAAATTGCTCGACAAAATGCCACAGTAGGGTTTTGGTCCTTAGAATTTCTCGTATCGGACACGAGGACGTACGAGTCGACAAATCTGGACTCTCAACTTTGTCTTTGAGTCGATTCGACACTGAAGAGGTATGAATCTAATCCTTCTCCTTTTGTCTTAGGAAGCGGTTGAGTGTTGCTATGTTGGATCGACACATGCTCGTGTCCATGTCCAGCTCGAACCAGAGCACGCATAAGAGAATGGCACAGGGAAAAACCCGAGAACGTGTCGGTGTGTCTAGAAATTGACACAATGTCCAGTTCGACACTGTTTTGAGTGGACATTGATTTTGTGTTAAACACTGTGGGCAGGGGGAACATGTTTGATGAGTTAAAAATTGTTGCGATTAGTTAATGAGTTAAAAATTAAAAACAATTAATGGATAAGTTTTAGAGATTAAAATATTAGTTAATAAATTGTTGGGATTAATTAGCAAAATTTAGTTATTAATTGAACTATAGAAATAAGAAATAAATTTAGAGTAAAAGAATTATGGAAGTATCTAAGGATATTAGTGTCTTTTGACACAGATACCGAGGACTTGGACTTGATTACTTTTGGGGATCCAGGCAAGTACTCTATAACGTTGTTTCTTTACTTCATTCATTTAGTGTATAACTCATGTTAGACACAATTCATACACAATTGGACTTGTACTTCATGTGTTTATTATTCTGGTTCTGGTACTTTGGGAGGGGAATTACTAGGTAAGTATGAGACCAAACTCACTCGCTAGTTAGGTCATGTGGATAGCCTAACCACACAAGACACGTGTGGTTAACATGTTTCAGTATTGCATAGTTCTCTGGTACATCCGGTTAGTCCATTTCTTGTTGCATCTATTTTTCTTGCATATGTCGTATTGATTCACTGTTGTAGATTGTTACGTTGCTCTATTTTCTGACTGGATAAGTGGTCGGTGAGGATGAGAACTTTTGTCCCACGTACTATGGTCCATCTGAGGATATAGTCGATGCTGGTGCGGACACTACTCAGGACCAGGAGTTTACCCTAGAGATATAGGATTTCCTTTTTATAGATTTCGTACTTTCAGTTGTATGAGTGTTGTGTCTTGATTGATGTTATGTTGTGTAGTTAAGGAGATGTCTTTACTTCGTGCGCCTTTCTTTCTAACAAGAATCAACTTCTGTTGGTGGTGAGGGTTCCAATGGACAGTGACAGATACCGGATTTGTCTCCAAATATTAATTGTAAAAGATTGTAATAAATAATAGTAGAAATGTGGTGTGGTAATTGATATCTTGGCATGTACATAGTAGCTGTGATGAGTACGATCGATACTTGTATCTTTGATGACATATGAGGTTTAGACAGCTGACTACCGCTGTTTACAACAATGTAGGCTAGACGTGTCCACGCATATCCAGTTATCTGGGAGTGGGTCGTGACATTAAGTAATAGCAGGTGCTACTCTAGTTGCATCTTTTTCTGCCAAGACACTATTTGATTCTGGAGCCACCCACTCATTTATAGCTATTAGTTTTGTTGCCATGCATAATGCAGCCACTTCATCAGTGCCAAGAAATGTTTGAATTCTCACCAAGGGTGGTATAGTGCCTGTTAGTGACACATTTAGATCATGCTCTGTAGTTATTTATGGTAGGGAAATGAGAGCTCGACTTTTGGTTTTCTCTATGCCAAATTTTGATATTGTTCATGGGATGGACTTTTTAAGCTAGTGTCATGCCTTCCTTGATTGCCATAGAGGCAATATTATTTTCAGACCACCAGGCAAACCAGAGTTTGAGTTCATCAGAGGATGTACGGATAGGTCTGATCTACCAACAAATGGAGCTCATATGGCTATGGAAGGCGTCATTTATGCTCTTATTATCTCAGAGTTTCAAGATATTTTATCAGAAGAGTTGCCAGGTCTTCAACCTAGTAGAGAGGTTGAATTCTCTATTGTGTTTATTCCGGGGAATGCTCCTATTGCGCCCAATGTTTATAGATTGACCAAGAAGGAGATGGATGAGTTGAAGTTGCAGATAGAAGAATTGGAGAGCAAAGGTTTTACTCGACTAAGTGCATCACCTTGGGGATCTCCAGTCTTGTTCGTGCCGAAGAAGGCTCCAGTCTTTTTTGCGCCGAAGAAGGACGGATCAGTGTGCATGTGCATCGACTACAGAGCCTTTGCATCCATAGTAAAGAACAAGTACCCTCTACTGCGTATTGATGAATTATTTGATCAGTTGAGTGGAGCCAATGTCACGCCCCGATTCAAAGAATCGTTATTCGTCCCCCGTGGCGTTGTACTGTGCGAGCATAAGGCGCGCCCGCATAAGGCCTAGCATAATGATATATATGGAAACACAACAGCAGAGTGCACAAGTTAAAGAACACGTTGAAATAAAAAAAAAATTCTTTTTATGGATAATGAACATCTTTGTTACAAACTTTTGACTCAAAAGTAAAGTGGTGCCGCGCGGGCTTAAAAGATGACAGAAAATGAGATAACCGTTACATACATCACATCACTTACTAAAATTTCAAAGATAATAGACCTTCAGACGAAGTTATTGCCTTGCCTCGGAGCTGCATAGAGAGTGTGCACGAGCTCCGCGAGATTTGTACAAGGGCTCCAAAATCATGAACATGCGCGTCAAAGTTTGGTGGACTGGTTGGGGGAAAGCTTCAGCTCCTCGCCGCATAGCCTTGGCTCGGAGAACCTACTACAACGAGGATCAGTACTTCGAAAAGTACCGGTGTGGGCGAGCTAACCCAACTCACCAAAATCGACACAGTATTCATGTGAAGTAATACAATTATTATTGTGGTCTTTCTAGCTTGCCTTAGTTCAAGTTACAATATGCAATAGATATGAAATGACTGAAATGACATGCCATCGTTCAGAGGCTTTTACTTGTCTGTCTAAACCACCTGCACAAAACTTACCATGCCCTTCCTTGCCAAGAAAACATAGTTAGCTTGCATAGTTTTAATATAAATATGTCACTGGCACTACGAGCCACTAAAGGACATAGTCTGGTCAGTCGGCGATCCTTGCAGCGAGGGTAGCGAGCCCTCGCTACAAGCCCCTGCCTCGCCCGTGCTTACACTGCTAGTACGACTATCCGAGTTTCGCTTAGGTCGAATCGGGCCCGGTGCCCCGGTGGCCGTTCGCAGGAACAATAATCCTTGTGCATAAGTTGTCCATGACCAAACGACGTCTAAAACACTAAGTTATCATATGAAGCGTTTCAAGACATCAGAATGAACATAATTACTTAGCACAGTACGATGGCATAGTTTATCTGTTCAAGTGATCGCATTGCAAATTATGTTCTATACATTGCACAGTTGGATGAATGACTTCTAGCTATAACTAAAACATATGCTGGACTGGTGTCACACCCCAGTCCCAAAATACCGAGGGACTAGCCACGTGGCAATGGACAGCAGCACACTCTATGTCACGCCCCTGTCCTGCCCTGCCCCGCCCCGTACGGCCGGAATTAACGAACCGGGCACGAATTACCATGCCTCGGCGCGCCGGACGCGAATCACCGCGTCCGTCCCGCCAGTGCGAGGGAGGAAGGGAGCTAACGAATGGCCCGTTCGAGCTTTCGGGGGACGCGATGCTGCACGAGCCTGGGGTTGCACCCGTGCAAGGCCAATCGTTTAAGTTGATAGTTAGCTATCATCGCATCAATCGAGTAAGCAGCGGAAAAGGACTTGTTGCAATGCAATGCATTTAGCCAACTGAGTGTTCGGGACAATCGAGGCAACTTGGATTTCCTTTAGCAAAGGCACATGTTCGTTCCATACATTATGCCCCCTTATATGATAACATTCTCGGGGCAAAAATCGAAACCAGAATTTCGGGTCTTCGGGACTGTGGCACGCCTATCGCTCCCTCGGACGATCCAGTACCTACAAGCAAGTAAACTGTTGGTGGGTCAGCACTTTATACAAGTACTGGTGAGATAAATCAACTGAACAGAAACATGCATTCACTCAAACCAACACTAAGTAATCATGTTATAAAATATTACATTACTAGTGATCTTTCTAGTTTTACCTAGGTTCGTTTCATGCAGTTCTAGCAGAGTCATATTACATTCTTTGGAAACATGTTTGGAAACTGAGTTTCATATGCAATAAGCAAGCAAGCAATCCGTTCATGTTTCAGGGTGTGCGCAGCGTGTCTCGTGCGACTCCAGGGTCAGATGCAAAGCTAGACACACAATGCACAATCTTAGGGGCAGTCACTATCCAAGCCAACACAATGACTTAGCTATATGCAGGGCGGTCCCCGAGTATCTCAGGATCGGCAGCTGGTTGTACAGCATACCAATGACTCTTTATCTGATGCTAGAGGCAGCTGTGGCTCATGGTTGCTTTCCACTATCTCTGTAGCAGCCGTGACACATGCAGCTCAGCTTTCCACCAATAGCCATTGTCCGACCGCATGCGAATGCATGGAACACTATCAAATAAACTCTAATATGCAGACGAGACGAACCATCATAATACAATCGTTGTTGCGGGGCAATCCGACTTATCACTTGAACACGTTCAGGCACAGTATGGTTCTCTCGAAGCATAGACGATAGTGAACATGTTCATGCATTCTAGGCAAGCGTTTCAGGATTCTCGTTTAGCAGACATTGTTTCAAAGACAAGCTAGGTGAGTTCGTTCATTAACATGTAAGGCAGGTTATATCATTCTCTTAAGAAAACATTGCAAGCAAAAACTCAGATTATTATTAAGGCGTGCAAGAATCAGAGAACGAAGTTCTGCCCACTCACCTTGATATATAACGCCGACGCGGAGCGGGGCGTTACATACTTACCAACCAACAAAAAGTTTCGTCCTCGAAACTTCAAGGATAAAGTTCTCGATATTCCGAGCAGTGATAGTGCCATCCCTCGCCGTACTCAATCAAAACAATCAACAATTCAAGTTCAGAAAACATTTGCACTTTGAGAATATCTATGGACTTATTGTATGGAACGCTCTTTGCAAAACTATATCGATAATATCTCAGAGTCATAGCAACGGATTGGGCCAGAGAATCGATTCCGCTCTGATACCATTTTGTCACGCCCCGGTCCCGCCCGGGCCGCCGCTCCGCCCTGCCCCGTCCCGTACGGCCGGAATTAACGAACCGGGCACGAATCACCAGGCCTCGGCGCGCCGGACGCGAATCACCGCGTCCATCCCGCGGGTGCGAGGGAGGAAGGGAGCTAACGAATGGCCCATTCGAGCTTTCGGGGGACGTAATGTCGCACGGGCCTGGGGTTGCGCTCGTGCAAGGCCAATCGTTTAAGTTGATAGTTGGCTATCATCGCATCAATCGAGTAAGCAGTGGAAAGGGACTTGTTGCAATGCAATGCATTTAGCCAACTGAGTGTTCGGGACAATCGAGGCAACTTGGGTTTCCTTTAGCAAAGGCACATGTTCGTTCCATACATTATGCCCCCTTATACGATAACATTCTCGGGGCAACGATCGAAACCAGGATTCCGGGTCTTCGGGACTGTGGCACGCCTATCGCTTCCTCGGACAATCCAGTACCTGCAAGCAAGTAAACTGTTGGTGGGTCAGCACTTTATACAAGTACTGGTGAGATAAATCAACTGAACAGAAACATGCATTCACTCAAACCAACACTAAGTAATCATGTTATAAAATATTACATTACTAGTGATCTTTCTAGTTTTACCTAGGTTCGTTTCATGCAGTTCTAGCAGAGTCATATTACATTCTTTGGAAACATGTTTGGAAACTGAGTTTCATATGCAATAAGCAAGCAAGCAATCCGTTCATGTTTCAGGGTGTGCGCAGCGTGTCTCGTGCGACTCCAGGGTCAGACGCAAAGCTAGACACACAATACACAATCTTAGGGCAGTCACTATCCAAGCCAACACAATGACTTAGCTATATGCAGGGCGGTCCCCGAGTATCTCAGGATCGGCAGCTGGTTGTACAGCATACCAATGACTCTTTATCTGATGCTAGAGGCAGCTGTGGCTCATGGTTGCTTTCCACTATCTCTGTAGCAGTCGTGACACATACAGCTCAGCTTTCCACCAATAGCCATTGTCCGACCGCATGCGAATGCATGGAACACTATCAAATAAACTCTAATATGCAGACGAGACGAACCATCAGAATACAATCGTTGTTGCGGGGCAATCCGACTTATCACTTGAACACGTTCAGGCACAATATGGTTCTCTCGAAGCATAGACGATAGTGAACATGTTCATGCATTCTAGGCAAGCGTTTCAGGATTCTCGTTTAGCAGACATTGTTTCAAAGACAAGCTAGGTGAGTTCGTTCATTAACATGCAAGGCAGGTTCTATCATTCTCTTAAGAAAATATTGCAAGCAAAAACTCAGGTTATTATTAAGGCGTGCAAGAATGAGTGAACGAAGTTCTGCCCACTCACCTTGATATATAACGCCGACACGGAGCGGGGCGTTACACTCTAATGGGCAAACCCAATTTAATGGACCCATCAACGTGTACTTAAGCTGTAACACAATAATAAAGTCTACAAAACATGTCACAATCTAATCTCATCCATGGAAGATAAATATGATCAATATCAGCAAAATCAAATATAACCGTCATCAAGTCTCAATAAAGTAAATCGGGGAACAATCCGATAGTAAGTCTGATACACTGGTTCAACAGACCAGAAACAAAAGAGTCTAACAATAGCAAAAACTGAGTATAGATAACAGATATTCAAGAGAAATCATCGGCCATCACCTCGTCCTCGGGGATCGGTTCAGCTCCTGCTTCTGCTCCTGCTTCTGCTCCTACCCCGTATACATCCGGATAGAATTTCTCTGCTAAACCTGGGGATATAATCCGGATCCAGGTCCTCAGGGGACATAGCAAGGTACAAAATAACTCAAGCCAAAATAAATGTAGTGCAATAATAAATGAAACAATAGGGTAAACTATGTAACCATCTATGTGAAATGCAAGTGAGAGCATCATTAGTACTCAGGCTGAGACTACTACAAGCTCTGTGTCGGGGAGCCGGTAGCAGTAATATCACGTAATGTGCCTAGCTCTGATGTAGAGTCTACTGCCTAACAATAATAAATACATATATAAAATCAGCCTGTAGCTTGTGTGTCTCTCCCACCCAATGTAATCACACGTCTCATGTCCACAACGTCTCATGTCCTTGTCACACAAGATCATATCTAATGCAGCAAGTCATAATGATAGCTATGAATATAAAGTCTATGTCACAAGTCCTGTAGCCTATACAGAATCACCATGAATATCTCAGGAAGATTCTGCCTCATGAACAGTGTCAGGTGTCCTGCGGTATGACGTACTTGATGATGCAAGCACGAATGTATATGGTTTCGATATCCATCTCTAGGTGAAATTACACAACTCCGCGTACGGTGTTGACATCCGAATATTATTCGGACGTTAAGTAATGTCACACGGTCCTAGGTTGAACAGATACAACATATAAATAAATCAAGA
Organism: Iris macrosiphon; assembly: GCA_036927795.1. Classification (NCBI taxonomy): domain Eukaryota; kingdom Viridiplantae; phylum Streptophyta; class Magnoliopsida; order Asparagales; family Iridaceae; genus Iris; species Iris macrosiphon. The sequence goes on from JAYESA010000016.1 coordinate 74,261,109, forward strand.
AAATAACATGTAGCAATTACTGCAAGATTGGCAAGGTACACTTGTTTGGGGTTTGGATACCAACAATTGCTCCGGTATCAGCGAAATCTACAGGTACTCCTCCGAATGCTGGAATAAATATTACCATCAGGTTCAGAAAATATCAAATAGCTAGAATTGCCTGTCCATAAGTCCAATTTGGATACAGGGGCAAAAGTGACAGTTTTTTGGTCAAAGCGGGGTCCACATGTGGCCCGCTTCGCACCAAAAAACGTGTCAGAGACAATGTTCTCCAAATTCGTCAAATTTAGTGTCTACAAGTCCAGAACGACGATACGAACCCAACGGAATGTCCAGAACTGGATTCCGATGAGCCGATCACAAAATCGCCCGTCAAGTGGAGTCGTGGGGCCATTATACAGGATTTTGTCAACGTTCTCATAATCGAACCAAACTTGGGTCACAGGACCAGCGTATTGCTACAAGTCCGATGGCGCAAGTTTCGTTTCGATACGACGAGCGTACACGAAGTTACAACGAGTTTCAGAACATGACCTATACGGGGTGTTGTCGACGGATACGCGTTGATTCTGGTGTGCACGCACATCCAAATCAACTTCCGCGAAATCCCACACGTCCGTATTAACGATTTGCGACCGACAATTTCCTGATTTGGCTAACTGGGGAGTTCGGACCAGGTTTCTGAATTTTCAGAAAAGAGGATAAATTTTCTGATTTGGCGTCACGATTTGCGACCGACACAGGACGCGATATGCCGAACCGATGGCACGGGTTTCGAGGGGGTCACGCAGTCTACGCATCACAGCTGACAGAACGGAAAACGAGGAGGTGAGGAGAGAGAAACATTCACCTGAACAGGGCGCCGTAATTCACTATGCTTCGCGTAAACGCGGGTAATCGCGATGCGGCTACGGCGGAGCTCGGGGTGCTGATGCGGCTTCTCGGTCGTCGTGGGCACGGTGGAGATCACGACGGAGGCTCGGAGTAGCTCGGGTTGAGGTTGCCGGCTGCGGGGTTCGTCGAGGTGGCTGCTGGAGGAGGCGACGGGGGAAACTCGGCAGGTGGCTGGTGATGGGAAATGGGATGGTCGGGGTTCTCGTCGGGGAGGAGGAAGGAGGCGGAGGCATCGGGTGGATCGAGGTCGGAGAGGGGTAGCCGGAGAGACAGGAGACGGTGGTGGTGGCAGTGGTGGATGTAGGTGGCGGTGGCTGTGAGGGCGGGGGTGTCGGATTTTATAGGGGAGGTCGGGGAGACGGGCGACCGGCCGTTATTGGCGGGGAGATGGGAGGCCGGCCGGCAGTTGCGGAGGCGAAGCGACGCGGCGGCGGGGGTTATCCGCGGAGGAGGCAGAGCGTCGCCGGCAGCGGGTCGGGGAGGCGGGGAGATGAAGAGTCGGGGAAGAAATGGGGATCATTGTAGCTGTAGGCGGGTCGGGTTAGCGGGTTTCGGGTTGGGTTCAGACCCGACCTGACCCGCTAGGGTTAGGGTCCGGTTTGGGTTGGTTCGGTTCAGAATTAAACCGGTTGGTTTATTTTTGGTTTAATTATAAAATAAGTTTTTAGGTCTTTAAAACTAGTTCTGAGGTCCAATAAATTCTAAAAAAATTACCCTATGTCTAATTAATTATTTTATACCCAAAAATATTATTTTTATATTATTTTAATATTTATTTTTATTACTTAAAAATATTTAATTTAGAAGAACATTTATTTTAATTATTTTTAAAAATAGTAGAAAATTTTTAAAATTTATTTTTAATTTCTGAAAAATACGGGTGTTTACAATCTATCCCCTTAAGAGGATTGCGTCCTCGAAATCAAAGAATTAACTACTAAAGGAAATTAAAATATGGTAACTAAAAGAAATGCTTAGTTTATACCTGCATCTTCGAACATGTGAGGATAACGCTGGCGTATGATATCCTCTCGTTCCTAGGTAGATTCGCCGGGAGAGTGATGTTTTCAAGCTACTCGAACCAGTCTAATCGTCTGACCTCGCAATATCTTCTCACTGATGTCAAGTATCCCAACTTGCTGCTCTTCATATCTCAAGCTAGGGCCACTACAATCTCAGAATGATCGACTACGTGGCTTGGGTCAGTCACGTACCTCCTCAGCTGTGAGACATGGAATACATCATGCACTCCCTCTAAAGGTGGGGGTAATGCAAGACGATACGCCACCTCACTAATGCGCTCCAGAATATCAAATGGCCCAATGTACCTTGGGCTCAGCTTGCCTCTGCTCACAAATCGAATAGTACCTCGAGTAGGTAAGATCCTAAAGAATACGTGTTCTCCTTCTTTGAACTCCAAAGGTCTTCTATGTGTATCAGCCCAATGCTTCTGTCTGTCCTGAGCTGCACGAAGATGATTTTGAATTTGCTTCACCTTCTCAACGGTCTGCATCCACCAACTTTGGACCCAGTATTTGACGCTCGCCAACGTCACTCCAACATATTGGTGATCTGCACTTTCTGCCGTACAAAGCCTCGAATGGTGCCATCTGGATGCTCGCTTGGTAGCTGTTATTATAAGAGAACTCCACCAAGTGCAAATGATCTTCCCAAGACCCTCCAAAGTCTAACATACACGATCGCAGCATATCCTCCAAGATCTAAATCGTGCGCTCAGATTGACCATATGTCTGTAGATGGTAAGCAGTGCTGAACTTGAGTCGGGTGCCAAGACTCTCTTGCATGCTTCGCCAAAAATGGGATATAAATCTTGAGTCACGATCTGACACAATACTAACCGGTACTCCATGTAATCTTACGATCTGTCGTATGTACATGTCGGCTAGTATTTTCGTGGACTGTCCAACTCTAAACGGCAAAAAATTTGCCGATTTAGTGAGTCGGTCCACGATAACCCGTACTGCATCTTTTCCACTGGGCTTCTTGGAAATTCTGTAACGAAATCCATAGTGATATGTTCCCACTTCCATTCGGGTATGGGAAGCGGCTGTAACATACCAACAGTTCTTTGATGCTCGGCCTTAACTTGTTGGCAGACCAAACGTTTCGCCACAAACCATGCAATCTCCCTTGTCATTCCATGCCACCAATAATACTGTCTCAAATCTTGGTACATCTTCGTTCCTTCCGGATGAATAGAGTACATGGAGTTATGTGCTTCAGTCATCAACTCATGTATCAATTCCCCATACAGAACATATAGGCGATTTTCGCACCTTAATATTCCGTCCTCATGGATGCGAAGTCCCGTCTGCATGCCGGCTTCCATTTTCTCTTTAAGTCTTCGAAATCTAGCATCGGTGGGCAATACCGCCTTAATCCTCTCCACAAGTGATGACTTAACTTTAAGATTCGCCAACAAGCCACTTTGTCTGGGTAAAACAATCTCTATATTGAGCTCCTGTAGATCCTTTAATAGCTGGGGCTGCATCGTCAAGAAATAAGCTGTAGGCTTTCTGCTGAGTGCATCTGCTACGATATTCGCCTTTCCCAGATGGTACTGCAGATCTATATCAAAGTCGACCATCAACTCAAGCCAACGTCTCTATCTCATATTGAGCTCTTTCTGAGTATATACATACACTTCAGACTCTTGTGATCAGTAAAGATTTCTACCTTTTCTCCATAAAGATAGTGCCTCCATATCTTCAGTGGAAATATTACTGCTGCTAGCTCAAGATCGTGCGTCGGGTAGTTCTTCTCATGGACCTTTAGCTGTCTCGATGCATAAGCGATAACTTTGCCATGTTGCATCAAAACACATCCTAGTCCACTGCCTGACGCATCACTATAAACAACAAAGCCTCCCGATCCTGAAGGAAGAGTCAAGACCGGTGCTGTTGTTAATCGCCTCTTCAATTCTTCAAAGGCCTTCTGACAATCTTTCGTCCATGCAAACTCCTGGTCCTTACGCGTCAACCGCGTCATAGGCTCTGCAATCCTTGAGAATTTTCTACGAACCTCCGGTAATATCTAGCAAGTCCGAGAAAACTTCTCACTTCTGCAACTGATATAGGTGTAGGCCAAGTTTCTATTGCAGCAACATTCTCTGGATCAACTGAAAGTCCTTCTCCTGAGATGATATGTCCCAAGAAAGGCACCTTATCCATACAAAACTTACATTTACTGAGTTTGGCATACAGCTTCTCCTGCCTCAGCGTCTCTAGCACGATTCTGAGATGCTCCTCGTGCTCTTCGTTGCTCTTGGAATATACTAAGATATCATCAATAAACACAACAACGAACTTGTCCAAGTACTGATGAAAAACTCTATTCATTAAACTCATGAACACAGCTGGCGCGTTCGTTAAACCAAACGGCATAACTAAGAACTCATAGTGTCCATACTTGGTCCTGAAGGCTGTCTTCGGTATATCCTCCTTCCTTACTCTAATCTGATGATAACCGGATCTAAGGTCAATCTTTGAGAATACCCTAGCTCCACTCAACTGATCAAATAGGTCGTCAATGCGTGGCAAGGGATACCGGTTCTTAATGGTTACAGCGATCAGTGCCCTGTAGTCAATACACAAGTGTACTGTCCCATCCTTCTTCGGCACAAATAGTATGGGTGCTCCCCATGGTGAAACACTGGGCCGAATAAAACCCTTCTCCAGAAGATCATCAACTTGCTCCTTCAATTCCACCAACTCCTTAGGTGCTAGCCGGTACACTGATGAAGTGATAGGCTCTGCTCCTGGAGTCAAGTCTATTGTGAATTCTATTTCCCGATCAGGTGGTAAACCTGGAAGATCATCAGAAAATACATCCACAAACTCTGATATAACTCTTGGGTAACCTGACTCCCCTTCTACAGATAGTACCCTAAGAGTAGGCTGAACACCTTGCTCTATAGCTCCCCGAAGAAACTCAAACTCTGGATGTCCAGGCGGTCTAAATATAACCCGTCCAAGCCGGCAATCTAGGGTCGCATGGTACTGACTTAACCAGTCCATACCAAGTACAATATTATAATCCGGCATGGAAAAGATCATAAATTGAGCTCGCATCTCTCTTCCACAGACTACTACCGAACAAGATCTACAGATGTCACTAACTGGGATAATTTTACCTCCCATAAGAATTCTCTTAGTCTTCGGAAGGGGTGCGGTAGCTACTCTATGTGTGGCTGCGAAGCTAGCAGCTATGAATGAATGCGATGCTCCAGAATCAAATAAAGCTACAGCAGGTAATAAAGCTACTAATATAGTACATGCTATAACCTCTCCTGCAGTAGCTTCCTCCTCAACAGCCAATGCAAATGCCTGTCCTCGTCCCTGAGCTGGATCTCTTTGCTGACGAGCCTGCTGGAATAGTGCTGCTTGTGGTGCCAATGGTGGTCTCTGCTAATACCCTCCTAGAGCTGGTGGTCTGACTCCTCCAACTTCCATCTGTGGTGCTCCCAATGCTAGATAAGCTGGCTTCGGTGTTGGTAAAGCTGGTCGATCTACCGTTGGTGCTCCCTCTCGGCGCTCAGAGCAGTCCTTGGCTAGATGCTGGTTAGATCCGCAAATCAGGCATAGTCCCAACTTGCGTCTGCACTCCCTCTCTATATGACCTACCTTGCCACAGTAGTGACAAGTAGGAAGGGATAGGGCTCTTGGTGCTGCTCTCTGAGGTAGATTCCTCTGGGGTTGCTTTGCAGACTCCCCATGCGATGCTCTGGATGGTGCTGATGTGAATGGCCGCTTCAGACTTAACTCCCTCCTGGTGACACGCTCCATGTGTCGTGCTACAGCAAGGACGTCTGTGTATGATGTAGGTGCAACAAATCCGATCAATCTCTGGAGCTCAAACCTGAGTCCGTCGAAGAACTTCTCCGCCTTCTCTTCTTCTGTCGGAATTAGAGAAGGGGCGAAGCGACTCTGTCGAATGAACTCCGCATTGTACTCTTCCACCGACATATTGCCTTGAATAAGGCGGTTGAACTTGTCTCGAAGTTCCGACCGAGCAATAGCTGGGATATACATCTCCTGGAAGAGTCTGGAGAACTCTTCCCAAGTGACTCGGTCATGTCCGGGCTTACTCTCTTTAGATAGCCACCAATGGTGCACATTGTCCGTCAACTGCATCCTGACGGCAGTCATCCATCGCTCCCTCGGAAGTTCAGCTGCTTCCAACTGGTGTTGTGTGTTCGTGAGCCATTCGTGAACTTCAGTTGGCCCCTCTTTGCCAGAAAAGATAAAGGGCTTCAGCTGACGGAAATCAGTGATAGATCCCGCCGATGGTCGCCTAGCTGGTGGGTTCGCCTGCTCTAGTGCGGTTACTAGGCTGTTCCTCAAGTACACCACCTCATGACGCTGAGCCTTTTGTTGAACCTGTTGTTGGGCTTGCATCATGGCATAAAATATTTGAAACATCTGTTGTCCGTCCATGGCTTGCCCTGGTGGAAAAACAGGCATCGGTGGAGTGAACTGTGGCAGAGGTGGGATGTCATCACGCCGGAACCTTGAAGTATGCTGGCCAGCTTGATCGCTTTGAGCTGATTGTTCTCTATTTTCTGGTGTCACTCCATCATCATAGGTGACCACAGCATCGTGTGGTGTACCTAAGGGATTCTTGTCACCGGTTCTCGGATCCATTATTCTGCATTAAAAATAAACTATGAGAACGCACAGAGGAATCAAAACAGGATGCAAATCAAGCAATTAATTCGAATCCGATATAGAGATCAAAAACGAATCAAATCAATGGATGAGATCTTAAAACTTATCCTATCCTTATTGCAGGCTTGCTCGGTCTCTAAGTTGAAACCGAAACAATTTAGTCGTATACCTGCATGGGTCACCACAAAAATCATGTCATGCCCCAGTCCCAAAATACCGAGGGACTAGCCACGTGGCAATGGCCAGCAGCACACTCTAATGGGCAAACCCAATTTAATGGACCCATCAAGGTGTACTTAAGTTGTAACACAATAATAAAGTCTACTAAACATGTCACAATCTAATCTCATCCATGGAAGATAAATATGATCAATATCAGCAAAATCAAATATAACCGTCATCAAGTCTCAATAAAGTAAATTGGGGAACAACTCGATAATAAGTCTGATACATTGGTTCAACAGACCAGAAACAAAAGAGTCTAATAATAGCAAAAACTGAGTATAGATAACAGATATTCAGGAGAAATCCTCGGCTATCACCTCGTCCTCGGGGATCGGTTCAGCTCCAGTGTCTGCTCCTGCTCCTGCTTCTGCTTTTGTCCCGTATACCCTGCTAAACCTGGGGACATAATCCAAATCCAGGTCCTCAGGGGACATAGTAAGGTACAAAATAACTCAAGCCAAAATAAATGCAGTGCAATAATAAATGAAACAATAGGGTAAACTATGTAACCATCTATGTGAAATGCAAGTGAGAGCATCACTAGTATTCAGGCTGAAACTACTACAAGCTCTGTGTCGGGGAACCGGTAGCAGTAATATCACGTAATGTGCCTAGCTCTGATGTAGAGTCTACGACCTCACAATAATAAATACATATATAAAATCAGCCTGTAGCCTGTGTGTCTCTCCCAACCCAATGTAGTCACACGTCTCATGTCCACAACGTCTCATGTCCATGTCACGCAAGATCATATCTAATACAGCAAGTCATAATGATAGCTATGAATATAAAGTCTATGTCACAAGTCCTATAGCCTATACAGAATCACCATGAATATCTCAGGAAGATTCTGCCTCATGAACAGTGTCAGGTGTCCTGCGGTATGATGTACTTGATGATGCAAGCACGGAATGTATAGGGTTTCGATATCCATCTCTAGGTGACATTACACAACTCCGCGTACGGTGTTGACACCCGAATATTATTCGGACGTTAAGTAATATCACACGGTCCTAAGTTGAACGGATACAACATATAAATAAATCAAGAAAATAACATGTAGCAATTACTGCAAGATTGGCAAGGTACATTTGCCTGGGGTTTGGATACCAACAGTTGTTCTGGTATCAGCGGAATCTGCAGGCACTCCTCCGAATGCTGGAATAAACATTACCATCAGGTTCAGAAGATATCAAATAGCTAAAATTGCCTATCTATAAGTCCAATTTGGACACAAAGGCAAAAGTGACAGTTTCTGGTCAAAGCGAGGTCCACATGTGACCCATTTTGCACCGAAAAATATGCCAGAGACAATGTTCTCCAAATTTGTCAAACTTAGTGTCTACAAGTGCAGAACGATGATACGAACCCAACGGAATGTCCAGAACTGGATTCCGATGAGCCGATCACAAAATCGTCCATCAAGTGGAGCCGTGGGGCCCATGATATGGGCTTTTGTCAATGTTCTCATAATCGAACCAAGCTTGGGTCACATGGCCAGCGTATTGCTACGAGTCCGATGGCGCAAGTTTCGTTTCGATACGACGAGCGTACACGAAGTTACAACGAGTTTCAGAACATGACCAATACGGGGTGTTGTCGACGGATACGCATTGATTCCGGTGTGCACGCACATCCAAATCAATTTTTGCGAAATTCCACACGTCCGTATTAACGGCGCACACCTTTCGGTGAAGTTCGCACACGACCAGGTCGTCCCGTTCAGCGGGGCGCACCCAGTTCCGAAAAAATCAGGGTATTTAAATAGCCAAAATTTTGGTCATTTTCACCCTCGAATTAAATACAAATTACAGCACGATAAATTACACTAATACAGAGTTTTAGAATTAGGTTATACAGTCTAAATAACTGTTCAGGTGGATTTTGAAAATATTTAGCAGGTTGTGCGTAAAATGGTCGCGAACTGGGGAGTTCAGACCAGGTTTCTGAATTTTCAGAAAAGAGGATAAATTTCCTGATTTGGTGTCACGATTTACGACCGACACAGGATGCGATACGCCGAACCGATGACACGGATTTCAAGGGGGTTACGCAGTCTACGCGTCACGACTGACAGAACGGAAAACGAGGAGGCGAGGAGAGAGAAACATTCACCTGAACAGGGTGCCGAAATTCACTATGCTTCGCGTACACGCGGGGAATCGCGACGCGGCTACGGCGGAGCTCGGGGTGCTGCTGCGGCTTCTCGGTCGTCGTGGGCACGGTGGAGATCACGACGGAGGCTCGGAGTAGCTCGGGTTGAGGTTGCCGGCTGCGGAGTTCGTCGAGGTAGCTGTTGGAGGAGGCGACGGGGGAAACTCGGCGGGTGGCTGGTGATGGGAGATGGGATGGCCGGGGTTCTCGTCGGGGAGGAGGAAGGAGGCGGAGGCGTCGGGTGGATCGAGGTCGGAGCGGGCTGGCCGGAGAGACATTGGAGACGGTGGTGGTGGCAGTGGCGGATGTAGGTGAAGCGACGCGGCGGCGGGGGTTATCCGAGGAGGAGGCGGAGCGTCGCCGGCAGCGGGTTGGGGAGGCGGAGTAGCGGGGAGATGAAGAGTCGGGGAAGAAATGCGGATCACTGTAGCTGTAGGCGGGTCGGGTTAGCGGGTTGGGTTCAGACCCGACCCGACCCGCTAGGGTTTGGGTCCGGTTTGGGTTGGTTCGGTTCAGAATTAAACCGGTTGGTTTATTTTGGGTTTAATTAAAAAATAAGTTTTTAGGTCTTTAAAACTAGTTTGGTCCAATAAATTCTAGAAAAATTACCCTATGTCTATTAATTATTTTACACCCAAAAATATTATTTTCATAATATTTTAATATTTATTTTTATTACTTAAAAATATTTAATTTAGAAGAACATTTATTTTAATTATTTTTAAAAATAGCAGAAAATTTTCAAATTTTATTTTTAATTTCTGAAAAATACGGGTGTTTACAACTGGTAACTATTGTTATATGCAAATTCTGCCAACAGTAGATGGACGTCCTAACTTGACTTCGAGTCGATTGCACAGAGGCGTAGCATGTCTTCAAGGATCTATTTCACCCGCTCTGTTTGGCCGTCGGTCTAAGGTTGGTACGCTGAACTGAACTTCAATTTGGTCCACATAGTTGACTGAAGGCTTTCCCAGAAACGTGATAAGAACCATCCGTCCCGATCTGAAACGATAGACATTGGTACGCCGTGTAGTCGAACTATCTTATCAAGGTATATTTGAGCCAGGCGATCGATGGTCCAAGTAACTTTGATGGCAATGAAGTGCGCTGACTTGGTTAATCAGTCGACGATGACCCAGACGACATCGTTTTTCCATTGTGTCTTCGGCAAGCCAACAATAAAGTCCATAGTGATATGGTCTCATTTCCACTCCGGGATAGCAAGGTTTTGCATCTCTCCGCCTGGCCTCTGGTGCTCGGCTTTAACCCTCTAGCAAGACAAGCATTGTGATACGAAGAGCGCCACATCTTTCTTCAAGCCGTGCCACTAGAAGATCGTGCGAAGGTCTTGATACATCTTCGTGCTTCCAGGATATGATACATAGGCCGCATAGTGAGCTTCCGTGAGGATATCCTTTCTGAGTTCTCATCGTTGGGCACGCACAGTCTTCCTCTTACTCGAAACGTTCCGCTTTTATCCATTGCAAAGTCGGTCGTCTTCCCTGCTAAAATCTGCTCGCAACTTCTCATCAGGAATTGGTCGTTCGTCTCTACGGACTTGACCTTTTCTAGCAGGCCCGGTTCAAGGATTACTGAGCTAGTGATCCCCCAATCGGTCTGCCTCGATATCGAATTCATAGCTCAATGTCCATACTCTCCAATTCTTTTTGTAGCTTGCGGTTCTCGGATAGAAATCCTGCAAATACTTGACTCGGTGTGTTCACTACAACATTCCCTTTGGCTGGCGTGTAGTTGATCGTCAAGTCGTAGTGTTTAATCAGTTCTAGCCAACACCTTCGTCGTAGGTTTAGGTCCGTTTGAGTGAATAGATACTTGAGGCTCTGGTAGTCAGTAAAAATTTGGTAAATTACGCGATAGAGATAGTGCCGCCACAATTTCAACGCAAACACAATCGCTGCAAGTTCTATGTCATGTGTAGGGTAGTTGTGCTCATGCAGCTTCAATTGTCTCGAAGCAATATCACTTTATTTTGTTGCATGAGCACACTCCTAAGCCCTGGCCCGAGCCGTCGCCAAAGATTTGGAATCCCATATTCTCGTCCGGCAGTGCAAGTATCAGAGCAGAGATGAGGCGCTACTTTAACTCCAGAAACGAAGCTTTACAGTCGGCAGACCACTCAAATGCAACTCCTTTCTTATTGAGGCGAGTCAAGGGTGAAACAATTTTAGAAAAGTCTTTAACGAACCGTCTGTAGTAGCCCACTAACCCGAGGAAGCTTCGAATTTCACTAACTGATGCAGGTTTCTTCCACTCAACGATGGCTTCAACTTTCTTCGGATCGACTGAGATGCCTCCTGTAAAAATGATATACCTGAGGAAAGATACACTGCTTAGCCAAAACTCGTACTTGCTCAATTTTACGCATATCTTGTTGTCTCGAAGAGTCTGAAGCACGGTCCGCAAGTGCTCCTCATGTTCCTCCCTGTTCTTCGAATACACCAAGATATCATCAATGAACACTACTACAAACTTGTCAAGGCATGACCAGAATACTCGATTCATCAAATCCATGAGGGCAGCAGGGGCATTGGTCATTCCAAATTGCATAACTAAGAATTCGTAGTGGTCATAGCGAGTGCGGAAGGCTGACCTCGGCATGTTGTCCGGTTTGATCTTTAGTTGGTAGTAGCCCGAACGAAGATCGATTTCTGAGAACACTGACGCGCCTTGCAGTAGATCGAAAAGGTCATCTATTCTGGGAAGGGGATACTTGTTTCGAATGGTGGATTTATTCAACTCTCGATAGTTAATGCAGAGTCGCATTGAACCATCTTTTTTTATTACGAATAGTACTGGTGCGTCCCATAGAGATACCCTCGGACAAATATACCCACAATCGAGCAGTTCTTGGAGTTGGACCTTCAGCTCCTTCAGTTCCGCAGGGGCCATTCGATACGGAGCTTTGAAAATCGGCCGAGTATTTGAAATGTATCTATAGTGAACTCTATCTCTTGGTCGGGCATAGTGCTGGGCAACTCTTCTGGAAACACATAAGTAAATTCTGCCACAACGGAAGTAGACTCTATGTTTGCACAATCTTAATGAGTGTCTCGAACGGATGCAAGTATCCTTCACAGTCAGAATGTATCATCCGTCGAGTAGACATTGCAGAAATTACCATGTAGGCATTCGACGCTCTCGATGCTGGACTGCATGCGTAGCAAAATTCGGTCTCGCCAGGTAGACGAAACACGACTTTCTTTTTTGCGCAATCAATAGTGGACGAGCAAGCGCCGAGCCAATCCATTCCCAGAATGATATCGTAGTCCCTTATGTCTAGAACTATAGCATCGAGTGACAATTTCCTATCTCCGATGCAAATACAGTCGTCACGAAAAACTGAGTTAGTAGGCAAGTCCATGCCCGACGGGGTACTAACGCTAAGCTTTAAGCTTAACGTTGTCTGAGGAAATTCGTGTTCCTTGGCGAAGTTTGTCGATACGAAATTATCCATAGCACCAGAATCAAATAGTTCTCGTGTAGGAACATTATTGAAAAGCAATATACTTGTCACTAAGGTGTCTGAGGCGAACGCCTTGTCCCGCGTCAATGCATAAAGCGGTTGAATTATGTGGCGTACTGTTTCACAGTCATGCTTCCTTGTTGCAGACGCATGAACTAGTTCTCCTTTTTAGGACGAACGGGTGGGGTATAAACTCCTCCTCAAATGTGCTACGGAAGGTAGCCCATGAGATCGTCTAGCCTTCACCGTCTAAGGAGAGAGATTCTCGATGTACATCCCACCAATCATGCGCGTTCAGACGAAGTTGGGTTGGGCACATGGGACTCGCTTGCCTTCCGGGACTTCAAGGAGTTTAAAGTGGTCTTCAACCTTGGCTAGCCAATCTAGAGCCATAACGGGGTCCTCGGTCCCGTGGAAAGATGTGTTGTAGACCTTCTTAAAGTCGGCAAAGTCGAAGATAGTCACATCATTCTCCTTTGCAGTTCGAGGGGTATCGAGTTCTGTTGCTGGCGTCTTCACCTGTGCCACTGTCATCGTGAAATTGTTGGAGGCAATGGTATGAACGATCTGTTGTAGGGCATCTACCTGCTTCTGTTGGACATCAAATTAGGCTTCTAGATATTTCTCGAATTTCTCTTGTCGAGCCTTATCCCTCTGTTATTGGGCCTTGAACATGTGCATGATCCGATCAACTAGGTCGACGGGGGCCGCAGGTCCTTGGCTGTCGGAACTTGTCGAAGTGCCAGAACTACTTGCTTGCACTTGCGCTACTACTTGCGTTGTTCCCTTGTGTTTGAGTCATTCCTTAAAAAATAAAGAACTTGCATCAGTCTCATAGAATATTATTGACTCACTGTAAGGAATGCATCTCATTTTGGCCAAATGATTTCAAAAGTTCTACAAGGAGGGATATGGTTGTTTTAAGAAAACTTTTCTGACGCGAGGCCAAAGGATCTTAAGTTGTGCTCTGATACCAATATGTGACGTCCTGATTTCACTGAATCGCTATTAGACCCCTGGGACATGATGTCGTACGAGCGTAAAGCGCACCCGCATAAGGCCTAGCATAATGATATATATATGGAAACACAACAGCAGAATGCACAAGTTAAAGAACACACGTTGAAATGAAGAAAAATTTTCTTTAATGATAATGAACATATTTATTACAAACTCTTGACTCAAAAGTACAGTGGTGTCGTACGGGCTTACAAGATGGACATAAAATGTGATAGCTATTCCATATATCACATCCCTTACTAAAACTTGATAGATAATAGACCTTCAGGCGAAGTTATCGCCTTGCCTCGGAGTTGTATAGAGAGTGTGCACGAGCTCTGGAAGATTTGTACAAGTGCTCCAAAATCATGAACATGAGCACGTCAAAGTTTGGTGGACTAGTTAGGGGAAAGCTTTATCTCCTCGTCGCGTCGCCTGGTTCAGGGAACCTACTGCAACGAGGGCCAGTACTTCAAAAAGTACCGGTGAGGGAGAGCTTACCCAACTCACCAAAATCAACACAATATTCATGTGAAGTAATACAAATTATTATTGTGGTCTTTCTATCTTGCCTTAGTTCAAGTTACAACAATCAATAGATATGAAATGACTAAAATGACATGCCACCGTTCGGTGGCTTTTACCTGCCTGCCTGAACCACGTGCACAAAACTTACCATGTTCTTCCCTGACACGAAGACATAGTTAGTTTGCACAGTTTAAATATATATTGGTCATTGGCACCACGAGCCATGAAAGGACATAGTCTGGGCGGTCGATGATCCTTGCAGAGCGGGTAGAGAGTCCTTTCTACAAGCCCCTACCTCGCCCTTGCTTATACTGCTAGCACGACTATCCGAGTTTCGCCTAGGTCGAATCGGGCCCGGTGCCCCGGTGTCAGTTTGCAGGAACCATAAACCTTGTGTACAAGTTCTCCATGACCAAACGGCGTCAAAAATACTAAGTTATCAAATGAAGCATTTCAAGACATCAAAATTTTCACGTCCCGATCTCCCGCAGGTAATCGACCGTCCCTGCTAGGCGCGAATCATCGCGCCAGCGCTCCCGCGGGACGATATTTCTCATCTGGACGTGATGTTGTACGAACACAAGCTGCGCCTGTGCAAGGCCATGATCCGAACAGACGGTAAAATGACTAAGCCACAGAGTTGCATAGATAGTCCGAATGTAGCGGAATAAGAAACGAACAGACGATTGGTAACAAGTTCACAGAGTCTTCAATAGCAGAAGCATTGAATAACACAAGTATAGAAGTAAAACAAGCACTTTATTGATATTGAACAAGTGTTACAAGCGGCGCTAGGCCGAGATTACACGTCGCTCAATCCCTCTCTCTCTTGAAACAATAAAAGTGTGTCAAGTGGCTACAATTTGTAGAATGATACAAAAGCGATGTTCCAACATTATGTCTTGTATATGTGCTTCAGTTCCGGACGCAACGTTCCAAGACTTCAGAGCGAACTCCACGCCTTAGCACGCACGAAGGGGGTTTCTGCACCGAACGAGGTTCTCACGTACCCTACAAGCAATCTGGTGGGTTATCAGTACATGAATGCACTGGTGGGAGGCTTCTCACCTGTTCGACAAATCCAAACACGTTATATAGGTTCTGTGCACCATCTATTAAGTTATCTTTCTAGTCTTGCCTTAGGATCAGTTTCATGGCATAATGAAAATCCTAACTCGTGTAGCAGTGCGCCGTACGATATAAAGAAACACAGCGAGACTTACCAACTTACCATTCATCCTTCCCTGTCCAAGGTAAACCAAGTTAAACCAAGCAAAGACGTATATAATGAAATCCAGTGCAATAGCATAAGCAAACACGAGTGTAATGAGCGAGGTTCTGTTTCAGGTGTACGAGTTACACGGATTATCAGGTGTGTTTGCAATGGATTCTCAGGTATTCAAATACAGTTATAGGTACAGGTGTGTGTTACACAGAGCAGTCGCCTAGAATGCAATGACTCGCACGCGGGTTGCTGCAATCGAGTCAACTTAATCTATATGACAGAAGGTCACTACAATGACTTCCATAGTGGACGGTGTAGTTTCGAGACGAAGATGGTGTGCAAGCAAAATATAATATGGGCGACATTGCACACATCCTGCCGATAACAGACAACTACCAGTTGGTTCTGTCTTGATCGGATCGGCCCCAGTGCCCCAACGATCGTCCGCGAAACTGGATTAGAAAACCCACCTTGTGCACAAGTTGTCCGTGACAATGCGTATCCTCAAGTTTTTCAGATTTTTGCAAGTACATATACAGTTACAGATTCGGATTCAGTCAGTACAGTAACGACTTCCCGAGTCGTCAGATTCAATACAGGACGAGTATTGATTTTCAGAGATATTGTTATGTTATCTTGCTTAACTGTCCATTGATGTAGTCCCCTGGTTTGGGAAATGCCTTGGCGACCTTACGGTCTCGAATACTTTCAATTTTCTAATACTTGGCTCGGAACGACACTTTTGATAACCTTTCTATCTTAACTGAGCGAATCACAGATAGTGAAGTGCGATGATTTGTGGCATGCATATAAGTGATAAGCATTAAATCGAGTTAACGAGTACAAGTTAGCATATAAGCAGGCAAGCATTGCAATTGTGTGAACATAAGCATAAGGAAACGAGCGGTATAGTCTACTTCAGAACATAAGCCTTTAAGTTTGCATGGTCTAAAGGGTAGTGTGAGGAGTGAAGCCGTTTAGGGACATATCGAGCGACATAATCTAGGGGACGAGCAGTATAAACAAGTGAACAGTGCACTACGGAGTGTATATAACGATCTACTCGAGGCATAGCGGGGTCTACTTGCACGAAGCAAAGTTAGCATACGAGGGTCCATATAAGCTAAGTTTTATTTCCATATTCTAACACAAGCAATATAAGATGGGATTATTTCCTTAGCTATGTGCGTTGTGTTCTTTATTAGCATGCAAGTGGTGATTCACCTAGCGACTAGCATGTATCGTCCATATTTTAAGTGTGCTGGCTAAGCAAAGACAAGTTTATCGTAGCCATCCACCTTAGCGATGATTTGCCACGGTCGAGCGATACTCTGAGCGAGCCTTTGAAAGTCTAAGTCTGAACTCCTGAAGGGCCAAGTCTGGAATCATTTGCCTCAAACGAGTCTTCTCGCTGAGCAATGCAGGTCGGGTTATTGCACTTGCGTCGTTTGAAACGGCTGTCCACTTGAATGAAAAGGGTCGCTACATTATACACCACTCATAAAAAGTCTCGTATTCAAGACCTTCTGAGCGCAAATCGTTCTATCTCAAGCATAACAATCGGTACCACTAGATCCGTTCGAACACAATTTTCTACTCGTTCCTTATACAGTGTCACGTGTATGCTGGGTCTGTCTTATTGAATGACTCTATCGTTCTATCCAAGTTCTGACTCGGTCTCAACTGCGCCTTAGCGCAGAACATATATCGCTTAACGCGGGGTACGGTATGATCAATCTTGAATGATGATCTAAGGCTGAGGCAACTTATCCAAATTGTTATAATCGTTCATGCGAATCTAACATATTCACTTGCACTAGCATTCGAGATCAGCATATCACGAGTCTGGATCGTGCACATATTCAAAGCGTCCCTCAAACATATGCATGTCAACCAACTTAGCGCTAGCGAAGTCTTTGCACTCGAGTTCAATATATCATTGAGTCTTGGATCGTGCAAACGTTCAAAGCGTCCCTCAAATATATGCATTCAACCAAACTTAGAGATAGTGAAGTCGGACAAGCTACTTGCAAAAATTTCAAGGGTTCTCGTCTTATGAATCACGATTATACCTCCAACAGGGTCAATAAAATTCTAAGTCATTACAATCTCACTCAACTCAAGCATTGCACTACCGTTAAGCACGATCTATCCAATCAACCGACTAGCATCCATGTCCTATCGTATATTCCGTTTGTGTCAAACATAGCACACACTTACCGTTCCAAGTCTAATTCTAAGTCTTGTTGCCCCAGTTCTATGGCTTGCTTAGGTAATACTCTAAAGTCGGTTACACAAGTTCTTCACTCGGTACAGGGTCGTCTGCCTAATTACTAGGTCAACTCACAAGGTCGTAGGTACAAGTTCAAGCACACGATTCATCGTGCAAATTCGTCGTACGATGCTCGTCCCAATTCCTAAGGTCAAACCATTGTTCATTTGCACGGGATATTCTACCCAAGCTAGTTTCACTCAGATTTTTAAATATCGAGCACAAATCATCCTACATACATTAACACGTTCATTTGTACAGTGTTCGAGTCCGTTCAGTCAAATTCATGGTATATCCAAGTCGCATGACAAGTCTAGCAATTCGCATAGTCTATCTTCTCAACCTGTTTTTTGATAGAATTCATATATCCATTATAAGTCTAGACCACCAAGCCATGATTCAATATCCAATCACCGATCTCAATCATAAACTAACTTAGTCCAACAAAATTCATATATTCGTTCACGAAACCATCAAGCGTGACTTACTCTAGGTTCTAGACTAATCTATCCTTGAAATACTTCTGATTCACTTGCATTCCCAAATTCATCTTATCGTGTCGAACCATAAGTCAAGATGATCCATCAGTTGTCATGCTCCGGTCTCCCGTAAGTTCGATCATCCTCGTTGGACGTGAGATCACCACGCCAACGCTCCCGCTGGATAATCGTCCTAATCCGGATGTGATACATGTATGAGCATAGAGTTACGCTCGCACAAGACAATAACGTCGAACGTTATGGTTATTATCGAAATGATCGAGACACCTTATCATTTCACTTTGCTCCATCCAAGTTATATATGTTTATCCACCAAGTAATGTTCGTTCATGCCGTGATTATAATTCGTCTAGTAAATTGTCCAACTTCAATGTTACCGTTTGATAAATCCATAGTCTACTTCTGGCATTCCTCAAACAACTAAGTTTAAATATTCAAGCCAAAGTTTATCCACTTTTGATACGTTTCATTCATCGAGTTCGTTTGGAATAATCACCAAACATATTTTCATGAGTTCTATTATCCCCGCCGGACATGAATTACCATGCCGGCGCTCCCGCAGGATAATCGTTCTCGGTCGGGACTGATTTCGAAGGTTATCTTTTCAATCTAGATTCAAGATCGTTCTTCCAAACTCCAAGTCAAATTCGTTATCGCTTACCTCTTTCATCGAACCACAATATTCCTTCTCGGGTTAACTCCTATTCGAGCGATATTCTACTCAAGTTCAATCCGTTTGATTCAATTTGAAATCGCTCACACGATTCATCAAGTTTCCACCAAATTTCCTTGACCAAGATATCGATTTCATTTCCTTGAATCCCTATTCGATATAAGCCTTATCACTTGTTCAAGACATTCTCAATCGTTCAATCCAACTATCGTACGAGACCTATTAATTCATTTTGAACATTTTCAAAATAATCCATACACCACTCAAGAATCGAGTCACCCAATCAAATTCTCAATCGTGTTCGCATCACTCGCTAGCATATTCACCAAGTCATTTCTTAGAATTCCTGCACGATACCTAAGCATCGCCTGATAAATCTTAGTCTCGTATCAGTGTTCTAAAAAGCGCTAGGCGGAATCGGTGCGCCAAAGCCCGCCTAGGCGGCCGAACAGAAAAAAAAAAAAAAAATTTTTTTGAAAATTTGAATTTTTAGTTTTAAATTTTTTTAAAAAAAATGAATTTTTTTTAATATTTTGATTTTTTTCCTGATATTTTGAATTTTTATTGCATTTCTTTTAAATTTTTTTCAAATTTGAATTTTTTTTGGAATTTGAATTTTTTTTGAATATCTTTTGCAATTTCAAATCTGAAATTTCAAATTTCAAAATTTTGAAATTTGAAATTTTGAAATTTTAAATTTTTTCCATAACCGAACTGGCCGAACTGGCCCGCCTAGGCCGCCTAGGCCCGCCTAGGCCCGAACAGGCCCGAACAGGCCCGAATTGGCCGATTTCGGTGCGGCGGGCGGCCGCCTAGCGCCTAGGCGCCGCCTAGGCGGCCGCCTAGCCCGATTTTTAGAACACTGTCTCGTATATATCCTGTTGATAATCATCCAAGTAAACCATATTTGATTTGTATCTGCCGACACGAAATACCGTTTGAGTTATTTCTCAAAATTTCAGCACGATCTCTATATTCGCCTTAGCAATAAACTGATAAGGTTTCTATCGGTTGTCATTCTAAGTCTAATTTATCCTTATTTGAATGATTTCACAATCTCGCTTGTAACTAGCTTGCACCAAACAGGGTCTTGGCGCGCGATACTTAACACAACTTAGCTGAAAGGCTGTGTGCATAGCTAACCGTCCGAACGATATTCTATTACGTACACTAACCAGGTTGGTAATCACGTATAGGTATTCAGGTTTACACATAACTTGCAAATTCTAGCACGAGTCTATTCCCACAAAGTCTAGCACATGTTGAAACGAGGGTCTTTGCATTCCTATCCAGTTCAAGCAATCTTATCAATTCACATGCACTTTTGAAATTATTTAGATCATTGTATAGAATATTCTGTTGGGACATTGAGAGAGAGTATATGCACATAACCCATGAACGAGCTTTCGAAAATGAGAAAATCGATAAGAAGTCCAAAGGCGTAAGCCATGCTCTGATACCAATATGTCACGTCCCGATCTCCCGCAGGTAATCGACCATCCCCGGTAGGCGCGAATCACAACCCAACGCTCCCACTGGACGATATTTCTCATCTGGACGTAATGCCACACGAACACAAGTTGCGCCCTTGCAAGGCCATGATCCGAACATGCGGTAAAATGACTAAGCCACAGAGTCACACAGATAGTCTGAATGCAGCAGAATAAGAAACGAACAGGCGATTGGTAACAATTTCACAGAGTCGTCAATAGCGGAAGCATTGAATAACACAAGTATAGAAGTAAAACAAGCACTTTATTGATATTGAACAAGTGTTACAAACGGCGCTAGGCCAAGATTATAAGTCGCCCAAGCCCTCTCTCTCTTGAAACAATAAAAGTGTGCCAAGTGGCTACAATTTGTGGAATGATACATAGGCGATGTTTCAACATTATGTCTTGTATATTTGCTTCAGTTCCGGACGCAACGTTCCAAGGCTCTAGAGAGAACTCCACGCCTTAGCATGAACGAAGGGGATTTTCGCACCGAACGAGGTTTTCTCGCACCCTGCAAGCAATCTTGTGGGTTATCAGTACATAAATGCACTGGTGGGTAGGCTTCTCGTCCGTTCGACAAATCCAAACACGTTATATAGGTTCCGTGCACCATCTATTAAGTTATCTTTCTAGTCTTGCCTTTGGATCAGTTTTTTGGCATGATGAAAATCCTAACTCGTGTAGCAGTGCGTCGTGCGATATAAATGAACACGGCGAGACTTACCAACTTACCATTCGTCCTTTCCTGTCCAAGGCAAATCAAGTTAAACTAAGCAAAGACATATATAATGAAATACAGGGCAATAACATAAGCAAAGACGAGTGTAATGAGCAAGGTTCTGTTTCAGGTGCACGAGTTACACGGATTATCAGGTGTGTTTGCAATAGATTCTCAGGTATTCAGATACAGTTATAGGTGCATGTGTGTTACACAAAGCAGTCGCCTACAATGCAATGACTAGTACGCTGGTTGCCGCAATCGAGTCAACTTAATCTATATGACAGAAGTTCACTAGCATGACTTCCTTAGTGGACGGTGTAGTCTCGAGACGAAGATGGTGTGCAAGCAAAATATAATATGTGCGTCATTGCACCCATCCCGCCGATAACAGACGATTACCAGTTGGTTTTGTCTATATCAGATCGGCCCTAGTGCCCCGACGACCGTCCCTGGAACTGGATTAGAAAACCCACCTTGGGCACAAGTTGTCCGCGACTATGCGTATCCTCAAGTTTTTCAGATTCTTGCAGGTACAAATATAATTACAGATTCAGATTCAGTCTGTACAATATCGACTCCCCAAGCCGTCAGATTCAGTACAGGACGAGTATTGATTTTCAGAGATATTGTGATGTTATCTTGCGTAACTGTCCATTGATGCAGTCCCCTAGTTCGGAAAATGCCTTGGCGACCTTACGGTGCCGAATACTTTCAATGTTCTAATACTTCGGAACGACTATTTTGATAGCCTTTCTGCCTCAACTGAGTGAATCACAGATAGTGAAGTGCGATGATTTGTGGCATGCATATAAGTGACAAGCATTAAATCGAGGCAACGAGTACAAATTAGCATATAAGAAGGAAAGCATTACAATTGTGTGAACATAAGCATAAGGAAACGAGCGGTATAGTCTACTTCAGAACATAAGCCTTTAAGTTTGCACGGTCTAAGGGGTAGTGCGAGGAATGAAGCCGTACAGGGACATATCGAGCGACATAATCTATGGGACGAGCAGTGTAAAAAAGTGAACAGTTCACTACAAAGAGTATATAACGATGTACTCGAGGCATAGCGGGGTCTACTTGCACGAAGCAAAGTTAGCATACGAGGGTCCATAAAAGCCAAGTTTTATTTATGTGTTCCAACACAAGCAATATAAGATGGGATTATTTCCTTAGCTAGGTGTATTGTATTCTTTATTAGTATGCAAGGGGTGATTCACCTAGCGAATAGCATGTATCGTCCATATTTTAAGTGTACTGGCTAAGCAAAGACAAGTTCATCATAGCCACCCACCTTAGCGATGATTTGCCACGGTCGAGTGATACTCCGAGCGAGTCTTTGAAAGTCTAAGTCTGAACTCCTGAGGGGCCAAGTCTGCAATCCTTTGCCTCAAACGAGTCTTCTCGCTAAGCAAAATGGGTCGGGTCATTGCACTTGCGCCGTTTGAATCGGCTGTCCGCTTGAACAGAAAGGGTCGCTACAAGAATGATCATAACTACTTAGCACAGTGCGATGGCATAGTCTATCTGTTCAAGTGATCACATTGCAAATTATGTTCTATACATTGCACAATTATAGATGAATGACATTTAGCTATAACTGAAACATAAAATAGATGCATAGCAGACAAGCACGCACAATATGATCGTACAATAAATTTGTGTGACAAGCATAAGTGTTCCAAGTTTTACTTCTTTTTATCTTGACTCAATTATTATCATTATAGTATCGTTGATCGAAACTCACAAACGTGTTAGATTATTTGGAGTGAAGGCTTGGAAGAAGGGAGTTAATCGAAGTTAAGTCCACTCACCAGTTGGTGAATCAGGCAAGAGAAAGGGGAGATCTTCAAGACTGCTCGTACGTCACCTACACGATCACCTGCATGCATCAACAGATGATCAATATCTCCTACCTCGGTCTCCCAGAGTTTGATGTGAAATAATAAGTTCAAAGAACGAAGACAATAAAATCCATCGAAACCATTCAAGAAAATGCAAGTCACAAAACCAACAAGAAAGAACCAAGCGACATCGAAAACGGGAAAGAAACCAGCACAACAGAAAGGCCCCCGCGACTCTGTCGCTGAGTCCTTCCTCGAGGCACGATCAGCTGAATGTGGGACTTGATTCCGTAGAAACCAATCCATAACAAGGAAAGGATCTTGATTCAATCTGTCCTGATCGAACGATACAAAGTATTTTTTAGCCGTGCTTCCCGAAAAAGGGGAACGATGCACTACAACCAAGGTGTTCTCGAAGATCGACTTGAGATCTGCATATCATCAGGTGAAGGTTCGGAAGGAGAATATTCCGAAGACAACATTCAGGACTAGATATGGGCATTATGAGTTCTTGATCATGCCGTTCGGTTTGACCAATGCTCCTACAGTTTTTATGAACCTGATAAATAAGGTCTTCCACCAGTACTTAGACCAGTTTGTGGTTGTCTTCATTGATGACATTCTTATATATTCAAAAAGCCAAGAGGATCATGAACAGCACTTGCGAATTGATCTGGAAACATTGAGGAGGGAGAAAATTTATGCAAAGCTCAGCAAGTGCGAGTTCTTCTTAGAGAAAGTTTTAGGGCATGTCGTTACAAGAAATGGTATTTCGGTTGATTCAGAGAAAATCTCGGCAATTAAGACATAGCCCGTTCCTACTTCAGTATCAGAGGTGAGAAGTTTTATTGGACTTGCAGCAAATTACCAACGGTTCGTAGACAACTTCTCAAGGATAGTAGAGCCTATGACTCGGTTGGCGTCCACAGACCGAAAGTTCATATGGTTAGATGAGTGTCAAGCAGCTTTTGATGAATTGAAGAAGCGATTGACTACTGCCCTAGTTTTATCTATCCCTTCAGGATTATGAGGTTTCGTAATATATAGTGATGCTTTTGGGAAAGAATTGAGTTGCGTATTGATGTAGTATGGTAAGGTAATTGCCTATGCCTCGAGACAATTGAGGGTGTATGATAGGAATTATCTGACTCATACTTGGAGTTCATACTTGGAGTTTGCAGCAGTTATCTATGCCCTGAAACTCCAGAGACATTACTTGTATAGTGAGAAAGTATGTCATCACGAAGAAGGATTTGAACATGGGGCAAAGACGATGGTCAGAGTTGATGAAGGACATCGAGATTGAGCTACATTACCATCCAGGCAAGGCTAACATGGTGGTAGATGCGTTGAGCCGTAGGCCTATGGCATATTTCATGACCACTTAGAGAGGGATATTAGAGGACTTGTAGGAGCTGGGTATAGAGGTTATATTACCTGGAGCAGATGGCATGTTAGCCAATCTTCAGGTGCAGTCATCCCTGGTAGAGAGGATCAGAGCAGCATTAGCTATAGATGCCAGATTCTGGAGCCTTAGAGAGGACCGAAGTTGGGGAGCAGACATGATTGAAGATTCATACAGATAGAACATTGATATGTGGGGATCGTCTATATGTTCCAAACGAAGAACTTCGATAGTAGTTGATGGCAGAGGCTCATAGCTCAACATATTCCATTCATCCCTGAAGGACCACGATGTATCGAGACTTGAGGCAGTATTATTGGTCGTATGGGATGAAGAGAAAGATAGCTCGCTTCGTAGCTAAGTACTTGGTGTGTCAGCAGGTCAAGGCTGGGCATCAAAGGTTAGCAAGATTGTTGCAGCCGCTTCCGATTTTCGAGTAAAAATAGGAGCACATTACCATGGACTTTGTTACAAAATTTTCGATAAGCCCTAGTGGACGAGGTACTGTATGGACGATTGTGGATAGACTTACCAAGTCAACTTATTTCATATCATTCAGAGTTAGCCAGTCTACGGAGATTTTAGTTGATATATACATGTGGTAGATAGTGAGATTGTACGGAGTTCCAGTTAGCATCATGTCAGATCAAAATTCGAGATTTACCTCTCACATTTGGAGGAACATATAGGAAAGCTTGGGGACTCGTTTGAAGTTCAGTACGACTTATCATCCATAGACCAACGGTCAAAAGGAGCATAATATTCAAACGTTAGAGGATATGTTAATGGCATGTATGTTAGACTTTGGAGGATCAGGAGAGGACCTTTGACACCTTGTTGAGTTTTCCTACCATAATAGCTATCAAGTGAGCATTCAGATGGCTCCGTTTAAAGCATTGTCTGGTAGAAAATGTAGGTCCCCTATTTGTTGGAGTGACATGGGAGAGCGTCAAATTTTGGGAGAATAATTAGCTGTTAGCACAGTGTAGAAGGTGAAGATGATTCAGGGTCATCTTCGAGCAACTCAGGATAGACAGAAGTAGTGGGCAGAACTTCATCGCTTGGAGTTCCAGGAAGGCGATCATGTTTTCTTGAGGATCTCACCGACTAGAGGCACTATTAGCTTTGGAGGACGAGGTAAGTTGAGTCCAAGGTATATTGGATCATTTGATGTGTTAGAGAGGATTGGCTAAGTTGCTTACAGATTGGCTTTGCCACCATTACTACCAGAAAAAGTCAAATTAGCGACGACCAAAAACGTCGCTAATTGACAAAAAAATGTCGCTAATCTCGTTTAGCGACGTAATTAGCGCGTTGCAATGAAGTCGGTAATAATAACGTCGCTGAAAGGAAAAACATCACTAAACGTCGTTATACCGACGTTTTTTAGCGACTTAGATGTGTCGCTAATTTAGCGACGTTTAGCGACTCTGAGTCACTAATTAGCGACTTAATTAAATGTCGCTAAACGTCGCTAATTAGCGACTTATATAGCGACGTAACAGCGACGTCTTTAATGACCTGGCAGTACTGCCATGTCAGCAATTTGCGACGTACAGCGACATATTTAGCGACGTTTAGCGACGTCCTTAGCGACGGCTAATGACACGTCGCTAAGTAGCGACTTTTTTAGCGACTTATAAAAACGTCGCTTGACGTCGCTAAACGTCGCTAAATACGTCACTAATTTTACAAAAAAACTGAATTGTTCCAAACTATTATTCCTGTAATTTATAAATTTCTAATTAAAAATAGAACTGGAGCAACCCTCCGTTGAATTCTATGGGTTCGCCGACCCCTTCGGTGGAACACTCAACACCGAATTAACAATATTTAATATGAATAAAAGTATCACAGTCATAAAAGTATCACAGTATTACAGTCATAAAAGTATCACAGTCATAAAAGTATCACAGTATCACAGTCACACAAAATGGGCATAAACAACGTCACAAAATACATAATATATAAGTATCAGAGTATCACAGTAACACAAAATGCATAATATATAAGTATATGAAACATCACAGTATCAATCTCGAGGATATCCAAAACGGGGCAGATACCAGTCCCTCAAATATTGCGCATAAACAGCGTTTATGTTATCAAGCTCCGCTATGGGTGCTGGGTGACTGGAACTCCCCGTCTGAGATACAGCCGCGATAGGTGCTGGGTGACTGGAACTCCCCGCAGGTGGTATCTCTTCCTCCTTAACAGTAGGAGGCATCACTTCCTCCTTAACAGTAGGAGGTGTCGCTCTCTTGGGTGCCATCTGGTAAGATAGATGAAAACAAAGAATTAGCTATTGGACCGGAACGGAAGAATTAGATGACTCACAAAGAATTAGTTGTTTGTTGCAGTATAATAATGTCCTAACAATAAAAATACAAATCTATTGGTAGTGTTGATGATGGAGATGATAATACAAATGATGATGAATATTTATCCCTTTCAGTTTGAATTAGATCAAAATAGTGAATACTTAAGCGATGAGTTTCTAAATCACTTGGGTCAAAGACCTTTCTTCTTAGCTCAGCTAGTACTTAATCGATAACTAATTAGCAGAACATGAATTCCAACTAGGTAAGCAAAGTTGATTGGAATTTGTAGTGTTAGATCCTCAAAACTACCTTTGATTTAAGTGTAAACAAAAGCAAACAACAAGTAAAAGAAAAAACCCGAAATGCAAGCACAATAACTTAGATGAAAAATTAATTAATCCTCTGATTGGAAAAAGACATGCATGAAACAAAACTAACCAGTTTTTCAGTATATATATATATATATATATATATATATATATATATATAGTCATTGTGATCGTGATATTTCTTCAGCCTGCCATCTGGAGACTACTCAAGGTTTCCTTTAGCTCCAATATGTTTTTCAACACAATCTCTCAACCATCTTGAAGATTGCCTCGATTTTGAAGAATTAGCGGAAAGAGGTTTGTCGATATGTGTGGCTGTCTTCTTCTTAGGCTATCCAACTGTTAATTAATTCTCTATTGCTAACAATTAGCGGAAAGAGGTTTGTCGATATGTGTGGCTGTCTTCTTCTTAGGCTATCCGTAGAATTGGCATTGATAATCAATCAAATTAGACAAGTCAATGTTAAGTTTGCTAAAACTGTACTAGGAGTTCATAAAACAAAAAAAAGGGGAAGTTGTACCACATATTACAAGATAATCAATATGGCAGTTGCACTTTTGTTTTTGCAACAAATATTGATTTAAATGGTGATAGTGATATTCCGTAGCCCTAACCCCTGATCAAAAACCTAACCCTAACCCTAACCCCTGATCAAATACCCTAAATCTAACCCCTGATCAAAAACCCTAAACCTAACCCTAACCCTAACCCTAACCTGCGTCTGTGTGTGTGTGTCTGCGTCTGTGTGTGTGTCGTGTTTGTGTGTCTGCGTCTGTGTGTGTGTGTCGTGTGTGTCGTGTGTGTCTGCGTCTGTGTGTGTGTGTCGTGTGTGTGTGTCTACGTCTGTGTGTGTGTGTCGTGTGTGTCGTATGTGTCTGTCAGTGTCTGTGTGCGTGTGTCGTGTCTGTCAAGTGTGTCTTGTGTCAGTGTCACATGAGAGAGAGAGAGAGAGAAAGAGAGAGAGAGATTACCTAGAGCTCGAGGAGGAGGAGGGGGATGCCGGAGTAGCCGCAGCCGTGGAGAGCCGGTCGCCGGAGGGGGGGGCGGGGGAAATAAAAAAGTTTCAAAATTTTCGACAGATGGGGAAAAGAAAACTGAGCCCTAATTAACCAAAATTTAGCGACATTTAGCGACGTCAAATAACAACGTCGCAAAAATAAAAATTAGCGACGTCAAAGACGTCGCTAAATACGTTGCTAAATATTTTTGATAGATACGTCGCTAATTACGATGCTAAACGTCGCTAAATCAGATATATTAGCGACGTTTAGCGACCTTAATTGAACTTATAGCGACTAATCTTTTAAAATCTTAATAAAAGTCGCTAAATGTCGCCATTTAGCGACGTCTAGCAACGATTTTTACAGAGTCGCTAATTTAGCGACGTTTTTACTAGGAGTCGCTAAAAATGTCGCTAATCCCGCTTATTCTAGTAGTGCATCACTTGAGGAGTGCATGACTTTTTTCATGTTTCGCAGCTGAGGAGATATGTGGCAGTTAGTAGTCATGTTTTGGATCACTACGAGATTACCGTTGGCCCGAGGTTATTATATCAGGAGCAGTCTATGGAGATATTAAACCGCAGAGTAAAGGTCTTAAGGAACCAGTCCATTCCTTTGGTTGTGTGTCGTGGAAACACCACTTACCAGAGGAATCCACTTAGGAGCGCGAGGATGACATACGTCACCGTTTCCTTCATCTGTTTGAAAATCTTTGTACGATCTTCATTCTTGACACTTTTCTACCGTATTGCATTCTCATCTTTAGATCGTGCATTTATTTTAATTTCGAGGACGGTTTTTTTTAAGTTTGGTAGAATGTAAACTCCCAAAATTATTTTATTTTTATTTTTTATATTATTTATTTAGAATAATTAGAGTTTATATTAAGTATATACTCACTTATTGTGTATATGAATTTAGTGTATTTAATTTCCTAAAATAGCTAAAACATAAATTTACATGTACATAAATAAATATATATTTCTCATATATTTTTCGTATATGTAGATTTTATAGAAGTTATTATGATATTTTCTAGAATTTATTTGGTTATAAACACTTAGTAATATAAATATAGTAATAATAGTTTCCAAAAAAAATAAAAGGGGGGAGCAATATTGTTCCCGTAGGAACAGAGAAGCCCAAACCGGCACCCCGTTTAGGTTAGGCTGAAGGAAAATAATTTTCTTCTTCTGCTCTTTTGTTGAATTCGGATAATTTCAAATTCATACCTAATATATCCTTAATCATATCCTCATTATTTTCCACTCAATTCTCAAATAAAATTTCCTTTTAATGAGATGAAACCCATTAATACTTTCCAATATCGGTATCTCGGTTCTTAAGGATTTGAGAACCCCCAACCTCTCAAAATCAGCAGCAGATGGCTCCAAACTACCTAGAACCCCCTAACGATCTCCAGTGCCCGTCCCGACTACTTTTGACCATCGACGGCATCTGAACAGTCGGTGATCATCTGCGCAGCCTAGATGCAACGACTAAGCCGAACTCGACGCCCTCCTTCCGGGTTAGTTTTCTTCCTCTTTTGCTCATTTTTTGATTCGATTCCTTGTATGCATCCACAACATAACCATCTTCCTAAGCTATCACATAACTGTTTTTAAGAGAATACAAATTTAGTCAAAATCAGCTTGAAAATTACAGAAAAAATAGGTTTTCTATGTTGGAACCGAACTAAAATTCAGTCCAAACGCCTTTGTTGGAAGGCTATTTTCTTCCAACCTATTAAACCAAAAAATTTAATTCTCCTTCTGTTATAAAGCTTAAACAACCAGGAACAAAACCATAAAATTATTCTAGGCTAAATAACAGTTTTTAACAATTAAAACTTAGGTTGAAAATCACAAAAAAAATATTTTCAAAACTTGAAAATGACTAATACGGGATCCGTCCCGGCAAACCGGACATCCCCGTCGCGTAATGTTTTCATTGAAAGGTTCGTATAGTAATCGTGGACATGTGGAATTCGTCGAAATCCAAATTGGTCGGGTGTGCGCGAAGAATTTGACCCGTATCCGTAAAAAAATATCGTATCGTCCTTTTCCGAAATTTTTTAATTACTTCGTGCATGCTCGTCGTGTCGTAATAAAAATGCACCATCAGACTCGTAGTATTACGTTGGTCCTGTGATGCAAGTTTCATTTGATTCTGAGACATATAGTTTGCTAAATTTAGATAACTTTATTTCTTGCACGCTTTTCAGTGCAAAGTGAACCCACTAGCGGATCTCGTTTTGCCTCAAAACTGTCATTTTTTCCATGTGTCCAAGTAGAACTTAAACGTAGGCTTTTTTAACTATCTCGCTCATTTCGAGAATGTTGGGGATGTTTATTTCAATATCCAGAGACGTTCATGCATATTTCCCTTCTCGTGCTACCGTTAACCTGACGAGTTCACTACCAAAGCGTCATCCCGACACCCTTCAAATTCTAGTCGAGGATACCTTGTTATGACTAATGTTTATTGTAGAAACATGGGAAATCTACACCATGCGCCAAGGTGATCCAGAACCATGCGCCAGAGCAGTCCATAGCTATACGCCATCAACAATCCAATAAGTGTTCCCATGTGCCAAGCAGCGCCATGTGCCCACTAATTCTTCAGTATTTTCATGTGCCAAGCAAAGCCATACACCACTAATTCTTCAGTGTTCCCAAGTGCTAAGCAGCGCCATGCGCCACAACTTCTTTAATGTTTCCATGCACCAGCAGCGCCATGCGCCACTACTACCCGTCGATCTCCATGCACCGAGCGGTAGTGTTCCTAAGGTACCTGACCATGATCAGCTGCAGTATGATTACTTACAATCATGTAAGAAAACTAAATGTCCAGATCTACGGCTAAGAAGTGCCAGTGGCTAAACGCCGAAAAGAGACAAATGTACAATATCGAGCAGGGAAGAAGAAACCCACTCGTCCCTCAGCGACCATCGATCTGGTGTACGCCATTGTTCAGGGGTAAGTAAGTTGGATCCTAGGGTGCTGGCTCTAAACCTGGCCATGCAAAACTAGTGGGGTTAGACCCCAAATAGCAAGTACCACAAAGGAAGTACAAATGAAGAAACAAAACCAGAGAGAAATAAACATATATATAGTTTTGTCTCGTAGTTTCGGTCCATAGCCTATCGTGATACAACAATCTAATCCTACAACCAAACAAGGACAAGGGTTAGGCCATTGTACCATGATAGTCCGTGTCCCTAAACTATTCAACAAAAGATACAACCACAAACAAGTTCAATTACAATATCGGCCAATTACTTGTACGACTTGTTAGGTAGAGTCTGGGTTATTCGAAAGGTATTATGCATGTAATAGGAATCCTCAGATCGAGCCATATGCTAGCAGGGCTAGCCGAGCCATGAATCGCCGCATAGCACGTAATAATTATGCACCGGTCCCTCGCAAGGCCACTGTGCTAAGATCACATAGTACAATATAATAGTCGGGTATCGCAATCCACTAATGAGGATTTAAATAATATCCAAATGGTGGCCAACCTTCACTCCCCAGATGATTGAGGGTGGCTAGCTAAACACGATCTCGGGATTTTATCCCTCCCAATGCTCTACAAGTTTTAGTAGCCTAGCTAACCCTACGGTTATCTGCAATTACATGACGTGGTCACGTGTTATTCCCCTTATATGTCGTACCGCAGTATGGGCACACTAGATATGAATCCACTTTGTCACTTAGCAGTTCAATTTTGATTCATCCAGTGTGATACAAAAATTCACACAAGTCCTAACCACGCTTGGTTATTAGCCAACTATCAGGTCCATGCTGGAGGAATAGTATCATATCACATGTTGCGTAGCACGTAGGTACAACTCGGTATAAAATATGTAACATAATCACGTAGGCACACTTAGCACATAGGAACTCATAGCACGTAGTAAGTTTATCAGCACAGATACCAATAGTCGAGTCAAGTCACCAATGTTAGTCGATCTCGTGAGTTCTAACGCATAGACTAGTCATTAAGTTCATTCTTCCTTAGAATCGCAATAATTGCAATTTAGGATCAACTCATAGCTTATACCTATTCAATGGAAAACAATTTAATGAAAGAAATAAACCAAGTAAAATAATAATTCGTGCAGATAAGTGACTAAGGGTAAAGTGCGCATGAGACCACTTGGCCGCATGACAGTCTGCCGCATGAGGCAAATCACTTGGCCGCATAACAGTTTGTTGCATGAGGCAAATCACTTGGCCGCATGACAGTCTGCTGCATGAGACAAATTACTTGGCCGCATGATAATTTGTTGTATGAGGCAAATCATTTAGCTGCATGACAGTTTGTTGCATGAGACTGGCCGCATGAACACTTCGTCTTCTCCAAATAGCAAGTTCTGCCATGACGGAAAGCTCAAAACCGAAAATTTGTTTTTTCATAAATACTTTATTTTAACTCCAAATCAAGTGAAACAAAAGTCAAAATAGCATAAAATAGAATACTCTACCACATGGAACAATTAGTTTTCAAAGATACTAAGTTTAAGTAGATCAAAATCAAGGAAAACTCATGGAACCCATGAAAATTCTTAACTAAAAAAATAGATCTAGCCAAATCCACCAATCAAAATCGAAAACTCCAACTATTAAAAGTGCTTAGAATCATAATGTACATATATTAAACAAATAAAATACAAGGAAAAATCAAGAATTAAAATCTAAGGGTTTTTTCATGTCATGCAAGGTGTACTTGCCTAAAATGAAGAAAGAGAGAAAATTAGAGAATGAAGGAAAAGAGAGAAAGAAGTTGGCTTATAAAGTTAGAGTTGAGGTTTAGACCATGAGTTCAACTCATGACCAAACCAATCCAAACAAATAAACCATGAACCAATCTAAACCAAAGAATGGGTATATTCTCCATGCAACCTAATTATCATGCAAGAAAGAAATAATACGTTCCGAATATATATATCAGGAACGGGGAGTGACATCTCTACCCACCTTAGTAAAATTTTGTCCTCGAAATTCAAACCCAAGGCAAGCTAGAGAAATCAGAACAACCAATATGCTAACTACAAGCACATCTACACACGCAATCAAATCCAATCATATAATGAAGAAAAGCAACCTAAAATTGCATGGGTGAACGAATCACGAGATTCGAGATACGAAGGCATAGGAACAAATATACCTTCTGAGTCAAAAAGGTGCGGATATCAAAACCGGATGTCGTCCTCCCGTTCCCACGCCGACTCTGCCAAAGGGTGATAACCCCAAGCAACTCGGACAAGATGGATATTCCGATTCTTGAGCACCTTCTCCCTTCTGTCCAAAATGGATACGGGTTGCTCCTAGTAAGACAAGTCAGTACCAATGACTAGCTCAAAATGGTCGAGGATATGACTCAGAATCTTGGATTTACCTACGCAACTGAGACAGATAAAATATATTGTGCACCTCACGTACCTAAGGCGGAAGGGCAAGACGATAAGCAACATCGCCTACCCGCTCGAGGATATCGAACGGACCGACGTATCACGGACTAAGCTTCCCGCAAACCCCGGATCTAATTGTCACGTCCCAGAACCAGATTTCTATAGAGCGGGGCTGACAAGGCCAGCTACTTATACTTAGAGCAATCCGGTACTCTGCATATACGGTGAAGCTGTAATACATGAGGGGTTATTATTACAAACCATCAGTCAAGCCTAGGTCCAACAAACCCTAGTGTCTCAATCACATGAACAACAAGAATAATAACAAGATGTTAGATCACCTGAAATATAATAGTAAAGCGTCCCAAACTATAATATACAAATGATCATAATGCTAGTAAACACGGAATGAATAAACTAGCCAGAATCTGAGTCATACATGATCAACCCTAGGATATGTCAATCATGCTAATGCCCGTAAGCTAACTGATCAAACCAAAAGACGAGCTAAACATGTGCTCGGTGGCTAAACACCAACAAAAGTAGAATGTACACCAGAGTGGGGAAGTAAAAAAATTCACTCAAGCAGTCTGGTGCTCCTGGTGGCCACCATCCTCAGGAAAGGATGAAAGATCCTCCGGTGCTGCTACTGGATCTGACCATGTAAAACCAGTAGGGGAAGACTCCCAAATAGCAAGTACCACAAAGGAAGTCAATCTAGGAACTTAAACCAACAACACAAGTAATACAAATACTGAAATAAAGACTGAATGTAAATGATATCAGGATAATAAAGGAAATAATGTCCTGAACTGATAATCAATAGGGTAACAAGTGCAGAAAATAAAAGTGTGATCATGTAAAGCCTAGATTATCCATCATCCATAAATCATGACAAATCATATAAGTGCAGCTTGATACTTTAACTAAGTAGGGTTATCACAATCATAATTACTAATAATTATAATGCAACGCGATGCTAGAGTTCGTGCTGATCGCATGCCCCTGTAATCCGTCCGGGATATCCATACGCACAAACCAGCACCGGATACTCCTCGAGATACTCCACAATATAAACTACTAGATACTCCTCAAGATAACTGTATGAATAACTGGGACTGCATGTATTCTAGGAAAATCACTAGCCATGTACTAAGTGAATCTCTAATTATTAACCCCTAACAGTTTCTTATATGAATTCGGGTGTGGCATTCCGCAGAATCCATCTTAGACATAATACAACAAAACAAGTTCTAATAATAATGTAAACAGGATTAATATAAATTGCACATACGGACGCATGTAAACCATGACAACAACCAAGCTAGGTAAAGCCAAGTGAAGCCAGGTAAATCCAAGTGAAGCCATGTCAATCCATGTTAAGCCAGGTAAAACCATGTGAAACCAGGTAAAGTCATATTCAACCATGTGAAGCCATGTCCAACCAGATAAAACCAAGTCAAGCCATGTCCGATGAAGCCATGTAAAGTCATGCCAAGTCAAGTCCAGTCAATCATGTCATCACGTGTAGCCGGGCAAAGCCGAGTGAAATCGAGTAAAGCCAAGTCAAGTCAAGTCATCTGAAGCCATGTAAGTTTATGTCCAAATCTGGCCAAGTCATCATATGTCCAATCAAAAGCCAGAAGTATCAACATGAAATCACGAAAAATCAAGAGTTCCTAAAGAAAGAACCCGATCGGTATACCGTTGGTACAGTCCAGTACACCGTCGGTACATCGGTCCAGAGATAAAAAAATATAGCAAATCGGTATACCGTCGGTATACTGTAGCATATTGCCGGTATGCCATTCCAACTAGGAAAAAATTTACTGAAAAACAAAATTCCACAAAACGGTATACCGTGAGCACAACCCAGTACGTCGTCGGTATGACGGCCAAGACAAATATCCTGAAGTCGATCAACAAATGTCGGCAGGATTGGTATACCGTCGGTACATTGTAGTACACAGTCGGTATGCCGATAGGGTTCATAGAAAATATCTAGAAATCATTTCGGATCGAAATCGGTATCCCGTCGATATATTGTAGTATATCGTCGGTATGCCAGTTTCCAAGAATAAACATGTTTAAGTCAAGTCTGATTTTCGGGACCCAAATTAAACCCCGAAATTTACCAGAACCAAGTCTAACAAGAAGTAAAGTGTAGGGTAAGTCTCATATCACAATATGGACTAAATCTCACGGTCACAACAGCGGTACCATTTCCATTACCGAGTTACCAAAAGTGGACGAAATAAGATTCTATCATAAATCAAAACCGAGACGGTCACTAGGCTAAAAATCACGATATAAATAACTATAGTAAAGCAAGTTTAAACTAAAAAGCAATAACCAAAGCTCCAGGAAAGTAAAATGACAGAAAGTAAAAGAAGTTCACAAAATTGGCAAAGTGTACTTGCCTAACGTGAGCTCCCAGCCTAAACCTTCTAGTCCACCACCATGAAAGGGTTCAGAAATCACACTCCATGTCTTAAGACCACGTTTCCAAGCTCGAGAGAGAAATTAAGAAGAGAGGAGAGAGAAAGAGAAAGAAAGAAATAAAATATCTCGAGTACTATTTATAGAGAAATATCTCGAAAATATCTCGAAAGTGAAACAAATATATGCTGGGCAGTATGCCGTCGGTATACCAGTCAGGTAGTAAAGTTTCAATTTTAAGAATTTTTGAGCTTCCTCGAGATCCAACAAAATACAATAACTAGTACAAAAATACGTATCCACATAAAATATGAATATTGTAAGACGAGTCTCACAACTCTCCACTCCTTAGAAAATTTTCATCCTCGAAATTTCCATAAGGATCCAAAAATTACTAACAAAAAAAATCTAAGAAAGCCAACTCGAAATCGAAAATAAACAAGAAACTCATGTGAGCATGAAATTTCCTGGGCAACAACAAAAATCAGAAAATAAAACTATAACAGATATAACAAATAAGCTAACAATAAATCACATGCACAGGCTACGAATAAATATACCTTCCAAGTCGAAGAGAAATGGATAACGAGTATGCATATCATCATCCCGCTCCCACATCGACTCGCCCAGTGAGTGATGCCCCCAAGCAACACAAACTAATCAAATAGTTCGGTTCTTAAGAACCTTCTCCCTCTGGTCCAAAATAGACACGGGCCTCTCCTCATATGATAGGTCGGTACCAAAGACCAACTCAGAATGATCCAGAATATGGCTAGGGTTTGGAATATATCGGCACAACTAAGATACGTGAAAGTCGCCATGTACCTCATGAAGAGATGGTGGAAGAGCTAGACGATAAGATACATCTCAAACTCTCTCGAGAATATCGAACGGACCTATATATCTGGGACTAAGCTTTTCCCATACTCAAAATCTGATAACTCCACAGGTAAGCAAAATCCTCAGAAATACACAGTCGCCGATAGAGAAATCAAGATAACGACGATGTCGATTTGCCCAATGATGCTGGCGATCCTGAGCCACTCTGAGATGCTCTCTAATCTTTCAGATCACTCAAACCGACTGAGCAATCATCTCTGGACCAAGCATCTGCCTCTCGCCATAGTCATCCCAAGCTAACAGTGATCTGCATCTCCTACTATACAAAGCCTCGAAGGGTGCCATCTGAATACTCACCTGGAAGCTGTTGTTATAGGAGAACTCTCATAAGTGCAAGTGATCCTCCCAAGATCCACCGAAGTCAAATGTACAAGCTCGAAGCATATCCTCCAAAGTTTGAATAGTACGCTCCGACTGTCCGTCTGCTTATGGATGTTAGGCTGAACTGAACTTCAACCTAGTACCCAGACTCTGCTGTAGGCTCTGCCATAAATGAGACGTGAACCGCGAATCTCTATCAAAAACTTTACTAACTGGTACGCCGTACAATCTAACTATATGCCTCATATATATCTCAGCTAGCTGCTTTATAGACTAGCCCACTCTGAAAGGAAGAAAGTGAGTAACCATTGTGAGTCGATCCACTATAACCCATACAGTATCTCTGCTAGACGGAGATCTAGGTAGACCGGTCACAAAGTCCATAGTAATATCCACTTCCACTCCGGAATCGGTAAAGGCAAAAGTAGTCCGGCCTCTCTCTGATGCTCAGCCTTGACCTGCTGACAGACTAAACACCAAAAAATGAACTGAGCTATCTCCTTATTCATACCATTCCACCAGAAATGCTAACGAATATCCTGATACATCTTCGTCCCTCCTGGATGCACTGAGTACTGAGAACAGTGGACCTCTGATATAATCTTCTACCAGATATCTTCTCTAGGCACACAAAGTCGACTCCCAAACCTGAGAGTCCCATCCTCATGAATGCTCAACTCTGGTCTGCATCCAGACTCACACTCTACTCTGAGCTGCTGAAGTCTGACATCACCAGTCTGCTCTGCTTTGCTCTGATCCTCTCAACTATAGAAGACTGAACCTGTAGACTCGTTATAAAACTAATATCACCAGGTAATACTACCTCGATACCCATCTCCTGCAGATCCTCCAAAATGTGATGTTGCTTTATCAAGAAGTAAGCTCCTCCTCTCCTGCTCAAGGCGTCTGCTACGACATTAGCCTTCCCGGGATGATACTGAAGGTCAAGATCGTAGTTCGACAATAACTCGAGCCACCTTCTCTGACGCATATTGAGTTCCTTCTATGTGATCGCATACCTTAAGCTCTTGTGGTCAATGGAGATCTCCACTCGATCACCATATAGGTAATGTCTCTAGAGATTAAGTGCAAACATTATTGCTGCTAACTCAAGATCATGCGTCGGATAACTCTTCTCATAGTCTCGAAGTTGTCGAGACACATAAGTTATCACTCTGCCATGTTGTATAAGGACACACCCTAGTCCTACTCCTGAAGCATCACAATACACTGAGGACCCTCCTGGTCCCACTGAAAGTGTCAAAATAGAAGCCAAAATCAAACTCCGCTTGAGCTTCTCGAAAGAAGTCTGACAAGCAACTGACCACTCAAAGTGCACATCCTTACACGTCTGTCGTGTCAAGGGTGCGGAGATCCTAGCAAAGTCTGCCACAAATCACCTGTAGTAGCCTGCTAGACCCAGAAAACTGTGCACATCTGAAGTTGTATGGGGTACTGACCAACTCTCAATAGCCTCCACCTTCTTGGAATCCACCTCGACTACTCTACCATAAATGATATGTTCCAAGAATTAGATACGATCAAGCCAGAACTCACACTTGCTGAACTTCGCGTACAGTTGCTGCTCTCGAAGGATCTGAAGAACTACGCAAAGATGCTGCTCATGCTCTTCCTCACTCCGACTATAGACCAAGATATCTTCAATAAACACTATCACAAACTGGTCTAAGTAAGGCATGAAGATGTTATTCATGAGAGACATGAATATATCAGGTGCATTGGTCACTACAAATAGCATAACTAGGAACTCCCAATAACCATATCTAGATCTAAACACCGTCTTGGGTATGTCCTGCTCTCTGACTCTGATCTGATGGTACCCAGACCTCAAATCGATCTTAAAAAATATAGCTGTCCCACTAAGCTGATCAAACAAGTCATCTATCCTGGGCAAGGGATACTTGTTCTTAATGGCGCATTTAGTATTCTATAATCAATAACTAAATGCGATGAACCATCCTTCTTTTTAACAAGAAGTAACGGGACTCCCCAAGGCGATGCACTAGGTCTAATGAATCCCTTGGTTCTCAACTCCTCAATCATCCGGTACAAGATCTCCAACAGAGATGGTGATATCCTATAAACCCTCTCTTCTACTGGCTCTGCTCCCGGGATCAAATTAATGTAGAACTACACGTCTCTAATTGTTGGTACACCTGGTAGCTCATCGGGAAATACGTTAAGAAACTCACAAACTACCCTGGAAAATTGTACCTCCTCAGTCTCTGTCATCATTAATGTAACCTCCGGTGACTCTACTGCACCTCTCAAGAATGAGAACTCCTCCCCACCAGATACACGAAAGATAAACTTGCCACTATGGCAATCTATCGTCGCGTGTCTCGCACTCAACCAATCCATCCCAAGGACGACATCATAATCGCCCTTAGGAAACTCTATCAGCCTCGCAAGAAACTCTCTCCCACACACTATAACTCTACACGAGGGATATACTCTATCTACTCCTACGAGACTGTTACCAGTAAGTATATTCAACCTTACAGGTAAAGACTCGAACTCTAATCCAACTCGTGTCGTAAAGCGTACAGATATAAATGAATACGATGCGCCAGAATCAAATAAAGCTGGAGCTGAATGAAAGTAGACGAGAATGGTACCTGCTACCACCTCTCCTGCTGCTAAACCCTCCTCCATAGTTAGCAAGAAGGCTCGACCCTGCCCTCTGGATGTTGGTCCCCTCTGCTGCGGACCTCTAGGTCTAGCCTGTGCCTGGGCCTGCGTATATTACTGCAGCCTCTGCTGGAATACCTGAGCATGTGGAGGCAAAGGCCTCCGAACCTACTGTTGCTGCACTGGTACTGGTGCCTAGTATTATGACGCTACTGGCCGAACTATTGACTGGGATGATGATGATCCAGTCTGGTTCCTCCAAGGACATGCTCCGACCTTGTGGTCTGATGCCCCCACATACCAAGCATAATCCATATGCCCTACGACACTCTGATACTATATGCCCAGGTTTTCCGCAATAGAAACAATAATAGGAAGAAGAAGAAGGTGACTGCCTCTACGGAGGAAATGTCTGGGAAGACTGCTGAGATTATGATGTCCTCCTCGATGATCCAATCGTTAGGGCTCGAACTGTTGGAGCTGGTACTGATGAGTGGGATGCTGATCCTCCTGAAATGTTGGGCCTCTTTTGGCTCCCAACTCAATCTGTAATCCTCTGCGATGTGTACTCATACCTCCCGGTTGCCCGTATCACAGCGTCAAAGGTCTGAAACTCATGCTGCTCCACCACCAAGATAATCTCTAATGGAGTCCCCGTTGGAACCTTCTCGTCCTATCTAACTCGGTCGCTACCAAAATTGGAGCAAACTGACTAAGTCTCGCAAACTCTGCCGCGTAACCGTCGACGGTCCTACTCTCCCACCTGAGGTTGTTAAACCTCTGCTGAAGCTCGTAACATGCAACCGCATCAAAATACCTTGACTAGAACCTCTTAGTAAAAACCTCATATGGAATCATTGTTGTGAGAGAAACCTCATGTGCTTCCCACTAGTCAGGAGCCAAGTCCAACAATTGTAGCCTTACTACTGCTACACGCTCTCTAGTCGGAGTCCCTACTGCCTCCAAGATGGCCTTAGTGTCCTGCACCCAAGTATTGGACGAAATTGCGTCTTCTGTATCATAAAAGTACGGAGGACTGAGACGCCTAAAGCTGGTCGTAGAATTATGGATCTGAGAACCACCTCGCTCCAATGTTGTCTCGACCGACTGTGTGAGTACATCACTCTGGTGCTGTTGGGTCGTCATGAAACATCGAAGGACATCCATCAGTGCTCGAGCAACACCCTCTGGCTGCTCGGGCTGAACTGGGTGCACAAGTACTGCCTGTTGGTCCGATAGTGTCAGTCGATCTGCCTCAGAATCTACTCTAGACTCTGTCCCTGAATACTAAGGCCGAACTCTAGGAATACGTTGGGCTCTCGAATGTTGTCCCTCCTCGAGCTGTACTCGATCCATCTGGCAGATAGTAACAGGAACTATGCCCCTGAAAGTTAAGGACACAAGAGTCAATCGAAGAACATGATAGATCAATGAATAAGCAGATATCAGATCAAGAATCAAGGATAGAAAAAATGCTTAGGGATCAAGGGGAACAGTTTAGAATTGAGACATCTAGCAACAGCAACAAGCCCCACATATCTGTAAAAATCAGATCAAATCTACTCAGACAGACATAATCCTCTCAGACATATCTACATGGACCACCACTAAAACGGTGTTACGCCCCAGAACCAGATTTCTGGAGAACGGGGCTGACAAGGCCAGCTACGCATACTTGGAGCACTCTGGTACTCTGTATATACGGCGAAGCTGTAAGACATGAGGGGTCACTACTATAAACCATCAGTCAAGCCTAGGTCCAACAAACCCTAGTATCTCAATCACAAGAATAACATTAATAATAACAAGATGTAAGATCAGCTGAAATATAATAGTAAAGAGTCCCAAACTATAATATATAGATAATCATGATGTTAGTAAACATGAAATGGATAAACTAGCCATAATCTGAGTCATACATTATCAAACCTAGGATATGTCAATCATGCTAATGCTCGTAGGTTAACTGATCAAACCAAAACACGATCTAAACACGTGCTCGGTGGCTAAAAACCAACAAAAGTAGAATGTATATCAGAGTGGGGAAGTAAGAAAACTCACTCAAGCGGTCTGGTGCTCCTGGTGGATACCATCCATAGGAAAGTATGAAAGATCCTCCGGTGCTGCTACTGGATCCGGCCATGCAAAACCAGTGGTGTCAGACCCCTAAATAGCAAGTACCACAAAGTAAGCCAATCAAGGAACTTAAACCAACAACACAAGCAATACAAATACTGAAGTAAAGACTGAATGCAAAGGATCTCAAGATAATAAAGAAAATACTGTAAACCTGCAATGATACATATTCTGAACTGATAATCAATAGGGTAACAAGTGCATAAAATAAAAGTGTTATGATATAAAGTCTAGACTATCCATCATCCATAAATCATGACAAATCATATAAGTACGGTATGATACTTTAACTAACTAGGGTTATCACAATCCTAATTACTAACAATTATAATGCAACGCGATGTTAGAGTTCCCACTGATCGCATGCCCCTGTAGTCCGTCCGGGATATCCATACGCACAAACTAGCACCGGATACTCTTCAAGATACTCAACAATATAAACTACTGGATACTCCTCAAGGTAACTGTATGAATAACCGGGACTACATGCAATTTAGAAAAATCCCTATCCATGTACTAAATGGATCTCTAGTTATTAACCCCTAGTAGTTTCTTATATGAATTCGGGTGTGGCATTTCGCAGAATCTATCCTAGACTTGATGCAACAAAATAAATTCTAATAATAATATAAACAGGCTTAATATACATTGCACATACGGACTTAGGTAAACCACGACAACAACCAAGCCAGGTGAAACTAAATGAAGCCAGGTAAAGCCAAGTGAAGCCATGTCAATCCAAGTGAAGCCAGATAAAGTCATGTGAAACTAGGTAATGCCATGTACAACCATGTGAAGCCATGTCCAACCAGATGAAACCAAGTTAAATAAAGTCAAGCCATGTCCGATGAATCCATGTAAAGTCATGCCAAGTCAAGTCCAGTCAATCATGTCATCACGTGTAGCCGGGTAAAGTCGGGTAAAATTGAGTAAAGCCAAGTCAAGTCAAGTCAACTGAAGCCATGTAAGTTCATGTCCAAATCTGTCACGACCCGCACCCGAAAATCGGGCATGAGCCGTGGGTACGTCC
Source organism: Iris macrosiphon (assembly GCA_036927795.1). Taxonomy (NCBI): domain Eukaryota; kingdom Viridiplantae; phylum Streptophyta; class Magnoliopsida; order Asparagales; family Iridaceae; genus Iris; species Iris macrosiphon. Next base: position 74,303,765 of record JAYESA010000016.1, read on the forward strand.
AGCCTACGCCGCAGAATCGGCGGTAGAACGCTGTAAAAGTCCGTTCTAGGTCAACCAACTATCTAGATAACTCACAGAAAAATCCGGCATGACCTCTCCAAAAGGAGGGCAAAACCACGCAATATATATATGTGAATAAAATCCTCTCCAAAAGGAGGGCAACCACGCAATATATATATGTCAATAATCTCAATCACAAAACTAGAGGAAGAATATAAGCACGATATGATATAAACAAAGAAACAGAACCAAGAGAGCAAGACAATCCAAAATGATACGGTCCAAGTCTATAAATAGCTACAACATCTCACAGAAGCACAAAAGAATAAGTACAGTCATCCACAATACAAACCACTGGAAATAACCCAGGAAACCCACCTAGCTAACTAGGGTGCTAAAGGCGTCTCCTCGGCGCACTCCTCCTCGATCTCAGGGTCACAACAGTCGTCAACACCAGGCCCGTAGAACGTAGGACAATAGTCCTCAGGATCCTCTGGAAAAATATGCCCAGTCAGGACTGGAGCGAAGTACATAACTCTGAAAGCAACTCCAAATGCATGGTAAGGTGTATATGACGAGCAATAGAAAAGTAATCAAGATGCACAGGAAATAAATATATGCTGGAGCACAATAAGTAGCTGTAAGGTAAACTGGAAAATAATACAAGTAGTGGAAAAGTAACTGCAGGTGAGAAACATGAATACTAGCTAAGTGCCTTGAGCACAAGTTTGTTATATGATCGGCTTAGGTTGCACATGAAAGTCACTACGATAACTCCGTTATGCGTGAGTTGCATAACCGACATACACATGAATACTGTTTGGCTTTGATCATATAACCAACTCCTACTCCCCTCCCCCACTAATACCATTGGATCCAACCACAACACGCTACGTACATGATAATAGCTCGCGCACACGAAGGCGAGAGCACAAGAAGCACATGATAGCACATGAGAATCAATACCCGAAGCACATGATGAAATACACGTGATAGAGTACCCGCTGAACACGGTAAGGGAGATAGCATCTCATGACGGGATCCACTAGTACCAGCTCGTGTAACAATGTGTCAGAATCAAGTATTACAGTTCTAGAACAAGTGATATAAACGCTATCATGAAATGGAAACTATCAGAGGTAGGTACTCGCCTGATGTCCTGAGCAACTGATGAGGATCGAGATCCGGACCGGTATCGCAAGGACCTAATGCGAAAAGCAGAATTAAACAGGGTTCTAATCATTTAAACTGATATAAAATAATTAAAAACAGGCTTCTAGGGCTATTCTAGGTCGAACGGGTCAAACCGGTGAAAATCGGGTCAAAAAGTCAACCCGGGGTCCAAAAAGTCAACTCTAGGTCAAAACTAGGTCAAACGTTGACTTTTACTGTCAACGGGGACAAATTTGGTCAAAGCTAGGTCAAACTAGGGTGCCCCTGAAATTCTAGGTCAAACCGAGCTCATTAAGCTACTAAACTCACAAACTCGCCTAATCGAGATACCGGGATACCCTCGGTATCCGATACCTCGACCTAGGCCACGCACCCCGCCTAAACCCGCTAAAACCTAAGCTAGCACGCGTAAATATATATATAAACATACAAAAATCACTCCAAAGCATTTCCTAGGCTAATGCTCAAATACCCCGCTCGAAACTCAATACCTTGAATATCTCAAGGTATTGAGATACCTCGGTATCTCAAGGTATTGAGGTTCCGCTCTAAAACCCTCTAACTAGCTATCTAGCTACTAATTATATACCTAGTTATTAATCTAGGCTAGGTAATATAGATATCTACTATTTTTATATATATCTAAGTAGGTATCTACCTATATACATATATATCCACACACATATACCCCATACCCATTACCTTACCTAATCATAACATATATATATATATATATTACCTATCAAGATATCTATATATATATATATAACTATAGGCATATAGATATCTATCTCCTAGATAGATATATCTAAGTATCTAGCTATCTACCTATCTAGTATCTATCTATCTAAATACCTAGCTATCTATCTATCAATATCTATCTATCTATCTATCTATCTAACTATCTCATAACTTATCTTACCTATTTATCCAACTACCTATCTATTAATTAGATATCCCTCTAACTATCTAATATATCTATAAACTAGTCTAACTATCAATCTCTCTAATCTATCTATAAACTATCTATTTATACCCAAACCTCGCTGCATGCTGGAGCTCAAAACGCTGCTGCTGCTCGCTGTTATTGCTGCGCTGCTGCTGCTGCATAATGGCTGCTGCTGCTGCTGATGGTTCTGCTGCTCTTGTTGCTGCTACTGCTGCAGTTGGCTGCTGCTGTAGGTAGCAGCAGCTGCTGCACCTCACTGCAGTGGCTGAACCCCCTCCCCCTTCCTCTCACATACACACACACACACACACCCATATATATACATATATATCATCCTATATATATATATATACATACATATATAACTATATATATAACTACTAGATAGACATATATATACACACTCTAAACACTCTCTAACACACACACCTACACACTCACAAACACACTAATACACACACCCACATACAAATATATACATAGCTATATATATATATATAAACACCTATATTAATATACATATACACACATACAAATATATATATACCTATCAATACACACACACTATATATATATATATACACATACACATATAAATATATATATACATGTACACACACAAGCACACTTACACATACATATATATATATACACATAGACATATACACACACAAGCATATAGATATAAATACACACATATATATATAAATATATATACATAAACACACATACATATAAATATATACATATATATATATATATATATATAAACACATATACACTAACACAACACAACACACAACGACACACAAACCACACGCCCCACTCACGCCCAACGACCCCGACACTCACCAATACCCTAAAATATATATAATATAGCCCGAAAACTCTAGCACACACTCCCCGATACTAACCCAACGCGCGCACAAAGCCGAAACGAGGAAACCAAGTCGAAATGGCCGTTCGGTCATTTCGACGAATACGTGGTGCGCGGCTCGGAAAATCTCCTGAAACGCACACCAAACGAACTCGGAATCGGCCCAAAATTTACCCACGCGCTCTACACGATATCTAGATCCTAGAAAATGCGCTCCCACATCGATTCTAGGCCCGTGGCGGAAACGCACAAGCACTTAGAATCGGCGACGACGAAAAGCCCCAATTTTGCCCGAAACGTCCGTTTCTCCGCGACGCGGCTTCCCGTGTCCAAACGGAGACACGCACTCACCCTCTAGACACCCGACAACGCCTACCTAGGTCCGTCTAACCTAGGGCATCACCCAAAATTGGGCCAAATTCGGATTCCACCCGAATTCGACACAAAACCTAATGTCAAAGTCTCTAAACTCAACCAAACTAGTTCCAACTTCCTCCTACGGGTAGGGTTAGGTTCTATGAAGGTTCTACAACACTAATTACACTACACAAAAATAATTAGCAAGGGGAAAGTTAGGTTTTACCTCTTGGGAGTTGGAATCCCAAGGCCAAGGTCTCCGATCTCCTAGAAATCATCTCCCTCAAGCTCCAAGCCACCAACTCTAGCTCCCACACTAGATCTAAGCTTCTCACACCTAGGTTGGGGAAAATGCAAGGTTAGGGTTAGCTTAAAGAAGAAGGAATGGAAGAAAGAAGAAGAAAAATGGAAGAAGAGACTTACTTTGGAGGAAGAAGGAGAAGAAGAAGAAGTGGAGAAGAAGAAATGAAGAAGAAGAAGTGGAAGAAGTGGAATGAAGAGGAGGGGGGCTGCTCCTTGCTGCTGGAATTCGGAAATGGGGGGGGTAGGTAGGCCGGCCATGGAATTAAATGGGTACATAAGTCACCTAATTCCCAAAATGCCCCTACTCACTTAGTTTTGGGTTCCGGGTTCCAAAAGCACTCAAACTAGTTCCAAATCTCTCCAACTAACCTCCTAAAAATAAAATAATAATTCTAAGCCCCAAAATAATTCTCACAAGGGTGTGGGCTGGGTCGGACATGGGTCCACTAGGGTCTGACATGGGTCCAGGCTAGCCAAAACCCTAAAACAATCAAAATAAAAATAATAAAAATAATGCAATCATTATTTAAATATAAATATAATTAATTAAATACAATCCACTATTTACCAAATAAAAATAAAAATAAACCCTATTTTCTAGAATTGGGTAGTTACAAGTCTACCCTCCTTAAAATAATTTCGTCCTCGAAATTAAAAGACGAAACTAGGACAGGAATGCAAGAAAGAACCATACCTCAGGGCTCGAAGAGATAGGGGTATCGCTCGCGCATTTCATCCTCCCTCTCCCAGGTCGACTCTCCTGGAGAGTGATGCCTCCACGCGACGCGAACCAAGGGAATAGTCTGGTTCCTCAACACCTTCTCCCGCCGATCCAGAATCTCCACCGGCTGCTCTGGATAGCTAAGAGTAGGGCCCACCGCGATCTCCGAGTGATCCAATACGTGACTGGGATCCGCCACGTACCGTCTCAACTGCGACACGTGGAACACATCATGAACTCCCTCCAGCGTAGGCGGCAACTCAAGCCTATACGCCACGGCGCCGACCCTCTCAAGGACACGGAAGGGTCCGACGAAACGTGGGCTAAGCTTCCCGCCTCCACCGAAGCGAATAGTGCCCCGTGTCGGAGAAATCCTCAGGAACACCAGATCTCCAACCTAGCACAAACAAGGTCTCTGCACTTAGTCTAAAACAAGCAATCACAAGCAAACACAAGAACAAAATCTAGATTCTAAGCTATACCTCGAACTCCAAGGGTCTCCGGTGGCTATCGGCCCAATGCCGCTGCCTGTCCTGCGCCACCCGAAGTCTATCTCTAATGAGCTTGACCTTCTCCGCTGCATCAACCACCATCTCCGGGCCAAACAAAGCTCTCTCACCTATATCATCCCATGACAACGGAGTGCGACACCTCCGTCCATACAACGCCTCAAAAGGGTGACATCTCGATACTGGCTTGGTGTTGTTGTTGTAAGCAAACTCTACCAAGTGCAAGTAATCCTCCCAAGAGCCTCTGAAATCCAAAACGCAAGCGCGAAGCATGTCCTCAAGTGTCTGAATGGTCCTCTCTGACTGACCATCTGTCTGTGGGTGATATGCAGTACTAAACTTGAGCTGGGTGCCCAAGCTAGCCTGCAGACTCCTCCAGAAATGCGAAGTAAAGCGACTGTCCCGATCTGATACTATGCTCACTGGAACTCCATGCAGTCTGACTATCTGGCGCACATACATCTCTGCTAGTCTCTCTGTAGATGTACCCACTTTGAATGGTAGAAAGTGGGCCGATTTGGTCAACCTGTCCACGATGACCCAAATCGCATCCTTCCCACCTGGAGAACGGGGAAGTCCAGAAACAAAATCCATGGTCACATGCTCCCATTTCCACTCCGGAATGGGTAGCGGCTGGAGTAATCCTCCTGGCCTCTGCCTCTCCGCCTTCATCTGCTGGCACACTAAGCATCGGGATACGAAGCGTGCTACCTCCCGCTTCATCCCGTACCACCATACATGCTGTCTCAGATCTCTATACATCTTATTGGCACCTGGATGCATAGAGTACTGGGATCGATGCGCCTCCTGGAGAATCTCCTCACGCAACAACCCACTCGGCACACACAACCTGGTACCGTGCCGCAAAGAACCATCATCAGCAATGGTGAAGTCATCTGCTAATCCCATCTGAACCTGCGCCCTGATGCTCCTCAGGGACTCATCCTCAAACTGTGTAGCCCTGATCCGGTCTACCAACTCTGACTGAATCTGCAGTCCCCACATCTGCATCTCAACTCCAGGCACTATCACCTCAATGCCCAAGCTCTCTAGATCTGCCAGAAGATAACGATCTGTAGTCAGGCACATAGCTACCGGATACCTGCTCAACGCATCCGCAACTACGTTCGCCTTCCCTGGATGGTACTACAATGATATGTCGAAGTCTTTCATCAGCTCCAACCATCTCCTCTGCCTCATGTTCAGCTCTTTTTGGGTAAACACATACTTCAAGCTCTTGTGGTCTGTGAAGATCTCCACACGCTCTCCGTATAAATAGTGTTTCCACAACTTAAGAGCAAAGATGACCGCTGCCAACTCCAAATCGTGGGTAGGGTAATTCTTCTCATGAGGACGTAATTGCCTAGAAGCATAGGCAATCACCCTCCCATTCTGCTGCAACACACAACCCAGTCCCTTCCCCGATGCATCACTATAGATAGCGAATCCTCCAGAACCTGATGGCAACGTCAACACTGGAGCTGTCGTCAACCTCCTCTTCAGCTCATCAAAGGCGATCTGGCACTCCTCTGACCAAACAAACTCCACGTCCTTCCGAGTCAGCCTGGACAACGGCTCTGCAATCCTAGAAAAATCCTGAACAAATCTCCTGTAGTAACCTGCCAGTCCCAGGAAACTCCTGACCTCGGCTACTGAACTCGGAGCACTCCATGCCTCAACTGCCATGATCTTTCTCGGATCCACCGAGATACCCTCTCCAGTCACCACATGACCAAGGAATTCAACCTTGTCAAGGAAGAACTCACACTTCGAGAGCTTTCCATAAAGCTTCTCCTTCCTGAGAGTCTCCAGCACTATCCTCAGATGCTCCTCGTGCTCCTCTGGGGTCTTCGAATACACCAAGATGTCATCTATAAACACCACTACAAACCTGTCCAGATGCTGATGGAACACCTTGTTCATCAGATTCATGAACACTGCCGGGGCATTAGTCAACCCAAACGGCATCACCAAGAACTCATACTGTCCATATCTGGTCCGAAAAGCTGTCTTCGGAATATCCTCCCTCCTGACCTTCACCTGGTGGTAGCCTGTCCTCAGATCAATCCTGGAAAACACCCTCGCTCCGCTCAACTGGTCAAAAAGATCATCAATACGTGGCAGCGGATACTTGTTCTTGATTGTGAGGTTGTTCAGAGCCCTGTAGTCGATACACATCCGTATCGATCCATCCTTCTTCGGCACAAAAGTACTGGAGCACCCCACGGAGAAGAACTAGATCTGATAAATCCCTTGTCCTGTAGCTCATCCACCTGCTTCTTCAACTCTATCAGCTCACTGTTGCTGACTCTATAGACGTGCTGGGATATCGGCTCCGCGCCTGGCACCAAGTCTATAGAGAACTCCACGTCTCTGTCCGGAGGTAACCTTGGCAACTCCTCCGGAAAGACATCCATATACTCCTCTATCAGTGGATGTAGCGACCTCGGCTCTACCACCAGGGCTCCTCAGAAGACTCCCTCTGTCTGCTCCGCTGCTCCTCTGGCAAACTGAAACTCTGGCTCACCTGGCGGACTAAACAAAACTCTGCCTCCACGACAATCTATACTAGCACAATGCGTACTCAACCAATCCATCCCGAGTACAATATCGTAGCTCGGAAGTGGCATTACGAGTAGGCACACACTCAACTCCCGGCCTCCCAAAGTAACTCTCCGGTCTCTGCAGACATCACGGACTAGGATGATACCACCCCCGGTCGTGATCTTGCAGAGTCTAGCTAAAGGTTCAGCAACAAGATGGTGTCTTAACAGCAAAAGATACAGACACAAAGCTATGGGAAGCACCGGAATCAAATAAAGCAAGTGCTGGAATGGAATCAAGAAGAACACAGATCAAAAGAAGTCAATATAGTGCAAGAACGATATCATCAAAGAAGGACAGTAATATTGCAAAAGAAAACAATTTCAGGAAAAATTAAGATAGCAAGAAAAATCTGGAGGGGTCCTAGTTGTGATTGAGCACACTCTCTCTCAGCCTATCTCCTATATCCTATTGCAGGTAAACCTAAAAAGCAGACCTGCATGGGCCACCACCAAAAACGTGTCATGACCCGCACCCGAAAATCGGGCATGAGCCGTGGGTACGTCCAGCCTACGCCGTAGAATCGACGGTAGAACGCTGTAAAAGTCCGTTCTAGGTCAACCAACTATCTAGATAACTCACAGAAAAATCCAGCATGACCTCTCCAAAAGGAGGGCAAAACCACGCAATATATATATGTGAATAAAATCCTCTCCAAAAGGAGGGCAACCACGCAATATATATATGTCAATAATCTCAATCACAAAACTAGAGGAAGAATATAAGCACGATATGATATAAACAAAGAAACAGAACCAAGAGAGCAAGACAATCCAAAATGATACGGTCCAAGTCTATAAATAGCTACAACATCTCACAGAAGCACAAAAGAATAAGTACAGTCATCCACAATACAAACCACTAGAAATAATCCAGGAAACCCACCTAGCTAACTAGGGTGCTAAAGGCGTCTCCTCGGCGCACTCCTCCTCGATCTCAGGGTCACAACAGTCGTCAACACCAGGCCCGTAGAACGTAGGGCAATAGTCCTCAGGATCCTCTGGAAAAATATGCCCAGTCAGGACTGGAGCGAAGTACATAACTCTGAAAGCAACTCCAAATGCATGGTAAGGTGTATATGACGAGCAATAGAAAAATAATCAAGATGCACAGGAAATAAATATATGCTGGAGCACAATAAGTAGCTGTAAGGTAAACTGGAAAACAATACAAGTAGTGGAAAAGTAACTGCAGGTGAGAAACATGAATACTAGCTAAGTGCCTTGAGCACAAGTTCGTTATATGATCGGCTTAGGTTGCACATGAAAGTCACTACGATAACTCCGTTATGCGTGAGTTGCATAACCGACATACACATGAATACTGTTTGGCTTTGATCATATAACCAACTCCTACTCCCCTCCCCCACTAATACCATTGGATCCAACCACAACACGCTACGTACATGATAATAGCTCGCGCACACGAAGGCGAGAGCACAAGAAGCACATGATAGCACATGAGAATCAATACCCGAAGCACATGATGAAATACACGTGATAGAGTACCCGCTGAACACGGTAAGGGGGATAGCATCTCATGACGGGATCCACTAGTACCAGCTCGTGTAAAAATGTGTCAGAATCAAGTATTACAGTTCTAGAACAAGTGATATAAACGCTATCATGAAATAGAAACTATCAGAGGTAAGTACTCGCCTGATGTCCTGAGCAACTGATGAGGATCGAGATCCGGACCGGTGTCGCAAGGACCTAATACGAAAAGCAGAATTAAACAGGGTTCTAATCATTTAAACTGATATAAAATAATTAAAAACAGGCTTCTAGGGCTATTCTAGGTCGAACGGGTCGAACCGGTGAAAATCGGGTCAAAAAGTCAACCCGGGGTCCAAAAAGTCAACTCTAGGTCAAAACTAGGTCAAACGTTGACTTTTACGGTCAACGGGGACAAATTTGGTCAAAGCTAGGTCAAACTAGGGTGCCCCTGAAATTCTAGGTCAAACCGAGCTCATTAAGCTACTAAACTCACAAACTCGCCTAATCGAGATACCGGGATACCCTCGGTATCCGATACCTCGCCCTAGGCCACGCACCCCGCCTAAACCCGCTAAAACCTAAGCTAGCACGCGTAAATATATATATATAAACATACAAAAATCACTCCAAAGCATTTCCTAGGCTAATGCTCAAATACCCCGCTCGTAACTCAATACCTTGAATATCTCAAGGTATTGAGATACCTCGGTATCTCAAGGTATTGAGGTTCCGCTCTAAAACCCTCTAACTAGCTATCTAGCTACTAATTATATACCTAGTTATTAATCTAGGCTAGGTAATATAGATATCTACTATTTTTATATATATCTAAGTAGGTATCTACCTATATACATATATATCCACACACATATACCCCATACCCATTACCTTACCTAATCATAACATATATATATATATATATTACCTATCAAGATATCTATATATATATATATAACTATAGGCATATAGATATCTATCTCCTAGATAGATATATCTAAGTATCTAGCTATCTACCTATCTAGTATCTATCTATCTAAATACCTAGCTATCTATCTATCAATATCTATCTATCTATCTATCTATCTATCTATCTAACTATCTCATAACTTATCTTACCTATTTATCCAACTACCTATCTATTAATTAGATATCCCTCTAACTATCTAATATATCTATAAACTAGTCTAACTATCAATCTCTCTAATCTATCTATAAACTATCTATTTATACCCAAACCTCGCTGCATGCTGGAGCTCAAAACGCTGCTGCTGCTCGCTGTTATTGCTGCGCTGCTGCTGCTGCATAATGGCTGCTGCTGCTGCTGATGGTTCTGCTGCTCTTGCTGCTGCTACTGCTGCAGTTGGCTGCTGCTGTAGGCAGCAGCAGCTGCTGCACCTCACTGCAGTGGCTGAACCCCCCCCCCCCCCCCCCCCCCCTTCCTCTCACATACACACACACACACCCATATATATACATATATATCATCATATATATATATATATATATATATATACATACATATATAACTATATATATAACTACTAGATAGACATATATATACACACTCTAAACACTCTCTAACACACACACCTACACACTCACAAACACACTAATACACACACCCACATACAAATATATACATAGCTATATATATATATATATATAAACACCTATATTAATATACATATACACACATACAAATATATATATACCTATCAATACACACACACTATATATATATATATACACATACACATATAAATATATATATACATGTACACACACAAGCACACTTACACATACATATATATATATACACATAGACATATACACACACAAGCATATAGATATAAATACACACATATATATATAAATATATATACATAAACACACATACATATAAATATATACATATATATATATATATATATATAAACACATATACACTAACACAACACAACACACAACGACACACAAACCACACGCCCCACTCACGCCCAACGACCCCGACACTCACCAATACCCTAAAATATATATAATATAGCCCGAAAACTCTAGCACACACTCCCCGATACTAACCCAACGCGCGCACAAAGCCGAAACGAGGAAACCAAGTCGAAATGGCCGTTCGGTCATTTCGACGAACACGTGGTGCGCGGCTCGGAAAACCTCCTGAAATGCACACCAAACGAACTCGGAATCGGCCCAAAATTTACCCACGCGCTCTACACGATATCTAGATCCTAGAAAATGCGCTCCCACGTCGATTCTAGGCCCGTGGCGGAAACACACACGCACTTAGAATCGGCGATGACGAAAAGCCCCAATTTCGCCCGAAACGTCCGTTTCTCCGCGATGCGGCTTCCCGTGTCCAAACGGAGACACGCACTCACCCTCTAGACACCCGACAACGCCTACCTAGGTCCGTCTAACCTAGGGCATCACCCAAAATTGGGCCAAATTCTGATTCCACCCGAATTCGACACAAAACCTAATGTCAAAGTCTCTAAACTCAACCAAACTAGTTCCAACTTCCTCCTACGGGTAGGGTTAGGGTCTATGAAGGTTCTACAACACTAATTACACTACACAAAAATAATTAGCAAGGGGAAAGTTAGGTTTTACCTCTTGGGAGTTGGAATCCCAAGGCCAAGGTCTCCGATCTCCTAGAAATCACCTCCCTCAAGCTCCAAGCCACCAACTCTAGCTCCCACACTAGATCTAAGCTTCTCACACCTAGGTTGGGGAAAATGCAAGGTTAGGGTTAGCTTAAAGAAGAAGGAATGGAAGAAAGAAGAAGAAAAATGGAAGAAGAGACTTACTTTGGAGGAAGAAGGAGAAGAAGAAGAAGTGGAGAAGAAGAAATGAAGAAGAAGAAGTGGAAGAAGTGGAATGAAGAGGAGGGGGGCTACTCCTTGCTGCTGGAATTCGGAAATGGGGGGGTAGGTAGGCCGGCCATGGAATTAAATGGGTACATAAGTCACCTAATTCCCAAAATGCCCCTACTCACTTAGTTTTGGGTTCCGGGTTCCAAAAGCACTCAAACTAGTTCCAAATCTCTCCAACTAACCTCCTAAAAATAAAATAATAATTCTAAGCCCCAAAATAATTCTCACAAGGGTGTGGGCTGGGTCGGACATGGGTCCACTAGGGTCTGACATGGTCCAGGCTAGCCAAAACCCTAAAACAATCAAAATAAAAATAATAAAAATAATGCAATCACTATTTAAATATAAATATAATTAATTAAATACAATCCACTATTTACCAAATAAAAATAAAAAAAACCCTATTTTCTAGAATTGGGTAGTTACAAAATCTGGTCAAGTCATCGTAAATGGCTAAATTGAAGGTCGTGTTAAGCATGCACTTCAAGGAACTCATTTCCATCTTCATCAAATAAGTTGACCCCCAGCTCGTTGGCAGGAGTTCCTAAATGAGTTTGACCTGGACTTGGAATATGGAAGTTGTCATGACGCTTTGGTGAAGTTGTAGTTTGTATTGTACCAAATTGAACACATATAAAACAAAGACAGGCTGATAGATATAGTGTAGCGAGCGGCTAAACAGGAAAGGGGGTCCTGGGGGGGAAACCTTCCCCTGTCTTTCTCGGCAAGCTAAGCCAAGCCCAATCAAAAGCTAGAAGTATCAACATGAAATCAAAAAAAACCAAGAGTTCCTAAAGAAAGAGCATGATCGGTATACCGTCAGTACAGTCCAATACACCTTTGGTACACCGGTCTAGAGATAGAAAAAAATACAGCAAGTTCTGGATTCCAACAAATTGGTATACCGTCGGTATACTGTACCGTCGATATGTCGTTTCAAGTAGGCAAAAAGTTACTGGAAAATAAAGTTCCACAAATAGGTATACCGTAGGCACAGTCCAGTACACCGTCGTTATGCCGGCCAAGACAAATACCTTGAAGCCGGTCAACAAATATCGACAGGATCGGTATACCGTCGGTACATTATAGTATATCATCGCTATGCCGATAGGGTTCACATAAAATATCTACAAATCAAGTCGGTCGAAATTGATATACCGTCAGTATACTGTAGTATACCGTCGGTATGCCAGTTTCCAAGAATAAACATGGTTAATTCAAGTCTGATTTCCGGGACCTAAATTACACCCCAAAAATTACCAGAACCAAGTCTAATAAGAAGTCAAGTCTAGGGTAAGTCTCATATCACAATATGGACTAAATCTCACAGTCACAACTCCGGTACCGTCTCCGTTACCGAGTTACCAAAAAGGGACGGAACAAGATTCTATCAGAAATTAAAACTGAGACGGTCACTAGGCTACAAATCACGATATAAATAACTACAGTAAAGCAAGTCTAAACTAAAAAGCAATAACCAAAGCTACAGGAAAGTAAAATGACAGAAAGTAAAAGAAGTTTACGAAATCGGCAATGTGTACTTGCCTAACGCGAGCTCCCAGCCTAAACCTTATAGTCTACCACCACAAAGGGGTTCAGAAACTACACTCCAGGTCACAAGACCATGCTTCCAAGCTCGAGAGAGAAATGAAGAAGAGAGGAGAGAGAGAGAAAAAAATGAAATGGAATATCTCTGAGTACTATTTATAGAGAAATATCTCAAAAATATCTCAAAAATATTTCAAAAATATCTCGAAGGTGAAAGAAATATCTGTCAGGCAATATACCATCGGTATAATGTAGTATATCGTCGGTATACAGGTCAGGTAGTAAAGTTTTAATTTTAAAAATTTTTGAGCTTCCTCGAGATCCAATAAAATGCAATAACTATCACAAAAATACGTATTCGCATAAAATACGAATACTGTAAGACGAGTCTCACACTAATGACTCCACGGGTTGACAAATCTGCAAGAATACGTGGTCGCCGACACAAAACTCTAATGGCCTACGGTGCTGATCCTCCCAATAACGATGCATATCTTGCGCAACCCAAAGTCGATCTATGATCTTCATGATAACTTCTACTGCCTGCGTGGTCATCTCTGGGCTTAACATCTTTTGCTCACCTATATCATCCCATGCCAATGTTGACCGACACTTCCTTCCATATAATGTCTCCAATGGTGCCATCTAGATACTTGCCTGATAACTATTTTTATGCGAGAACTCGACGAGATGAAGGTGATCTTTCTAAGATCCTCCAAAATCAAAAGTACAAGCCCGCAACATGTCCTCCAATGTCTGGATGATTCTTTCTGACTATCCATCTATCTGAGGATGATAAGCGGTACTGAACCTCAACTTGGTGCCTAGACTCTAGTGCAAGATCTTCCAAAAATTAGAGGTGAACTGAGTATCTCGATCTGATATGATACTTAACAGAACACCGTGTTCTCTTACTAACTGTCGCATGTACATATCTGCCAACTGCTCTATAGACTATCCTACTCGAAAAGAAAGAAAATGAGCTACTTTCGTGAGTCAATTCACTATCACCCAAACTGCATCACGATCAGTCAGGGATGTTGGTAAACCAGTCACAAAGTCTATCGTGATATGCTTTCACTTCCACTCCGAAATAGAAAGCGGCTATAATAATCCTGCTGGTCTTTGCTGGTAGGCCTTCACTTGCTGACATACAAAACTTCGAGAAATGAATCGTGCTATCTCCATCTTCATCCCGTTCCACCAGAAATGTTGCTTGATATCTTGATATATCTTGGTACCCCTGGATGAACTGAATACTAAAAACGGTGTGCCTCGGTCATAACTTCTTGTCAAATATCTTCGCTCGGTACACAGAGACAATTTCCAAACCTAAGATGGTACTTAAGTTCCACGTCATAATCCTTCAATAATTCTAACCACCTCATCTGCCTCATGTATAAATTCTTCTGGATAAATACATACTTTAATATCTTATGTTCGTGAATATTTTCACCCGATCACGATACAAGTAGTGCCTTCATAGCTTAAGTGCAAAATCCACTGCCGCCAGCTCTAAATTGTGTGTTGGATAGTTTTTCTTATGATCTCGCAGCTGCCGAGATGCATAATCTATCACCCTTCCATGTTGCATCAAAACACACCCGAGCCCCTTGCCAAATGCATCACAATATACTGTAAATCCTTCGGATCCTACTGGAATCATGAGGATAGGTGCAAAAATCAATCTCTTCTTCAACTCCTCGAATGATGTCTGACATTCTGCTGACCAAACAAACTTAGCCTCTTTGCGTGTCAAACAGGTCAATGGCGCTGAAATCCTTACAAAGTCTGCTATAAATCTCCTGTAATATCATGTCAATCCCAGAAAACTACATACCTCTGCTACTGTCTTAGGAACTGGCAAACTCTCTACAGCATCAACCTTATTCGGGTCTACTGCTACTCCTGCTCCAGAGATGATGTGACCCAAAAATAATACGTAATCTAACCAAAAATCACACTTGCTGAGCTTTGCATACAACTGGTGTTCCCTCAAAATCTGCAAGACCTTCCGAAGATGCTCTTCATTATTTTCTTCGCTACTGGAATAGACTAGAATGTCGTCTATAAAAACCACCACAAACTGGTCTAAGTACGACATGAAAAAATGGTTCATCAAATCCATAAATATTGTCGGAGCATTTGTTTGTCCTAATGCCATAACTAAGAATTCATAATACCCATATCGAGACCGAAATACTGACTTAGGTATGTCGTCTCCAGAACTCTTACTTGATGATACCCTGAACGGAGGTCGATCTTGGAGAAAATCTTAGCTTTGCTCGATTGATCAAACAAATTATTTGTCCTTGGTAATGGGTACTTGTTCTTCACCATTATTGTATTATATTGCCTATAGTCGATGCACAGCCTCGTTTACCCATTCGTCTTCTTTACTAAAATTATCGGCGCTCCCCAAGGTGATCTACTAGTTTGGATAAATTTCTTCGCCTTCAACTCTTCTATGTGTTGGTAAAGCTTGTCTAGTTCTGATGGCGCCATCTAGTGAACCTTACAAGATATTGGTCCTGGTCCAGGAATTAATTCTATGCAAAACTCCATATTTCTCACTGGTGGTAGCCCAAGAAGTTCTTCTGGAAAGACATCTAGAAACTCCTTGACTATCTCGGGAGGCTGTTCTTCTGTAATTGCTGCCACTGTGATCACCTTTTCATGTTGATCTCTCAAAGATATATTAAAGACGAAGTTTTTCATGCTTAGGATACTAAACAATATCTTACCCCTATGGCAATCTATCGTAGCATGACTGTCTCTCAGCTAGTCCATGCCTAGGATAACGTCAAAGTTACCCATAAGGAACTCGATCAATCGTGCAAGTAGTGAATGCCTGCACACTACGATTGGACACACTCTACTAACTTCTACGAGCCCATTACTAGTGAGTATATTCAACCTCTCTGGTAATGCCTCGAACTCTAATCCAATGTGTGTCACAAATTGTGCAGATATAAATTGTAGTGCCTCAAATCCCGATCCGACCGGGACGAGCACTATGTAATTGGGCTTGTGGCTAGTCCGTCTGAGTCGTAACTTAGATCTCGGCATCTTCTTGCCCCGGACGAAATGCGATGATCCTTTCCAACTCATGGAAAGGCCTCTATTGAAACGAGTCCAATAGTTTTCGTGTTTTGGTTGCTTGGTTTTCTTGATTGCCGCTTTGGGATTTTGATTTGGTGTTGCTTTCGATTTGCTTGGTTTTCGCTGCTGGTTTTATCGTTTGGAGCTTGGATTTTGGGGAGTTCGGCAAGAAAGGATAGGCAAGATTTCTAACTCGGTGCTCGTGCTGTTTCAGGTTCGCGTAACTAACGTTTGATCGTCGCTAGCGGGATTCCTAGTTTCAGCCTCTTTTCCCTTAACCAGTGAGTGGTTTGGTCCCTTCTTTCCTACTTCTTCATGCCAATATCTCTAAGTTTCAATCGTTCACTCGATGATGCCCGGTTGGACGCCTAGGAAATCCTTAGCCATAGGCATGCCAGCCACTAAGAAAGGAACATGGGATTTGTAGACTAATTTATCATATGCTTGCACACCTTATAATTTGAGCTTGTTTATAAGGAAAGTTGGTTGTTGGTGACGGCCTGGTGCCTCGGATAGAGTTTGGACTTATGGGATAACTGAATCGGAACGCCGCTTGAGAAAATATGAACTGTTGCATGAGATATATATGTTGCTGCTTTACTTCTTCTGTTTATTTCGATGCATTGTATGTAATATGAATTATTCATGCATTTGCATGGTCTGGGACAACTTGTGCATAGGGTTTGGCATTTCCTCGAAACGGCTTTCCGGGGCACTGGAACCGTATCGATCCGGAGGGAAATATTTGATTCGTGCTCGTCACGATGCATAGCGGGACCTCCAGCAGGGCTTGCTACCCGGGTTGATAGGGCGCACCGTTAATGCTTGAAATGTGTCCCTAAGGTGTCGATCACACCAATGACCGCATAGACTAGAACGCATGCTAACTTATTGTCTTGTGCAGATGATAAGTATACTTGTGTTTCGTTTCAGGGAAGGCGTGCATCGATTGAGTAAGCAGTCGGTGTACTAGTTGGATTCAATGCTATTTTCATTCCTATCAAAACATGCAACTGATATGAATTGATTTAACTTGCTTCCTTATAGAAGCTATCTTAATGCATGCTCGCCCCTAATAAGCTAGTGTCGATTTAGTCGAGCCGGTTCATCCCGCTCACCAATACAAGTTGAGTACTGACCCACATTGTGGGCAACTATTTCAGGCAATCAGACGGTGCAACGCTAGTGCGTAGCGAGGAGGCGTTAGGAGCACCTCTATTTTGAAGTATAGCTGGAGTCAGTTCATTTTGGAGGCATGGACTTCAATCTATACAAGGGCGTAATGTGCAAACGACGTGGACTATCTGACGGAGTGCGCCCTGCATTTTGAGTTATCTTTTGTAATGCAATTCAATAGCCGAGAAGGCGCATCAATGTAAACTCTATGTAAATTACTCTGAATTATCAATGAAAAGCATGTTTCTTCCGCATTTGTGTTCAAATCTCTGTGAATGTGTTTTATAAATTGTGTTTCAAAATGGGTTCCTAAAACTGCAAGTTCTTGCCTTGTGCGAGCGCAACTCCAGGCTCGCACGGCATCACGCCCCAAGCGAGGACGAACCGGTTCCGTAAAGGATCCGGCGAGGACGATTGACCCTTTCGGGATCGGGGCGTGACATATTGGTATCAGAGCACGGCTGTACTTCTTTGGGATTTCAAAGGAATATAAAGGAGTTTGATGCGTCTCTCAATTAAGTTGCGTTCGACGTCCGCTGCATCAGATGAGTCGCCTATACAATGAGCCCGTAGATATAAAATCTATCGATTTTGGAGTGTTAACAAGCTACTCTCTTTTGTAGCAATGGCTAAGAAAAATACTGCCGCCGCAAGCAGTGCTCAGCCTATTCAGAGCGATCCGACAAGTTCTGGAGAATCCGGAGGAGCGGGTTCGAACGTGATGTCTGAACAGCTTATGCACCTCATAGAGGCGCAGCAACAACAAGCGGCTACTCAACAGGCAAATATTCAGACCCAGTTTGCTGCTCAGCAGAAGCAGATGGATACTATGATGCAACTGATTGCATCATTGGTACCCAGTAACGGGGGAGCGACAACGACGCCGCCGGCTGTGGCGGTAGAAGATGAGTCAAAAGAAACTCAGCCTTCAGCTAGGAACACCTGTCGAGCAGCAGAGTTCACAAAAATGCATCTACCTACGTTCAATGGACGAGCGGAACCGGACGTGGTGTTGGGATGGATTGCTAAGCTGGAGGGACTCTTCAATCTGGTTGGCATCCGGGGATCCAAGCGAGTAGCCTGTGCATCGGTTCTGTTGGAACTGCGTGCGCATGACTGGTGGGAGGCAACCAAGCAAGGGATTTACGATGCCAATCCCAACTACAAAATCACTTGGGAAATGTTCAAATCTGCCTTCATTGAACAATATATTCCCCGAGCCATGCGTCAACAGAAGGAAGACGACTTCAGCAATCTGGTGCAAGGAAGTTTGTCTGTTGACGATTATGACTCGGTGTTTGCTAAACTAGCAAAGTTTGCGGGGCACTTCTTGCCTAATCAGCAGGCGTGGTGCTATCGGTTTCAGAAGGGCTTGAATGATGAGTTGCGTAGGGACGTCATCAATCAGAAATGTCAGACCTACAGGGAATGCTACGAAGCAGCCCTGGGCAGCGAGCGGATCTTTGGGCGCTGTCCCCCAAAGGTCGAAGTGCAAACCCCCCGTACCATCAACAATAAACGACCTCAGGAAACGGGAGGGTCTGGAGCACAGAAGTGTTCGCACACGTCTGATAACAGGGGCCAATCCCAAGCACCGAACTGTACTAGGTGCGGCAAATCAGGGCATCGAGTAAACGAATGTCGGGTTACTGGATGTTTCAAATGTGGTCGTCTGGGCCATAAACAATTTAACTGCCGGGAGGGTAAGCCGAATCAGAACAACGGGAATCAGAATAAGGGGCCTCCAGCAAGTGATGCCAATGCTGTGCCAGTAAACCCGCAACGTCAGGGTGCTCAAGGCCGAGTCTATGCCTTGACTCGGGATGAGGCATCTGTCTCTGAAACGGTCGTGACAGGTACATTACTTTTCAGAGAATTGCCCGCTAGAGTCTTATTTGATTCAGGTGCTACGCATAGTTTCATATCTGCTGATTTTACTGTTGAGCATAAATTAGCTTCTACTCCCTTAACTATGAATCTTTGCGTAAGCACACCTTCGGGAGTCGATATGCCCGCCCATGCGATCTGTAGGGATGGTTATATTTGCATCGGAGGGAGGAAGCTTTCCTTAAATGTCATTGTACTAGACATTAAGGATTACGATATTATTCTCGGGATGGACCGGTTGGGTGCTTGCTATGCAACAATCGAGTGCGCGGAGAAGCGAGTTGTATTTCGTCTACCCGGCGAGGCAGACTTCTACTATTCGTGCAGCGCTGCACCGAAGACGGCAATGGTGATATCAGCAATTTCGGCTAGGCGTATGCTGCATTCGGGTGTGAAGGGTACTTAGCTTCAGTTCGAGACACCCGGCAGGAAAGTGCAAATGCAGCTCAGGCTGATGTCATAGCAGATTTCCTCGACGTGTTCCCGGACAAGCTGCCTGTAATGCCTCCTGATCGTGAGATCGAATTCAGCATCGACACATTTTTGGATGCACAACCGATATCAAAGGCACCTTATCGAATGGCCCCAGCAGAACTGAAAGAACTTAAGGTTCAGTTGCAAGATCTGTTGGACCGAGGATACATACGTCCAAGCGTTTCTCCGTGGGGTGCTCCGGTACTGTTCGTGAAGAAGAAAGATTGATCCATGCGGCTGTGTATTGACTACCGAGAATTAAATAAGGCGACCGTTCGAAATCAGTACCCTTTGCCAAGGATAGATGACTTATTTGATCAACTGCAAGGTGCAACAGTTTTCTCTAAAGTTGATCTCAGGTCAGGGTATCACCAGTTGAAAATCAAACCAGAAGATATTCAAAAATCTGCTTTCAGAACCCGTTACGGACACTATGAGTTTCTCGTGATGTCGTTCGGCTTAACGAACGCCCTTGCAGCTTTCATGGATCTGATGAACCGCGTGTTTCGGCCGTACATAGACAAGTTTGTCGTCGTGTTCATCGACGACATTCTGATATATTCCAAGAACGAGGCGGAACACAAGGAACACCTGAAGATCGTGTTGCAGACATTACGAGAACATAAGTTGTTCGCTAAGCTCAGCAAGTGCGAGTTCTGGTTGAACAGCGTGGCGTTCCTTGGTCATGTCGTCTCGGCAGAAGGCGTCGCCGTAGACCCGAAGAAGATAGAGGCGGTGGTGGATTGGAAACAACCTACGTCAGCCAGCGAAATTCGAAGCTTTCTCGGCCTAGTAGGATACTACCGTAGGTTCGTGAAAGATTTCTCTAAACTGGCCTCGCCTTTGACTCGCCTTACTCAGAAAGGAATTGTATACAAATGGAGTGATGAATGCGAAGCCAGCTTTCGGGAACTTAAGCGGCGTCTTGTTTCAGCTCCAATTCTTGCACTTCCAGATGGGGTAGAAGAGTTTTAGATATACAGTGACGCTTCAGGACTCGGCTTGGGATGTGTACTCATGCAACGGGACAAGGTAATATCGTACGCCTCCAGGCAACTGAAGTCGCACGAGAAAAACTACCCGACACACGATTTGGAATTGGCGGCGATTGTATTTGCGTTGAAGTTGTGGAGGCATTATCTTTATGGTGTTGCTTGCAAAATCTTCACAGATCACAAGAGCCTCAAGTATCTATTCACCCAACGGGAATTGAACCTCCGGCAGCGGCGTTGGCTAGAACTTATTAAGGACTATGATCTAACGATCGCTTATACTCCGGACAAGGGAAACGTCGTTGCTGATGCTCTGAGTCGAAAGCACGTGGGCTCGTTATCTATAAACAACCGTTTACTTCAAGATCTTGAGGCGATGGGCATCGAGTTTCGAGTTCGGCATCAAGGAGTGCAGCTGGCACCACTCCATCTTGAACCGAGTTTACGGGATAGAATCAAATCAGCTCAGGAGGGTGATCAGTTCCTAGCGAATGTACGCGGATTGATCTCGGCGAGGAAGATGTCTGACTTTGTGGCAGGCGAAGATGGGGCCTTACAGATGAAAGGAAGGCTATGCGTCCCTAGCGACCCTGAACTCCGAAGGGAAATTATGGCAGAAGCGCACTACGCGAAGTATTCTTTGCATCCGGGGAGCACTAAGATGTACAAGGACTTACGCGGTACCTTCTGGTGGCAAGGTATGAAGCGGGATGTGGCGACCTTTGTGTCACAGTGCATGGCCTGTCAACAGGTGAAAGCTGAACATCAGAGGCCCGGCGGGGAGATGCAAAACCTCGCTATTCCCGAGTGGAAATGGGACAACATCACTATGGATTTCATTGTGGAATTTCCGAAGACGCCACGGGGGCATGATGCAATTTGGGTCATAGTTGATCGTTTTACCAAATCAGCCCACTTTCTTCCCATAAAAGTTGCGTAGAGCGTCGATCGGTTAGCACAGATCTACATAGACGAGATTGTTCGATTACACGGAGTGCCTGCTTCTATCATCTCTGACCATGACGGACGTTTCTTATCTCGTTTCTGGACTAGCCTACAGTCTGCTTTGGGAACCAAGCTACAGTTCAGTACCGCATACCACCCCCAGACTGATGGCCAAACAGAGAGGACAAATCAGATACTTGAAGATATGTTACGGCTGTGTGCAATCGATTTAAAGACTAGTTGGGACACGCACCTTCCGTTGGCGGAGTTTGCGTACAACAACAGCTACCAATCGAGCATCCAGATGGCACCGTACGAAGCACTCTATGGGCGCAAGTGTCGATCTCCAATCTGTTGGGACGAAGTCGGCGAGCGGCAGGTACTCGGACCAGAGCTGGGGAGCAGGCAGTCGAGAAAGTTCGCTTGATTCGGGAAAGACTCCGCACTGCGCAGAGCCGACAGAAAAGCTATGCCGATACTCATCGTAGGCCTTTGGAGTTCATGGTCGGGGATCATGTCTTCTTAAAAGTGACGCCGATGCGTGGAGTGATGCGTTTCGGCGTGAAGGGCAAACTGAGTCCCAGGTTTGTCGGCCCCTTTGAAATTCTAGAACGGGTGGCAGCTGTGGCATACCAAATTGTACTACCTCCCGCCTTGGCTGGAGTGCACGATGTATTCCACGTTTCTCAACTGCGGAAGTATGTGCATGACTCGAGTCATGTAGTTAGCTTCGAATAGCTAGAATTGTGCACGAATTTGTCATACTCAGAGGAGCCGGCACGGATTCTGGATCGTAAGGAAAAAGTACTTCGCAACCGTACAATGTCCTTGGTTCGCGTGCTGTGGCGGAACCATACAGTTGGGGAATCAACTTGGGAGATGGAATCGGAGATGAAGGAGAAGTATCCTTTGTTGTTCATTGAGTCGGAGGTAGGGCTTGTTCTTAAGTTTCGGGTCGAAACTTTTTCTTAGTGGTATATTATGTAGTGCCTCAAATCCCGATCCGACCGGGACGAGCACTATGTAATTGGGCTTGTGGCTAGTCCGTCTGAGTCGTAACTTAGATCTCGGCATCTTCTTGCCACGAACGAAATACGATGATCCTTTCCAACTCATGGAAAGGCCTCTATTGAAACGAGTCCAATAGTTTTCGTGTTTTGGTTGCTTGGTTTTCTTGATTGCCGCTTTGGGATTTTGATTTGGTGTTGCTTTCGATTTGCTTGGTTTTCGCTGCTGGTTTTATCGTTTGGAGCTTGGATTTTGGGGAGTTCGGCAAGGAAGGATAGGCAAGATTTCTAACTCGGTGCTCGTGCTGTTTCAGGTCCGCGTAACTAACGTTTGATCGTCGCTAGCGGGATTCTTAGTTTCAGGTTTGGTCCCTTCTTTCCTACTTCTTCATGCCAACATCTCTAAGTTTCAATCGTTCACTCGATGATGCCCGGTTGGACGCCTAGGAAATCCTTAGCCACAGGCATGCCAGCCACTAAGAAAGGAACATGGGATTTGTAGACTAATTTATCATATGCTTGCACACCTTATAATTTGAGCTTGTTTATAAGGAAAGTTGGTTGTTGGTGACGGCCTGGTGCCTCGGATAGAGTTTGGACTTATGGGATAACTGAATCGGAACACCGCTTGAGAAAATATGAACTGTTGCATGAGATATATATATATATATATATATATATATATATATATATATATATATATATATATATATATATATATATATATATATATATATATATATATATGTTGCTGCTTTACTTCTTCTGTTTATTTCGATGCATTGTATGTAATATGAATTATTCATGCATTTGCATGGTCTGGGACAACTTGTGCACAGGGTTTGACATTTCCTCGAAACGGCTTTCCGGGACACTAGAACCGTATCGATCCGGAGGGAAATATTTGATTCGTGCTCGTCACGATGCTATCCGGAGGGAAATATTTGATTCGTGCTCGTCACGATGCATAGCGGGACCTCCAGCAGGGCTTGCTACCCGGGCTGATAGGGCGCTGCTAATGCTTGAAATATGTCCCTAAGGTGTCGATCACACCAATGACCGCATAGACTAGAACGCATGCTAACTTATTGTCTTGTGCAGATGTTAAGTATACTTGTGTTTCATTTCAGGGAAGGCGTGCATCGATTGAGTAAGCAGTCGGTGTACTGGTTGGATTCAATGATATTTTCATTCCTATCAAAACATGCAACTGATATGAATTGATTTAACTTGCTTCCTTATAGAAGCTATCTTAATGCATGCTCGCCCCTAACAAGCTAGTGTCGATTTAGTCGAGTGGGTTCATCCCGCTCACTAGTACAAGTTGAGTACTGAACCACGTTGTAGGCAACTATTTCAGGCAATCAGACGGTGCAACGCTAGTGCGTAGCGAGGAGGCGTTAGGAGCACCTCTATTTTGAAGTATAGCTGGAGTCAGTTCATTTTGGAGGCATGGACTTCAATCTATACAAGGGCGTAATGTGCAAACGACGTGGACTATCTGACGGAGCGCGCCCTGCATTTTGAGTTATCTTTTGTAATGCAATTTAATAGACGAGAAGGCGCATCAATGTAAACTCTATGTAAATTACTCTGAATTATCAATGAAAAGCATGTTTCTTCCGCATTTGTGTTCAAATCTCTGTGAATGTGTTTTATAAATTGTGTTTCAAAATGGGTTCCTAAAACTGCAAGTTCTTGCCTTGTGCGAGCGCAACTCCAGGCTCGCACGGCATCACGCCCCAAGCGAGGACGAATCGGTTCCGTAAAAGATCCGGCGAGGACGATTGACCCTTTTGGGATCGGGGCGTGACATAAATGAATGAGATACACCCAAATCAAATAATGTTATAGCAGGACAAGATGCGTCAGAGATGTTACCTGCCACCATGTCGCTCGATGCCAAAGCCTCCTCGAGAAACAAAGTGAATGCCTGACCCTTGTTAGCGAGGAAAAGTTTATACGAAACTTTCGTGTTACAAACTATTGAAAGAAAGAAAAGTAGAAATGAAGATCCTAAACAGGAATCTAAGTACAATTGATTCTTTGATTCTGGGGAAGTATAGTTATAGAGATATGATCTGCTGACGATCACTTAACTCCTTGGACTATTCGACGGTGAAGAAATGCACACGTTGACTAAGAACTGGCACACAACAACGAAGAACTGATAGGAATGCTGCAAACAACTTGGAGAGTTGAACAATAGGAAAGCTTTGGCACATGGGCACGTAAAAGCTTCTATTTCTCTCGCCCTGCTTTTGAACTTCGAAGTCTTGAAGATTGATGTGAACAACTTGGAGAGTTGAACAATAGAAAAGCTTTGGCACATGGGCACGTAAAAGCATCTATTTCTCTCTCTCCCTGCTCTTGAATTTTAAGGACTTGCGAATTCTAGCTCCTTTCTCTCTATCTCTCTATGTGCTCCTCTCTGTGTAAGTGTAGGTAGCTCCCTCTATATATAGGTATATGTGTGTATCTCTCTCGATATGTGCTCTGCTGATCGATCTCCTGTCTAGGTAGCAAAGAACATGTATTTATAGAGCTTAGGAGCAGTTATGAGAATGTGTGCGCACTTTGCACAGTCTACACTATTTTACCATTGTATGTGCACTTTTAGTGGATTAACATCCCACGTTCTGTATGAGTGGGTGCACAACTTGCTCCCTACACAACTTTCTCCCTGCACTTTTATGGATTACCATTGTACATGCACTTTTAGTGGATTAACATTCCACGTTCTGCATGAGTGGGCGCACAACTTGCTGCTGCACTTTTATGTCTAGGTAGCAAAGAATCATAAGCCTGTGCACAGATTATCCATAACCATTGACCATCAACACTAAACTTTTAGTATATACAACATCTTAAGACCTTGAATGAACATAGCTACTTGACACAGTGATTATTCATTTCACTCGTTCAGAGATCTCATGATCTGGTGTGTTTCTATTTCCATGCACCGTTTATGCTAACGGTTTACTTTTTATTGCAGCTCTCATTTTGGGCATTGCCTTGGCGACCGAACGGTCCTGAATACTTTTTATGTTTCTATTATTTGACTTAGAACGACTATTTTGATAGTCTTCAGCCATAGGTAAGTTAACCAGAATCTATGTTGTGCTTCTGTACCGAGGTCGTATCTATGTGATGAGCATTTCAAGACATATGGAGCAATGTACTTCAAAGAACATATAAGGAACAAAAGTAACACTACGAGGTAAAATTATAAGAACTGTAAAGCGAGCCTACCATTTCGTTCAAGCGATCTATTTTCATGTTCTATGCAAAGATATATCATATGGGATTATTCCCTTAGCTAGATGTGTTGTATTCTTTATTAGCATGCAAGGGAAGATTCGTCTAATGACTAGCATATATCAACTATATTTTAAGTATGCTGGTTAAGCAAAGACAAGCTTATCGTAGCCACCCACCATAGCGATGATTTGCTCGGTCGAGCGATACTCCGAGCGAGCCTCTGAAAGTCTAAGTCTGAACTCCTGAAGGGCCAAATCTGGAAATTCTTTGCCTCAAGCAAGTCTTCTCGCTGAGCAAAGCGGGTCGGGTCATCGCACTTGTGCCGTTTGAATCGGCTATCCGCATAGATGCGGAGCGGGTCATTACATTATACACCACTCAAAAACAAGTCTCGTCCTCGTGACTTCCTGAGCGCAAATTGTTCTATCGCACACTATAGAATATAACTCAAGCATATCAATCTGTATCATTAGATCCGTTCGAACACAATTTCCTACTTGCTTCTCATTCCGTGTCACGTGTGTGCGGGGTTTGCCTCATTGAATGACTCGGTCTTTACTGCGACTTAGCGCGAAACATATATTGCTTAACCCGGAGTATGTTATAATCCATCACGAATGATGATCTAGGGCTGAGGTAATCTTAATTCAGTTGTTATACTCGTCCATGTGAATCCGAACATTTTTATTTGTAGCTGCATTCGAGTTATGCATTTTTCTAAGTCTGGATCGTACCCATATCCAAGGCGTCCCCTAAATATGTGTATTTCAACCAAGCTTAGTGACAGCTAAGTTGGACAAGCTACTCGTAAAAAGCTTTCGAATCGTCGATCGCTTCACTACTCGAATAACCGAACTCTGGTTCGTTTTAGTTATTGTCTACTCCAATCTCACCCAAATTCAAGTATTGTATTACTAGCAACGCACCTCTTCCAAGCAACGATTTAACTTGTTATGCCAACTTATCTCGAATATCACCAATTCCAATCCTAAGAGTTCCATCCGACAATTCTCTAATACCGTCTTATTCCTTACCGTCGGATAACTTATCCAACCAAATAAATTATCACTCATGTCCTATATTCCATTGCGTTCGTTTCAACGCTAACGTCGCTAGCATACACTTCCAGTTCTAAGTCCTAACTCTAAGTCGCGTTGCCCGAGTTCTATCATTTTTCTCGAATGATACTCTGAATTCAGCCAATCTAGTTCAACTCAAGGCATAGGGTCGTCTGCCTAGCAACTAGGTCAGCTCACATGGTCATAGGTACATTTTAAGTTCACGATCCTTATCGAGCAAATTCGTTGTACGATACTCGCTCCAAATTCCTAATGTCAAACCATTATTCTTTCGCACGGGATATTCTACCCAAGATCATTTCACTCAGATTTCTAAACATCGAGCACAGATTATTCTATCCACATCGACACATTTATTTGCACAGTATCCAGGTTCGTTTGGCAAAACCGTTCCTAAGATACATTTGTTCAATCAAATCTACGACATATCCACGTCGCATGTCTAACCCATCGATTTGCATAGTCTATTTCTTCCATTACGTTTGATAGAATCGACCTATCCATCCTTTTCTAAGCCTGGACCACTAAGTCACGATCCCATTCTAAATCATTAATGTATATCATAAACTCTAAGTCGTCCAACACGATCTATATATCCGTTCATGAAACCATCCATCATATCTTACTTCACGTACTAGACTAACTCCTCCTCAAAAACACTTAGATTCATTTGTATCCTGAAACTCGTCTTATCGTGTCGAACCACAAGTCGAGACGACCCTTTAATTATCACGCTTCGGTCTTCCGTAAGTTCAATCATCTCCGTTTGACGTGAAATCACCACGCCAACGCTCCCACGGGATAACCGTCCTAATCCGGACGTGACGCATGTACGAGCATAGAGTTACGCTCGCACAAGACAAAAATGTCGAACAATATGGTTATCACCGAAACGATTGAGACACCGTATCATTTCACTTTGCTCTATCCAAGTTATATATACGTATCCATCAATTCATGTCCGTTCATGCCATAATCATAATTCGTCTAGCAAAATCATCCAACTTTAACATTTTTATTTGATAAATCCATAGTCTACTTCTAGCATTCCTCAAACAACTAAGTTTTAAATCCCAAACCCAAGTCTATTCACTTTCGATACGTTCCATTTTATCGAGTTTGTTTGTAAAATCTTCGAACATATCCCTGCGAGTTCGATCATCCCCTCTTAACGTGAAATCACTATGTCAGCGCTCCCGTGGAATAATCGATCTCGTCTGCGCCTGATGTCGAGTGTTACCTTTGAACTCGACTCAATATCGTTCGTCCAAGTCAAGATTAAATCTGTCATCGCCTACCTTAATTATTGAACCAAGATTTTCTAACTTGCATCAATCCATGCTATCTTCCAACCATTGATATGATATAAAGTCTCTCAAATTTGAAACCATAGCATTCGTACTCAGACCGAACTCTATCAAGCGATATCCTACTCAAATCCAAATTTTCCATGCGTGCTATCATTCGTTCGCGCCATATTCCCATTCTACTAACTCTGATCGCATTCCCAATTATTCTATCTCAACTCAAGTTTTAATTCGTTTGATTCAATTCAAAATCGGTCGTACGATCCACTAAGTTTTTTCGACCATGATATCAATTCCAAGTACTCTTTATTCCTATTTGATTTAAGCCTTATCCCATGTTCAACTCATTCTAACTTGTTCGAATCAAATTATGCATGATTCCTTCGAATTCGCTTACTTGCTAGGCATTATTTATACTAAGGCTTCACACAATTATGTCGCTTGTTGTAATACTTGTTTAATACTCCGAAATCTACGATTCGTTTGAACATTTCTAAGTCGACCAATACACCACCCAGGATTCGAGCTATACTCTATGAATCTTTATAGCTTATTTTTATTCTCAATTCACTTACTCGATCCTGAGACTATCGAATACACTACTCAAAAATTAAGTCATCTTATTAACTCCTGGATCGCGTTCGTATTGTTCACTCATATCTCCAATTCATTCCTTAGAACTCCAGCACGGTCCCTATTCGATGTCTTAACGATCTTAGTCTCGTACCTCTATCGATAGTCCTCCATACAAACTATGTTCTTAATCGTAACTTATCACTACGAATAACCATTCAACTATATCTCAAAAATTCAAATACGATTTCCATTATTCGCCTTAGCGGTACTCCGATAACGTCTCTATCGATTTCCCTTCTAAGTCCAACTTTATTCTTATTCGAACGATACCCAAATCTTGTTTGCAACTCACTAGCACCAAGGGTTT
The DNA here is from genome assembly GCA_036927795.1 of Iris macrosiphon. Lineage (NCBI taxonomy): Eukaryota > Viridiplantae > Streptophyta > Magnoliopsida > Asparagales > Iridaceae > Iris > Iris macrosiphon. The sequence goes on from JAYESA010000016.1 coordinate 74,333,363, forward strand.
GGGCGCATGGTACTGAACACAACTTAGCCGAAAGGCTGTGTGCAAAGGCAACTGTCCGAAGGATATTCTATCTCGTACACTAACCCGCTGGTGTTCTCGTATAGGCATTCGGGTTCACATATAACTTGCAGATTCTAACATTAGTCTATTCCCACAAAGTCTGACACAGATTGGCACAATGGCCTTCGCATCGAAATCCCAATCAAGCAATCATATCATTCATATGCACCTTTCAAAAATATTTAGACTCATTGTATGGAACATCCCGTTGAAACTTCGAGAGAGAGCGTCTATAACATATGTCACGTCCCGATCTCCTTTTGGAATCGGCGGTCCCTGCTAGGCGCGAATCACTGCTCCAGCGCTCCCGCGAGATAATCGTTTTCATTGGGACGTGATGTCGCACGAGCTTGGAGTTGCGCCCGTGCAAGGTAAATACCGGAACGGTCGTTGATAACTAGTTCACCAAGTCGATATAGAGGAAACATAGAATAACACAAGTATGAATACTAAATAGCTCTTTATTGATAATGAATAAGATTACAAGTGGCACTAGACCAAGATTACAAGTCGCTCAATCTCTCTTCCTCTCTCTCTCTCTCTCTCTCTCTCTCTCTCTCTCAACTCATAAAGGCATGCCAAGCGGCTTACAACTTGGGATGATACATAAGCGATGTTCCAATATTATGTCATGTATATGTGCTTCGGCTCCGGACGTAACACTCCAATGCTCCAGAGCGAACTCTACGCCTTAGCACGCACGAGAGGATATTCCGCACCGAACGAGGTTCTTCCGCACCCTGCAAGCAATCTGGTGGGTTATCAGCACATGAATGCACTAGTGGGGAGGCTTCTCGCCCGCTCGACAAATCCAGCACGTTATATTAGTTCCGTGCCCAACTATTAAGTTATCTTGCTATTCTTGCCTTAGGATCAATTTTATGCATAAGATATAAAGCCTATCTCGTGTGGCAGTGCGTCGTACGATATTCAAGAAATACGGCAATATTTACCAACTTACCATTTGTTCTTCCCTTTCCAAGTATAAAATCAAGTTAAGCCAAGTATGAACATATATATATATATATATATATATATATATATATATATATATATATATATATATATATATATATATATATATATATATATATAAAAATTCCAACTATCGCATAACAAACACATGTATTCTACGAACGTAATTCTAAACCAGGTGCACGATATACATAGTTTACAATACTCATATCATTTTGTGACTCAGGTTGTGCAGATTACTCAGATGTATTATACTCATTTTACACCGGCATATTATACTTGTATAGGCATGTTTTACTCAGACTACTCAAATGTGTTTCAAGCTTCAGGTTACTTTACATCCGTTACTTGCCACAAGTTCTTACGAGCCCATACGCGGGTTGCCGCCAGGTATGCAATATGCTAATGAAACAAACTTGGTCTTATGACCTGACGAGCCGCCATGGACAAGGTATAGTCTCGGCACGGGAATGGAATACAACGCAGGTAGCGAGCCTTACTACACGCCTTCCCGTCCGAAGCAAACAACTATCTGAAATGTTCCTGACCGGTTCGGATCAGTCCCGATACGACCAGCGTACCGTCCGCAGGAACTATAAGCCTGTGCACAGGTTGTCCATGACCATTGACCATCAATACTAAATTTTTATTATATGTAACATCTTATGACCTTGAATGAACATAGCTACTTGACACAGTGATTATTCATTTCACTCGTTCAGAGATCTAATGATCTGGTGTATTTCTATTTCCAAGCACCATTTATGCTGACGGTTTACTTCTTATTGCAGCTCCATTGGGCGTTGCCTTGGCGACCCAATGGTCCCGAAGACTTTCTATGTTTCTATTATTTGAGTTGGAACGACTATTTTGATAGTCTTCTGCCACAGGTAAGTTAACCAGAATCTATGTTGTGCTTCTATATCGAGGCCGTATCTATGCGATGAGCATTTAAAGACATATGAAGCAATGTACTTCAAAGAACATATAAGGTACAAAAGTAACACTATGAGGTAAAATTATAAGAACTGTAAAGCGAGCCTACCATTCAGTTCAACCGATCTACTTCCATGTTCTATGCAAAGATATATCATATAGGATTATTCCCTTAGCTAGATGTATTGTATTTTTTATTAGCATGCAAGGGGTGATTCTTCTAGCGACCAGCATATATCAACCATATTTTAAGTGTGTTGGCTAAGAAAAGACAAGTTCATCGTAGCCACCCACCTTAGCGATGATTTGCCTCGGTCGAGCGATACTCCAAGCGAGCCTCTGAAAGTCTAAGTCTGAACTCCTGAAGGACCAAGTCTGGAAATCCTTTGCCTCAAGCAAATCTTTTCACTGAGCAAAGCGGGTCGGGTCATCGCACTTGTGTCGTTTGAATCATCTATCCACATAGATGCGGAGCGGGTCATTACATTATACACCACTCAAAACAAGTCTCATCCTCGAGATTTTCTGAGCGCAAATCGTTCTATTGCACACTATCGAATCTAACTCAAGCATATCAATCTTTATCATTAGATCCGTTTGAACATAATTTCCTACTCACTTCTTATTCTGTGTCACGTGCATACGGGGTCTGCCTCATTGAATGACTCTATCATTCAAACCAACTTCTGACTCGGTCTTTACTGCGACTTAGTGCGAAACATATATCGCTTAATCCGGAGTATGTTATAATCCATCACGAATGATGATCTAGGGCTGAGGCAATCTTACTTCAGTTGCTATACTCGTCCATGCGAATCCGAATATTTTTATTTGCAGCTGCATTCAAGTTATGCATATCGCTAAGTCTGGATCGTACCCATATTCAAGGCGTCCCCTAAATATGTGTATTTCAACCAATCTTAGTGACAGCTAAGTCGGACAAGCTACTCATAAAAAGCTTTCGAATCGTCGATCGCTTCGCTACTCGAATAATCGAACTTTGGTTCATTTTAGTTATCGTCTACTCCAATCTCACCTAAATTGTCACGCCCCAGTCCCAAAATACGTAGGACTAGGAACACGTAAGCATGTCAGCCGTATATATATGGCAACTCCAATTTATGGATACCATAATGCACACGTACGCTGTAATATGAATAATAACTCACATGTGGTATAAATATTGTCACAAGTCACGGGGCATAACTAGATCTCATCCACAAAATCAAATAACGAATCAACTATCTAACTGAATCAAGTATAAAATGCTTGATGAGAACAAGTAGTTGGGTGGAGACAAATCCACTACCAACCATAATATAAGGGAAATCACATAAGAACATCTAATGAACAATGAGACTCAAAGAGAAGATCTCCACGAAAGAGAGATAAGTAGCAAGTCCTGATCCGTGCTCCTGCGAATAGTCAAGATCGTCTATACCTGGAAAGGAACCAGGTCCTCAGAGGGACGTAACAAGATACATAGAAGCATGCCAATTGAATACAGTAAACATGAATAATAGATAGAAAATATATAAGTATGTTGTACAAGACAATCTATATGAATATGCATAATGAGGACAACTTTTCAACGTATTGGCATGGGTAGGCTACTCTATCTAATCTCACAACTCACACACACGTCAGGAATATCAGAAATTGACATACCTCAAGGGTAGCGACCAACGCGACACCAGAAATCGACATACCTCGAGGGTAGCGACCAGCGCGATACAACTATCGTAGTGCGTGCTAGTTACTACGGTTTACCAGTGGTTATAGCCCATACGCCTACTGATTGTCCTCCCCTCCCATGATACCATGTGTCAAGTGTGTGTCAACATATATATGGAATATAATTATGACTGAAAGAAAACACACATACAATGAATATATAAAATATAGTAAGCATGCAAAAGTACTATAAGCAATTTGGCAAGGTATCTTGCCTGGCAAGAAAGCTGCAAAGTGTAAGCGTCTAGATGTCAGGCGCAATAGATCAGAAACCATGGTATCAGAATGAACGTCTCCGGATGCTGAAATAAACATCACCAACATTCCCAGAATTAGCGAGATAGCTAGAAAACACTACCCTTTCGTACAATTTGGACACAGGGGCAAAACGATAATTTTGGGTCAAAGCAGGCTCCACATGTAGGCTACTTTGCACCTAAAAGTGTGCCAGGGGTAAAGGCCTCTAAATTGGACAAATTATAGGTTAAAAAAATTCTAAACGTCAATACGAACCCAACAGTATGTCCAATTTTGGATTCCGATGAGTCGAACACAAATTCGCTCTTAAAGTCAACCGTGGGGCCTGCAAATAGGTGGCTTGGTTGTCACGTCTCAGTCCCAAAATATATGGAACTAGGCCACGTGGCAATAGCCAGTTGTCACGTCTCCGAGGATATCCCAATTTAATGGATCCAACGAAGAGTGCTACCCTGTCCTAAATAACTAACAAGCCCAATATCAATCAGTAACAGGTAAATCTAATCTCATCCACAATATAAACAGCAAGAAAGTACTAACATAACTGCTGGAAGATAAACGCCAGTCTCCATATATCATAGTACAACCAAAATGTCTGGTGGGGACAAACCCACTACTATGACGAAATAAAAGTACTGAAATGATAGATAAAAGAGTAATGACTAGGACATCGGCTGACTAGATAATGATGCACCCAATCCTAGGTAGAAGGCCTATCAACTGATCACGAAAACTCTGACGGTAGCACCTCTAACTCCTCCTCGGTAGCGCACCTCATCTCCTATCCTGGGCCGTACACTGTAGGGTAATATGTGTCACGCCCCGATCTCCCGCAGGCAATCGGCCGTTCCCGCTAGGCGGGAATCACCCTCGCCAGCGCTCCCGTGGAACGATCGCTTTGACCCATCCGGGCGTGATGCCACACGAGCGTGATCCACGCCCGTGCAAGGCCATGGTTCATTGGCTGGCGGTAAGAGTTCTAAGCCACAGAGTCGCACAGATTGTCCGAGTGCAGCGGAGTCATGAACGCATAGGCGATCGGTAACAAGTTCACTAAGTCGACAATATAGCGAAAGCATTGAAACACAAGTTGAAGTAAAGCAACATCTTTTATTGATATGAACAAGTGTTACAGGCGGCGTATAGCCGAGATTACAAGTCGCTCAAGCCTCTCTCTCTCTGAAACAGTAAAAGCGTGCCAAGTGGCTACAATTGTGGAATGATTGTACAAGCGATGTTCAGGCGATGCTCCAATATTATGTCTTGTATATGTGCTTCAGTTCCGGATGCACCGTTGCTTCGGAGTGATCTTCACGCCTAAGCACGCACGTTGGAGGCATCAGCACCGAACGAGGTTCTCCCGTACCCTGCATACAAACTGGTGGATTATCAGTACATTGAATGCACTGGTGGGGAAGCTACTCGCCCGCTCGACAAATCCAAACACGTAATATAAGTTTCGTGCACCAACTATTGAGTTGTCTTTCTAGTTGCCTTAGGATTAGTTTCATGCAAACATTGAATTGCCTATTCGTGTGGCAGTGCGCCGTACAACATGAGAGGAAACACGGCGAGACTTACCAACTTACCATTTGTCCTTCCCTGTCCAAGGAAAACATTGTTAATTCGAGCATGGGCAAGTATAAACATTCAGGAGCATAGCATATGCAAACACGAGTATTTATTTCAAGATCGTTAAGGTGTTTAGTTCATTTATTTCATGCGATACAATATCTCGCACGCGGATAGCCGCTAAGTGAGGATGACTTGTTATATTTCATCTTACCAGCAAGCATGCAACAAGTTAAATACAAGGCGATCACTGGCGTATGCCATAATGGACGATATAGTCTTAGACGAGAATGGTATGCAACGAAGTACAAGAGGCGCTGCAAGCCATTCCGTCGAACAAGAGACTAATACAATAGGTCTCGCCCGGATCGGGTCGATGCCAGTGCCCCAACATCGCCCGCTAGACCGTCCATATGCACAAGTTGTCCGTGATCGAACGGCGTCTCGGGTAAGTTATCCATTTACCTGGTTGGGGCAACGAGAGTACAAGACAAGAGGCATTGCTGATGAGGCAACAATAGTACAAGACAAGAGGCATTGCCTGATTTCCATTCTCATAGTCGTTCTGAACAATATCCTGTATAACAGGGTGTTGGCATAGCCTATGTTACAAGCATTGAGTCGAGGCAAAGTACAAGCAGACAAGCATGCGTTTTCTAAGGAACATAGGCAGCACGTTGCTCGGGCCCGAAGGTAAGCCGAGAGATAAAATCGTTAGGGGACTTAACATGCGAGGGTCTGAACATATATGAGCAGTATTTTATTTTCATGTTCTAGCATAAGCAATACAAGTTGGGATTATTCCCTTAGCTAGGTGCGTTGGATTTATTAGCATGCAGGGGGTGATTCACCTAGCGACTAGCATGAACATTCCAGATTTTTTGTGTGCTGGCTAAGCAAAGACAAGTTCACCGTAGCCACCCTCCTTAGCGATGATTCGCCTCGGTAGAGCGATACGCCAAGCGAGCCTCTGAAAGCCTAAGCCGGATTCCTGTAGGGACAAGTCTGGATATCCTTTGCTTCTTGTTTGAGGCAAAGCGGGTCGGGACAATTGCACTATTGCCGTTTGAGATGGCAGTCCGCTTGAGCGGAACGGGGTGTTACAATATACCTCGTCCAAATCTGGAAAGGTACCAGGTCCTCAGAGGGACGTAACAAGATACATAGAAGCATACCATAAATAAATACTGAATAAAATAAATACAATAAAGGGTGTGCTAACCATCTAAGTGAAGGAAATGTGAGGACAACTTTGGTACGTATGGGTAGGCGTAGGCATAATGTCCAACACCCCGAAGAGCGTGGCAGCAGTACAGTATATCGTCCATATCGCTCCGAAGAACGTGGCAGCAGTGTAAAGGGAGTCATTAGATCTGTGGCTCCTCGGGATACTACGGACTCCAATGGGTGTATCCCATACGCCTACTAATGTCCTTCCCGCCCAATGTACATACACGAGTCGAATACTCGACGTGCGTACCACGTTTCTATATGCCAAGTCTCTACTAACATAAAATATAAACCTGAATTACGTACTAACTGTGATGCATGTCACACGCACTGATAGCTAGTCGAGTACGCGAACCCACATCCCAATATGAATTTGTCATAGTAAAACGTGTAAGTGTCAGGTCTCGGAAGATATCAGAGTATCCTCCAATGGGGTGAGTCTGCTAATGACTAGGTCAAGTACACTAATCATCGACGCAACCGTCGACTGCACCCGAGTCAATCTCGGACGCGCACAGTCATATGAAATAAAGCAACAAGATATCATACAATATATACATAATTTAAATTAGACAGTAAATATGGCAAGGTATCTTGCCTGAGTCCTCAAGCTGTGAATGCCAATAGCCTGTTCCTGCGGTATCTCCTGTCTGGTCCAGTGGCCCTAAACATACAATATTAGATAGCAATCCAGCATCAGACACTAAATAAATACATATAGACACTACGTTGTTCTTAGGTACTAACGCAAGGGTCACGGCTAGTCGACTACAGAGTCGCGTGCGCACGTAGCTAAGGTGCACACGTGTCCTGTCCTCGTCATCGTGTACCTCACGACAATAAATACTACGCTTATGATTTTACGAAACTACCTTACGTCTAATATAATTGCTGGTCCTTAATTCCCATTTTAGCATACTTGGCGATGTTTAAGTTTTATTGATGAATTACCAGCCTTTAATAACGGTCTTATGATTACAATAATTGCTAGTCATTAAATAAATGCTAAATCTTATTAATCAACATACATTCATATATTTAGTTTAAGGTTAATTAAGTTTGTGTCCAAGACTACGACACTCGACAGGACGACACGGCGAATATATAGGAACACGATACGAGGGGGAAGAATAAGGTGTTTACCTAGTTGACTGGACGAGGGCCTCCTTGCTGACTGGTCGTCCTCTGGCCGGTAGTAGGCTCCGACGTCGGCCGGCGGGTAAGGCAGCAGCGGCAGCACTGCAGTTCTAGCAACAGCGGCAGCTGCAGCCTTGGCAGCGGCAGTGCGGGCTGAGGACGGTGCGGGGTGGCTGTCAGGTTCGCGGGGAAGGTCGGGGTAGGCCTGCCAGCGGTGGTCGGGGGTGCTGGAGACGGTGGCCGGGGTCGGGGCAGTCGAGTTTTGATGGGAGGTCGGGTTTTGATGGGAGGTCGATGGCGGCGGTTACAGGCGGCCTGAGGGGAGGGGTCCGGTGGTTAGGTGGAGTGCGGCGGCGGTCGTGGCACTGGGGGTGGCGACCTGAGGTTGTGGTGGCAGTGGGTGTCCGGTCGGGGAAGGGATAGGGTTGCTCGGGTTTAAAGAAAGGATTCGGCTAGGGTTTCTTTGGAGGTGATGAAGAGAATGGGTTTTAGGGTTTTAATGTAGCGAACATGTGTATTTATATTAGAGGGGGTTTTTGGGCTGGCCTCGGGACTTAGGCATGTCCGGCCTTGTTGGGGTGGGGCTGGTCCACATGGAAGAGTACATGTGGGCTTGGTTAGGTTTTGTTTGAGGTAAAATTGGCCTTAAATTAATTTAATTAAAACAATGCGTGTGGCGCTCCTTAATGAATTTAAGACACATGGAACTAGATTCGAGTGGAACACAAGAGTCATGGGCGTAGCAGGCTTGGTGTAGGCTAATACCCTAATTTGGGTTATAGGGAATTGTGATGTGGTTGTGCCTCAAATTCAAGTAGGAATGGACAATCAAGGAAAATTGGATTTATTGAAATAATACATAGACGTTTGTAACGAATATTGCGCAGCTCAAATAAAGCACAATATTGAGTATCGAAAAGTTACACAAGGGTCAGACGGGTCGCCTGGCATGTCTAGGAGATGTATATGAAATTGGTTTGAAGGCAACTACTAGTGTAGCGCTCCGAACATCGAAGCAACGGTAAGGGGTATTAAGTCACATAATTGTTGCACCTTAATTCTAATTGCATCCAAATAAATCCTAGTTTCTCAAATTAAATTAAATAATCCTAAATTTGGTCGAGGGGGTTTACAATCTACCCTCCTTAGAGCATTTCGTCCTCGAAATTAAAACATATATATGATAAGAACTACTAACTGGAATAAAAATAAAAAAATGCTACAACATACCTAGGCCTTCGAAGAGATGGGGGTAACGCTGTCGAATATCCTCCTCGCGTTCCCAGGTCGACTCGTCGGGTGCATGATGCCTCCATGCGACACGAACTAGGGGGATAGTCTGACCTCGTAACACCTTCTCGCTCCTGTCCAGAATCTCAACAGGCTCCTCTTGGTATGATAAACTCGGGCCGACTGTGATCTCTGAATGGTCAAGCACATGACTCGGATCTGGTATGTACCTTCTCAGCTGAGATACATGGAAGACGTCATGGACTCCTTCCAAAGTCCGCGGCAAGGCTAATCTGTAAGCAATCTCTCCAATGCGTTCTAACACATCGAATGGTCCAATGTACCTCAAACTCAGCTTTCCTCTGCCTCCAAATCTGATAGTCCCTCGAGTAGGTGAGATCTTTAGAAACACGTGATCTCCAACCTGGAACTCTAGGGGTTGTCGATGTGCATTCGCCCAATGCTTTTGTCTGTCCTGTGCTGCTCGCAGGTGTCCTTGGATCTTCTTCACCTTCTCCACTGTATGAACCACCAACTCTGGCCCAAGAATCTGTCTCTCGCCTATATCGCTCCAACATACTAGGGAACGACACTTTCTTCCATACAACGCTTCATAGGGAGCCATCTGGATGCTCGCTTGATAGCTGTTGTTGTCGACCAAATACAAAAAGTCCTCCCATGATCCTCCGAAATCAAGCATGCACGCTCTTAATATGTCTTCCAATGTCTGAATGGTGCGCTCCGACTGGCCATCTGTCTGTGGGTGATACGCTGTGCTAAACTTCAGGCGTGTACCGAGACTCTCTTGCATACTCCGCCAAAAGTAAGATGTAAACCTCGTATCCCTGTCAGACACTATACTAACTGGCACTCCATGCAGTCGAACAATCTCCCTCATGTACCTATCTGCTAAGACCTCTGTAGATTACCCAACTCTGAAGAATAAAAAGTATGCGGACTTGGTAAGTCTATCTACGATTACCCAAACTGCATTGCGACCACTAGGACTCCTCGGAAAGCCCGTAACAAAGTCCATAGTGATACGCTCCCATTTCCATTCAAGTATCGAAAGCGGTTGAAGTAATCCTGCAGATCTCTGATGCTCAGCCTTGACTTGCTGACATACCAAGTACTTTGCCATAAAGCGTGCTATCTCTCTTCATTCCATGCCACCAGTAGTACTGTCTCAAGTCTCTGTACATCTTCGTGCCTCATGGATGAATAGAGTAGGTTGAACTATGTGCTTCTTTCATCAACTCCTAACAAAGTTCTCCATTTGGAACATAGAGACGATCTCCACATCTCAAAGTTTCGTCTTCATGTATACGCAGTCCTGTCTGTATTCCAGCCTCTGTCCTCTGTCGAAGCCTTTGGAATGTGGTATATGTCGGCAAAGCAACCTTGATCCTCTCCACTAATGTCGATTGCAACTGAAAACTCGACAACTGTCCGTCTACTCCGGGCATAACGACCTCTATAGCCATCTGTTCTAGATCTCTCAACAGATGTTGTTGGGTAGTCAAGAAGAATGCCATGGGTCTTTTGCTCAACGCGTCAGCTACTACGTTGGCCTTTCCCGGATGGTACTGTAGCTCAATCTCGAAGTCTGTCATCACCTCGAGCCAACGTCTCTGCCTCTGGTTCAGATCCTTCTGAGTGTAGACGTACTTTAGGCTTTTGTGATCAGTGAATATCTCTACTCTTTCTCCATATAGGTAGTGCATCCAAAGCTTCAAGGCTAAGATCACTGTGGCAAGCTCCAAGTCGTTGGTGGGATAGTTCTTCTCATGGATTCTCAACTGTCTAGAGGCATAGGCCACAACCTTTCCATGTTGCATCAAAACGCATCCTAATCCTTTCCCGGATGCATCACTATAGATCACGAATCCTCCGGGTCCAAAAGGTATGGTCAAGATGGGTGTTGTAGTCAGGCGCTTCTTCAGCTCATCGAACGCTGTCTGGCACTCCTCTGTCCAAGTGAACTCCTGGTCCTTATGGGTCAAGCGGGCCATTGGCTCTGTAATCTTCGCAAAGTTCTCTACGAACCTCCGGTAATATCCGGCAAGTCCTAGAAAACTTCTCACTTCTGAGACATTGGTAGGGGTTGGCCATGTCTCTACCGATGAAATCTTTGCCGGATCTACTGAAATACCATCTCCTGAGATGACGTGTCCAAGAAAAGCGACACAATCTAGAAGAAACTCATACTTGCTCAGCTTGGCTAAAGCCTCTCTCTCCTTAGCGTCTCTAACACTAGTCTCAAATGCTCTTCGTGCTCCTCGTGGCTCTTCGAATACACCAAGATATCGTCGATGAAGACTACCACGAACCGATCTAAGTATTGGTGGAATACTCTGTTCATCAAGTTCATAAATACAGCAGGCACATTTGTCAGTCCAAAAGGCATCACTAAGAACTAGTAGTGACCATAACGAGTCCTGAAGGCTGTCTTTTGAATGTCTTCTCTTCGCACCTTCACTTGATGATAACCCGATCTCAAGTCGATCTTTGTGAACACCACTGCTCCAATCAGCTGGTCGAACAAATCATCAATTCGCGGCAGGGGGTACTTGTTCTTGATAGTCAAAGCATTAAGGGCTCTGTAATCAATGCACATACGTACTGTTCCATCCTTCTTAGGTACAAACAACACTGGTGCTCCCCAGGGTGATGCACTAGGACGGATAAATCCCTTGCTCTGCAACTCCTCTAATTGTAGCTTCAGCTCATCTAGTTCCTTTTTTGCCAATCGGTATACAATAGAAGATACAGGTGCTGCTCCGGGTACTAGCTCAATAGTGAACTCTACGTCTCTATCTGGCGGTAAGCCTGGCAATTCTTCAGGATAAATATCCTCGAATTCTGCAACTATTGGTGGGGGTACCATCTCCATAGCCATGTAAGCTCCAGCTACCTGTCCTACTCCTTGCTCGACGGTCCCTCGCATGTACTCGAACTTCGGTTGACCTGGCAGTCTAAAAGTGACACTACCCTTCCGGGAGTCCAGTATGGCATTATACTGGCTTAACCAGTCCATGCCTAGCACAACGTCAAAGTATGTCATGGGTAATACAAAGAATCGCGCTCTCATCTCTCTACCACATACAGCTACCGAACACGTTCTAATAGTGTTGGTAACCGACACGATACCTCCTCCGGTAAGAATCTTCCAACTCTTAGGTAAGGAAGAAGTAGATACTCTATGCATTGCTATAAATCTACTAGATATGAATGATAGTGTAGCTCCAGAATCAAATAATACAGTTGCAGGTAATGATGCAACTAAAATGGTACCTGTGATAGCTTCTCCTTCCGTTTCCTCCTCAGTAGCTGCTACTGCAAAGGCCTGTCCTTGCCTCTGCCCTCCGGTCTGCTGTCGAGCTCGATCAAACTGTGCCTCCTGTGGGGCCAAGGGTGGTCCCCTCTGAAATCCTCCAGGTGCTGGTGGACGCTGTCCTCCTGGCAGAGGTAGTATCCTCGGGGCTGGTGCTGTTGTCCTCTGTCCGGGCTGCAGTGCTGCCTCTCTGCTCTGTGGGCAGTCTCAGACTTGGTGTTGGCTCGATCCACAAATCAGGCATGTCCTCAGTCTCTTTCTGCAGTCCTTCTCATAATGTCCTCTCTTACCACAGTGGTAGCAAGTCGGAAGCTCCTTTTGCTGGTATGGCGTTGTCCTCGGCTGTGTCTGTGCTCCGGGACGACGGATTGGTCCTCCTGCTCCGGGCTGGGCTCTGGCTGGTGTGGTCGTGCTTGAACGTCTAGCTCCTCTGACAATGGCCTCCTAGATCCTCGCCTCTGCAAGAACCTCCTCATAAGAGATCCTCGCCTGCGTGGTGGTATACCTTTGTAGCTCGAAAGTGAGGCCGTGATGGAATCTATGAGCCTTATCTAGATCGTTGGGTATCAGGACGGCACCAAATCTGCTAAGATGGCTGAACTCTGCGTCGTATACGTCAACAGTCATATTCCCTTCTTCGAGATGTAGGAACTGGGAGTACAGGGCATTTCTAACTGTAGTTGGAAAATACTTTGCATTGAAGTATTCTAAGAACTGTTCCCAAGTCCGGTTCTTGCCTACACTGCGCTCAATAGAATCCCACCAGTGATGGGTGTTGCCTTTTAGTTGGGCCCTCATCGCGGTCATCCAAAGGTCTGGATGCAGTTGTGAAGCCTCTAGTAGCATCTCCGTGTTGGCGACCCAATCGGAGATCTGCTCAACAATATCGTTGCCTGAGAAAGTATCTGGTCCCATCTGTCGGAACCATCTTACAGTGCCACCTGTCTGGGCTGGTGGAGGTGTTGGTACTGGTGCTGTGACAGGTATCCTCTCTAGTACTGCCATCAAACTCTGTCTCAACGTCTCGGTCTGATGTCACTGTGCTTGCATCATAGTCTGGAAGAACTGAAGCATCTGTGGTTGTCCATCTAATTATGGCATCTGAGGTGGATAAGGTGGAGGTAGTGGTAATGGAACCTCTGGCTGTGCAGTAGGTGTCTCCTCTGATGACGGCCTCTCAGTCTGTGGCATCGGTATAGCTCCCGAAGTCTGGCCCTCAAAATGCTGTGTGGGGATCGTCTGTGAGGTATGTCCTTCGTGCTGCTGGGTGTGATTGCCCTGAGAAGTCTCGCGCCAATGTATCAGTGGGGCCTGTTGAATTACCAGGTCCTGTGGTGATGGTTGCCCTCCAGTTAGCCCCTGAGGTATCTCCTCTTTCTGGGTGGTATTGGCTGGCACTACGGTATTGGGTGCTCCTCGTCCACTGCGCAAGTTCATCTTGCTGCAAGAGATAGGACTCCATTAAAAAGAGTACGGAATCAAGCAACAGGATGCAGATATTTAGAAGTAATACGAAGGATGTTCAAATACGTAATCAAAGTGGATGAGACCTAATAATTTCTATCCTATTGCAGGCTCGCTAGGCATGTTACCATACCACAAGCGATAAAGTCGACCTGCATGGGCCACCACTAAAACCATGTCATGCCCCAGTCCCAAAATATATGGAACTAGGCCACGTGGCAATAGCCAGCTGTCACGTCTCCGAGGATATCCCAATTTAATGGATCCAACGAAGAGTGCTACGCTGTCCTAAATAACTAACAAGGCCAATATCAATCAGTAACAGGTAAATCTAATCCCATCCACAATATAAACAGCAAAAAAGTACTTATATAACTGTTGGAAGAGAAACCCACTACTATGACGAAATAAAAGTACTGAAATGATAGATAAAAGAGTAATGACTAGGGCAACGGCTGACTAGATAATGATGCACCCAATCCTAGGCAGAAGGCCTACCAACTGATCACGGAAACTCTGACGGTAGCACCTCTAACTCCTCCTCGGTAGCGTACCTCGTCTCCTGTCCTGGGCCATATACTGTGGGGTAATATGCCTCGTCCAAATCTGGAAAGGTACCAGGTCCTCAGAGGGACGTAACATGATACATAGAAGCATATCATAAATAAATACTGAATAAAATAAATACAATAAAAGGTGTACTAACCATCTAAGTGAATGCAATGTGAGGACAACTTTGGTACGTATGGGTAGGCGTAGGCATAACGTCCAACACCCCAAAGAGCGTGGCAGCAGTGCAGTATATCGTCCATATCTCTCCGAAGAACGTGGCAGCAGTACAGTATATCGTTCATATCGCTCCGAAGAACGTGGCAGCAGTGTAAAGGGAGTCATTGGATCCGTGGCTCCTCTGGATACTACGGACTCCAATGGGTGTATCTCATACGCCTACTAATGTCCTCCCCGCCCAATGTAGATACACAAGTCGAATACTCGACGTGCGTACCACATCTCTATATGCCAAGTCTCTACTAACATAAAATATAAACCTGAATTACGTACTAACCGTGATGCATGTCACACGCACTGATAGCTAGTCGAGTACGCGAACCCACATCCCAATATGAATTTGTCACAGTGAAACGTGTAAGTGTCAGGTCTCGGAAGATATCAGAGTATCCTCCAATGGGGTGAGTCTGCTAATGACTAGGTCAAGTACACTAATCATCGACGCAACCGTCGACTGCACCCGAGTCAATCTCGGAGCGCACAGTCATATAAAATAAAGCAACAAGATATCATACAACATATGCATAATTTAAATTAGACAGTAAATATGGCAAGGTATCTTGCCTGAGTCCTCAAGCTGTGAATGCCAATAGCATGTTCCTGCGGTATCTCCTGTCTGGTCCAGTGGCCCTAAACATACAATATTATATAGCAATCCAGCATCAGACACTAAAGAAATATATATAGACACTACGTTGTTCTTAGGTACTGACGCAAGGGTCACGGCTAGTCGACTACAGAGTCGCGTGCGCACGTAGCTAAGGTGCACACGTGTCCTGTCCTCGTCACCGTGTACCTCACGACAATAAATACTACGCTTATGATTTTACGAAACTACCTTACGTCTAATATAATTGCTGGTCCTTAATTCCCATTTTAGCATACTTGGCGATGTTTAAGTTTTATTGATGAATTACCAGCCTTTAATAGCGGTCTTATGATTACAATAATTGCTAGTCATTAAATAAATGCTAAATCTTATTAATCAACATACATTCATATATATAGTTTAAGGTTAATTAAGTTTGTGTCCAAGACTACGACACTCGACACGACGATACGGCGAACATATAGGAACACGATACAAGGGGGAAGAATAAGGTGTTTACCTAGTTGACTGGACGAGGGCCTCCTTGCTGACTAGTCGTCCTCTGGCCGGTGGTAGGCTCCGGCGTCGGCCGGCGGGTAAGGCAGCAGCGGCAGCGGTAGCACTGTAGTTCTAGCAACAGCGGCAGCTGCAGCCTTGGCAGTGGCGGTGCGGGCTGAGGACGGTGCGGGGTGGCTGTCAGGTTCGCGGGGAAGGTCAGGGTAGGCCTGCCAACGGTGGTCGGGGGTGCTGGAGATGGTGGCCGGGGTCGAGGCAGTCGAGTTTTGATGGGAGGTCGGGTTTTGATAGGAGGTCGATGGCGGCGGTTACAGGCGGCATGAGGGGAGGGGTCCGGTGGTTAGGTGGAGTGCGGCGGCGGTCGTGGCAGTGGGGGTGGCGGCCTGAGGTTGTTGTGGCAGTGGGTGTCCGGTCGGGGAAGGGATAGGGTTGCTCGGGTTTGATGAAAGGGTTCGGCTAGGGTTTCTTTGGAGGTGATGAAGAGAATGGGTTTTAGGGTTTTAATGTAGGGAACATGTGTATTTATATGCGAGGGGGGTTTTGGGATGGCCTCAGGACTTGGGCATGTCCGGCTGTGTTGGGGTGGGGCTGGTCCACATGGAAGAGTGCATGTGGGCTTGGTTAGGTTCTGTTTGAGGTAAAATTGGCCTTAAATTAATTTAATTAAAATAATGCGTGTGGCGCTCCTTAATGAATTTAAGACACATGGAACTAGATTCAAGTGGAACACAAGAGTCATGGGCGTAGCAGGCTTGGTGTAGGCTAATACCCTAATTTGGGTTATAGGGAATTGTGATGTGGTTGTGCCTCAAATTCAAGTAGGAATGGACAATCAAGGGAAATTGGATTTATTGAAATAATACATAGACGTTTGTAACGAATATTGCGCAGCTCAAATAAAGCACAATATTGAGTATTTAAAAGTTACACAAGGGTCAGATGGGTCGCCTGGCATGTCTAGGAGATGTATATGAAATTGGTTTGAAGGCAACTACTAGTGTAGCGTTCCGAACATCGAAGCAACGGTAAGGGGTATTAAGTCACATAATTGTTGCACCTTAATTCTAATTGCATCCAAATAAATCCTAGTTTCTCAAATTAAATTAAATATTCCTAAATTTGGTCGAGGGGGTTTACATTGGTCAACTGTCTCGGAATTGCTTGAAACTTGGGTCACAGGACCAGCGTGATACCACGAATCTAATGACACAAGTTTTGTCGTATTCCGACGAGCGTACACAAAATGGTACGATATTTTGCAAAAGTCGCGATACGGAGACTTTTTACGGATACGGGTTGATTCCGACGCACACACACGTCCAAATCAGTTTTCGCGAAAGCCCACACGTCAGGATATACCATACGCGCCTTTCGGTGCAATTGGTACACGACGAGGCGGTCCCGTTTGGTGGGGCACACTCCGTATCACAATTTTTTAATATTTTAAAAGTCAAGTTTTTTGTCGATTTAGAGGTTGAATAATTTTACACATAGAAAAAATTAACAAAAACTAAAAGAACAGAAAAATTCTCGGTTATATGGAGAAGAAAAACCCTTTTATTTGTTTTCAAAAATAATAAACAGGTTGATCGCAAATTGGGTGTGAAATGGGGTTTTGGATTCGAAATTCTGAACTGTTTTGGTCAGTTTTTCGGTCATTTTTCGGTCGATTTTTCGACCAATCCGGGACACGAAAACTCGTGTCGCTTGAATGAAAATCCTAGAGGGTTAGGTTATGAACGTACACGAACAAACCGCTCACAAAAATAATCAAAACTGAGGGAGATATGATACCTGAAAGATGGGACGTCGAAGCATGCTGATGCACGCGCGCGTACACTTATCAGCGGACGGCGGCGGCGACTGTCGCCGGGGCGGCTGCGACTGCTTCAGCAGTCGGCGCGGGTGCGGCGGCACCGACGGTCGGGCGTGGTCGGTCGCCGGAGCGCGGGCTGGGGTAGAGTTAGGTTTAGGGTTTGGAGTAATGTATAAGTATATATATACATATATATGTATATAAAGGAGGGGGTGATGTGGTCTGCGGTTTTGCTAAGGGGGGAAGTTGTTTAAGGGGGAGGGGTTAGTTATAGTAATTAGGGTTTAATTAGGATTAGGGATAAGGTTTTGTTAGGGTTTTTGGTTTATTGCTATTTTCTTTCTGTTTCTTTTTTTTCTTTTCTTTTCTTTTCTATTTCTATGATTAACATTATTATTATTACTAATAATAATATTATTATTATTATTATTATTATTATTATTATTATTATTATTATTATTATTATTATTAACACTAATATTACTATTATTATTATTGTTATTATTATTAGTAGTAGTAGTAGTATTATTATTATTATTAACCATATATTTATTTATATATATATTCACATATATAGATGATCTTAAAAATCCCAAAAATAATATTTTTACACCAAATAAATTCTATAAAAATTACTTTGTACAGCTTTAACAAAATACTATACCCAAAATATTTTATGAAATATTTTATAATTAATAATTAGATTTTTATTTAGTTATAATAAATCAAATAACTGTATTATCTAATTAACTAAATAATTAATTAAATGATTTTCCACAAAATAGGTAATAGTAGATAATATGTAAATCTATAAAAAGGAAAAATGCTTAACTTGGCAGGGAGAATTTTGGGATGCTAATTGTAAGAAGTTGGAGTTGGAAATAACCACAATTAAATTATATATATAATATCTAAATATTTAACACATAGTCTATGGTTGTTACACCAATGTCATACTAATGCCAAGGGGTCGAATTCTTGTGCCACGAAAAGATCCTACGAGTAGTGTCTCCTGTGTAGGCTACTTCCTATGAAGGAAGATACAGACTTTGGGGCCATCCTATATTATTAATGTCCAAACCACGGTGAAGTATCCTAATATGTATTATTGGGTTTTAATTGATAAAAAAATCTAAGACAAATACAAGAAATTCAAATTTTACACGAGATACCTATTTTTGGGTGAGGGGGTTTACATAAATTCAAGTATTGTATTACTAGCAACGCACCTCTTCCAAGCAACGATTTAACTTGTTATGCCAACTTATCTCGAATATCACCAATTCTAATCCTAAGAGTTTCGTCCGACAATTCTCTAATACCGTCTTATTCCTCACCGTCGCATAACTTATCCAACCAAATCAATTATCACTTAAGTCTTATATTCCATTGCGTTCATTTCAACACCAATGTCGCAAGCATACACTTCCAGTTCCAAGTTCTAACTCTAAGTCTCGTTGCCCCAGTTCTATCATTTTACCGAATGATACTCTGAATTCAGCCACTCCAGTTTAACTCAAGACATAGGGTCGTTTGCCTAGCCACTAGGTCAGCTCACAAGGTCATAGGTACATTTTAAGCTTACGATTCTTATCGAGTAAATTCGTTGCATGATACTCGCTCCAAATTTCTAAGGTCAAACCATTGTTCTTTCGCACGGGGTATTCTACCCAAGCTCGTTTCACTCAGATTTCTAAACATCGAGCACAGATCATTCTATCCACATCGAAACATTCATTTGCACAGTATCCAGGTTCGTTGGCAAAACCGTTCCTATGACACGTTTGTTCAATCAAATCCACGATATATCCACGTCCCATGTCCAACCCATCGATTTGCATAGTCTATCTCCTCCATTATGTTTGATAGAATCCACCTATCCATCCTTTTCTAAGCCTGGACCACCAAGTCATGATCTCATTCTAAATCATCGATGTATATCATAAACTCTAAGTCGTCCAACACGATCTACGTATCTGTTCATGAAACCATCCATCATATCTTACTTCACGTTTTAGACTAACTTTTCCTCAAAAATACTTTAATGACGATCCTTTAATTATCATGTTGAACGACTTGGGTTTGCTAGTGTCAAGTATCCTAAAACTCGTCTTATCGTGTTGAACCACAAGTCAAGACGATCCTTTAATTATCACGCTCCGGTCTCCCGCAAGTTCAATCATCCCCGTTGGACGTGAAATCACTACGCCAACGCTCCCGCGGGATAACCGTCCTAATCCGGACGTGACGCATATACGAGCATAGAGTTACGCTCACACAAGATAAGAACGTCGAACAATATGGTTATCACTGAAATGATCGAGACACCTTATCATTTCACTTTGCTCAATCCAAGTTATATATACTTATCCATCAAGTCATGTCGTTCATGCCATGATCATAATTCGTCTAGCAAAATCATCCAACTTCAACGTTTTTATTTGATAAATCCATAGTCTACTTCTAGCATTCCTCAAACAACTAGTTTTCAAATCCCAAACCCAAGTATATTCACTTTCGATACGTTCTATTTTATCGAGTTCATTTGTAAAATCTTCGAACATGTCCATGCGTCTTGGAGTATGGCGCGCGAACTTGGAGCTCACATATATTAGACATAATGTATGGGGACATCATCATCCAGATTGTTTGAATCAGTTCTAAGCCTAAGGGCATATTCATTGTAGAGAGAGAGAGCATGAGCGACTTGTAATCTCGGCCTAGCGCCGCTTGTAATATTTACTTCATATCAATAAAGAGCTTGATTTGGATTTAATACTTGTGTTTATTCTATGTTTCCACTATGGCGACTCTGCGAACTAGTTATCAACGGCCATTTCAGTATTTGCCTCACGAGGGCGCAACTCCAAGCTCGCGCGGCATCGCGTCCCGATGGAAACGATCATCCCGCGGGAGCGCTAGCACGGTAATTCGTGCCCAGCGGGGACGGCCGATTCTTGCGGAAGATCGGGGCGTGACAGACAGGTTATGTATTGGTATCTTCAAATCTCTTAGCAGACTTTTAGGCATGATGCTGAGTGAAGAACCATGGTCGATGTGAATCTGGTTCACCTTAATAGATCCGATGTAACCGGTATAGTATAAAGAGGCTTGTCGCGCCGATTATCTTTGAGTAGCATGTCATCTTGCGTAAAGGTAATATTTGGAATCTTTTCGATCATGTTGTGGGATTGAGGACATGCTAATGGCTCTGCATCAGGAGTCTTGAGTTGAGCTAGTGTCCCCCTCACTTTTCCAAATAGGATAATTTAGTAATTTGGCATTGTTATTTTATTTTTAGAGGTTATATTTAATTAGAGTGCTATATATATTTATTTGTGTTTTGTATTAATTATTTATAGTTAGTGGGCTAGCCCATTAATTATACTTGACACTAGCAAACCCAATTAGACTTGTCATGAACATGGACTAGGCCCATTAGACCCATTTTCACTAATTAATTAAGAGGATTAGACTAAATTGCATTAGTGTAGAGACTTCCCAAAATAAATATCCTAAATTATTCTCTATAATTTTTCTTGTAGGGGTAACTTAGACATTTGGTGGTGACTTGGAGAGGGGGAAAGGGGCCGACCACTGTAGAAAGGATACTCTCTCTCTCTCTCTCTCTCTCTCTCTCTCTCTCTCTCTCTCTCTCTCTCTCTCCTCTCTCTTTGCACTCATTTCTAGATCCCCAAATTTTTAGATCCCCAATTCACTTTATTCCTTTATCAGTCTCTCTCAATTCATTTACATTCTCTCTCATTCTCAACACTCAATGAGTATTGGAGCTTGGAGTTGCAAGAAGCACTTGGAGAAGGAGCTTTGGCAAGAAGATCATGTCCGGATCATCTTTGTGGGAACAATTTATTGGAAATCCAGCTCCCAATAGGTAAAATTCTGAATTCATCTTCATTATAGGTTCCAAATCACGCATTTGACCATTAGGAACCCTCTCATGGCATGGAGCTACCTATAGGAAGAAGTTATAGGCTCTTTGGTTGTGTATTATGTTTTCTATATGTGACTTGTGTCCGATTTAGGGGAATTACGAGATTGACACATCAAGTATGTTTCATAAAGCTAGTTTAGTCATATTGGATTTAGATCGGGATTAGGATACTAGTTACGTATCCACAATTGGGGACGAGTAGGTCGTATCATAATTCGGTGTGATACTTTGCGATACGGAGTTCATTTTGGGAGTTTTGTGCAATTCTCTTTAATTTCTAGTGTAACTAGTCCTAATAACTACTATTAGGGGTATTGATATGTGGAATGGTTAGTGTGAAGAATTGTGGGATTTTGATACCTCAATTGGAGGAGTATCATGAATATTCTAGTTATACACATAAGGTGTTTGCTTAAATGCTAGTGTGTGTGTTGTTATATTGTGTACATGATATATATAAGTGTATATATATGTGTGTATAATTTTATAACTGTGTGTAGTGTTGGGTAGTGAGAAGGAAGAAGTGTCTTTGGTTGGTACCTTGTGTATCATTGAAAGAGGGATCAGAAGGAGGTTGTGTTTATGTGTTATTATGTTAAGTATCAAATAAGTTATGATATATTTATAAAGCTAGTTATATACATGTATTCATGAGTCTATATGTGTGTGTAAGTTATACTAAGTGCAGTCAATAGCCCGGGGTGCACTACATCAGTGCAGGCGATTAGGAGTAGCAGCAAGAGGGGACATATGAGATATCCTCCAGGTCATAGACTATGGGGGATCGGGTAGAAGTGTTGAGAGGTATAGCAGTTGGCATATGTGTCCACTGTAGAAACAGAACTCTGGTGCATAGAGAGAGGGCAGAGGTGGGGAGACCAACAGCTACTGCACTGTAGTGCAATGCACTGCAGTCTTGGCTACAGTATTTGCATGCCTTAGCAGCAGCAGCAACAACAGTTGTTTCCATATGGGAGTGTTGCAATGAACTATGAGAGTTTCTGTTCTGAAAGTCCATCAGTCAACAGTAGTTCAATATGAAGAGGCAACAACAGCACCAAACATTGCATGTGCAACTGTGTGCACAAGTGAAAGGGAGGAAGATAGGTATGGTCTGTGATAGACCCAGAGGAAGAATAATAGTAGCAGTAGCATGGAGTAGTGGCCTACAGTAGCTAAGGAATGAGAGGTTGGAATTTACCTTAAAGTGCAAGAACTGCACTTAGAATCAGATTGCAGCAATGTGCTTCATAGGCACAGGTAGGTGTGCTACAAGCTATGTGTAGAGATGAGGAGGTTATGTGTTAGTGAGATGTGTGTATAAGTAAGAGTAGTGTTGTCTGAGGTTGAGTCGAGGGTTGTGATACCATAGTATCAGGTGACCTTTATGAGATATCATTATACTCAATACCTTATAATACTGTGTCTAGGTGCATATGATATATTTTAGATACTAAGAGTATCATATCTTCTAAAAGGCCTAGTATTAAGATAATGAGGATGCATCTAGGTAGAGTAAGGAGTTATGAGATGTTGAGATATGGGTTATGGGCCAGGTAAGGGTAATACCTAGTATGGGGGTATGAGATAAATAGGCTAAGGTAACTAGTATAAGATATATATATATCGATATTGGTACTCTAGCACATAGTATTAGCTAGTATAGCTAATTACCTTAGTAATGACCAAGTATTACCTAGAATAAACCTGATTAGACTTGTAATCAACCTAGAAGTTAAGTATGGACCTAAATCAAGGTATTGACTAGCATGGCCTAGAAATTATATTTGAATATTTATCACTTTATTACTCCCAATTGACTTGATATTCACGTATAGGGTTGTGTGACACCAGCTCGGACACTGAGTCATACCATTTGCTCAAGACTACAGGCGAGTACATCTCTCTATTAGTTTTTATTTTATGATTGTGTATATTTCACATGCTCTAGCACTAGATACTTGATTCTGACACAGGGTTACATGGACTGGTACATATAGATCCTGTCAGGAGATGTTATCCCTTACTATGTTCAGAGGGTACTCCTTCACTTATATTTTATCGTGTGTATCAGGTATTGATTATCATGTACTTCGTGTTCACATATTGCTCGTGTTCAGTGTGTTTATATTTGTATTCATAATGTGTTGTGATTGGATCCAGGAGTATTGGTTGGGGACGGGAGAGTAGGAGTTGGTTATGTGATCAAGCCCAAGTGTATTCGTGTACATGTCGATTATATATCACACGTGTAATCGAGTTACCATAGTATATTCGTGATCAACCCAAACCGATCACATAACGAATTTGTACTCTAAAACACATTAGCTGGTTTATCTATTTTCATTACTTGCAGTTATTACATATTGCTTGTTCTTCCTTTCTAGTATATTATATGTTTACTCTAGTTTATTTTATTTTCTGTTGCTAGTTATCTTATATTCCTTTCTATCACCTGTCATATATGCTCTATCATGTATTTGGTACTCATTTCAGAGTTTTGTACTTCGCTCCAATTCTGATTGGATATACTTTTTAGATGATTGGCTTGAGGAGCAGTGTCCCACTTACTACGGGCCGCAGGACAGCGAGCCATTAGAGGATACTCCCCTAGAGAAGGAGAACTTAGTGCCAGTGACCGAGGAGGCTTAGACTTATATCTTGGACATTGTATTAGCCTTATTTTAGACTCATGGCATGTGTATATATTATTTTGGGAGTTGCATTATGCCTAGACTTATAGTGTGGACTTGTGGATGTAATTATGATTCTTATTTCACCTTTTCTATTCCATATCATGCTTTATCTTCCTTAGTTTGGAATTGTGATTGAGTATTGATATCTTTATCATGTCATTATATATATATATATATATATATATATATATATATATATATATATATATATATATTATGAGATGTTAGATAGTATTGTGGACCTAGATAGTGCTCTACGTCGTTCTTACGATGTAGGCTGGGCGTAGTTCACCATTCGTGTCCTTATTCCGGTTGCGGGTCGTGATATATTTTTAGTGGTGGCCCATGCAGGTCAAGAGATCGCAAGTAGTTTGATTTCGTAGTGGTGCTCAGAATTAGAGTACTACTACGAGTCGACTTTAAGATATAGGATATATGCTGAAAGTATACTTAATCACAACTTGAAAATATTTCTAAAATATCTGCTTTTCTATCCTTATCAATTTGAATGCTTGTTATACTTGAATAATTATGTCCTTCTTTGATGATATCGTATATTACTCAATATTAATTTTTTTGTTTCAATCTATCTTCAAGATGCCGCTGAAGACGCGATCCCAGCGCTTAGATGCAGTGACAGAGAGGTCGGTCACTTCTTTGCCTCTGAGGAGGGCACCAGCAGCCACTACTCCATCAGCTCCAGCTCAGAGGGCCGCTGCACCGGTCCAGGTAGGCATTTCTGCAGCAGCTTATGGGGGGTGATCCACCTTCAATACCGAGGATCGTGCCTACAGTATCAGAGGAGCTTCCACCACCCCCACCAGATGTTGATCCGGCGCAGATATTTACGTTATTCCAGCAGATGATTGAGGCCCAGAGGGCCCAGGCGGAGGCACATCAACGTCAGTTTGAGGTGATGCAACAGGGCATTGAGAATGTCCACTAGCTAGCACTCACCACAGTAGAGTGGGTTGCCTCAGTCCAGCCATAGGTAGCTCCACCTCATCCCGCCCCACAACAGCCGAGGCCGGGGACCATCATTGATTTCAAGATAATGGGACCCAAGGATTTCAGGGATATTTAGGGGATTATTTATGCAGATGACTGGATCGAAGACATAGAGAGAAACATGTGGCTGGCGCAGATTCTAGAGATACTACAGGTGGAGGAAGCAGGGAGCATGATGTATGACATTGCTTTGACATGGTTCAGGACAGACCCGATGATCACAGCACCTGTACATACTTGGGAAGCTTTTAAGGGGCTTTTTAAGATGAAATTCTTTCCAGACATAGCTCTAACTTCTCTAGAGAGCTAGTTCCAATACCTCGTCTAGGGTAGCATGACAGTGGACGAGTACGTAGAGGAGTACTGTAGATTGGGTCACTTTATGGAGGGGTAGCATCCCCGGGGGAAGGTCTGAACAGAGAGATCAAATTCTATACTAACAGACATTGCACCACTACATTTGAGGAGATCTTGGCGCAGGCACAGCAAGGGAAGGATGATTTGGAGCTTGGCTCCAAGAGGATGAGGGATCCTTTAGGAGCTAGCAGCAGAGTGGGCCAAGCAAAGCGGCCTCACATTCAGCAGCAACATCAGAGACACTTCCAGCAGCCGAGGCAGCAATTTTTCGTACTAGCTAGAGCGCCGGTACAGCAGGCGCACCAGATTCAAAAGCCAGCTCAGCCATCTATTCCTTGCCCATTCTGCAAGAAGCCGGAAAATGGATGGGATGCGTGCAGGATGAGATTGGGCCAGTATTTATTCTGCGGACCAGGAGACCACCAGTTGAGGGCTTGTCCTAGGGCTCCAACTCGACCAGCTTAAGATGGGGCCCAGGTATAGAGAGCACATGCGAGACCACCAGCGAGACAGCAGAGAGGACCTCTGTTGCCGACACAGCAGCAGAGGTTCACACAGCAGAAGCATCATCAGAGAGGTGTGCAGCAGGGGCGAGCTTTCGCCTTGACCGTTGAGGATGAGGAGCCAGTTGGTGATGTTATCTCAGGTTCAGTCTATCTTGATTCTTTTTTAGATTATACTTTATTTGATTCTGGTGCTTTACATAGTTTTGTATCTATATCCTTTGCTTTAAAGCATCATCTTGAGACTGAACCATTGGCGAGAACTTGCATGATCATGACCGGAGGTGACATTATCCTAGTCAGTGATGTTTGCAAGGATCGAAGAGTTTCTTGGAGAGGCCGAGAGTTGAGCACGTGTCTACTCATAATGCCACTTTCGAGCTACGATATAGTACTCGGGATGGATTGGTTTAGTAGGCACCATGCTAGTATCGATTATCGTAGAGGCAGAGTTTTATTTCATATACTAGGAGAGCCAGAGTTTGAGTTCATCAGAGGAGCTTAGGATCAGAGAGTGGGAGACTTCTATGTAGCTTTGGTGGAAGAGCAGGAGCTGCCACATCCATTGATTACAGAATTTATGGATGTCTTTCCAGAGAACTTGATGGGGTTGCCACCAGACAGAGATGTGGAGTTCTCTATAGACTTTGTGCCAGGCGTAGACCCAATATTACAGCACGTCTATAGGGTAAACAACTGTGAACTGGCAAAACTGAAGAAGCAGGTAGATGAGTTGCAGGACAAGGGCTTCATCCACTCCATTTTATCACCATGGGGTGCTCCGGTATTATTTGTACCCAAGAAGGATTGGTCGGTACGTATGTGTATCGACTACAGGGCTCTTAACAACCTCACTATCAAGAATAAATACATGTTGTCGCAGATTAATGATATGTTTGATCAATTGAGCGGAGCAAAGGTATTCTCTAAGATAGACTTGAGGTCGGGGTACCACCAAGTAAAAGTGAAGAAGGAAGACTTTTCGAAGACATCTTTCAGGACTCGGTATGGGCAGTTCGAGTTCTTGGTGATGTCGTTTGGGTTGACCAATGCCCCAGCGGTATTCATGAACCTAATGAATAAGGTATTTCGTCAGTACCTGGATCAGTTCATGGTGGTTTTTATTAATAATATATTAATATATTCGAAGATCCCGGAGGAGCATGAGTAGCACCTGAGGATAGTTCTAGTGATCCTTAGGAAGGAGAAGCTGTTTGGCAAGCTTTCAAAGTGTGAGTTCTTCCTTTATAAGGTTGAATTTCCCAAACATGTGATTACAGGAGACGGGATCTCAGTGGACCCGAAGAATATATCAGTAGCTGAGTCGTGGTCTACCCCGAGTTCAATGGCAGAGATCAGGAGCTTTCTTGGATTGGCAGACTATTATCGAAGATTTGTTCAAGACTTCTCCAGGATTGTAAAGCCGATGACTAGCTGACCAGGAAGGACGTAGAGTTCATCTGGATAGAGGAGTGTCAGGTCACCTTGAGGAGCTGAAGAAGAGGTTGACAACAGCTCCAGTATTGACGTTGCCATCGGGGACATGAGAATTTTTTATATACAGTGATGCTTCGGGTAAGGGTTTGGGATATATTTTTTAGCAGAACGGGAAGATGATTGCCTATGCTTCCAGGCAATTACGTCTGCATGAGAAAAATTACCCTACCCATGACTTAGAGTTGGCAGCAGTAATCTTTGCTCTAAAGCTGTGGAAACACTACTCGTAGGGAGAGCGTGTGGAGATATTTACATACCACAAGAGCTTGAAGTATGTGTTTACACAGAAAAAGCTCAACATGAGACAGCGGTGATGGTTGGAGTTGATGAAGGACTTTGACATCTCTTTGCAGTACCATCCAGGGAAGGCCAACGTAGTCGCTGATGCCTTGAGTAGGTATCTAGTGGCTATGTACTTGACGAGGGATAGACATTTATTGGAAGATCTTGATAGCTTGGGTATTGAGGTGCTAGTTCCTGGAGTTGAGGCACAGATGTGGGGACTTCAGGTAAAGTTGGAATTGATGGACCGGATCAGAGCCGCATAGTTCGAGGATAAGTCTCTGAGGAGCATCAGAACGCAGGTCTGGATGGGATTGGCAAAGGACTTCAGTATTGCAGAGGATGGATCATTACGGTACGATACCGGATTGTGTTTGCTGAGAGGAGCATTGCGCGAGGAGGTTCTTTAGGAGGCGCATCAGTCTCAGTACTCTATGCATCTAGGTGCCAATAAGATGTATAGAGATATGAGAGAGCATGTTTGCTGGTATGGTATAAAGCGGGAGGTGGCGAGCTTTGTATCCATATGCTTTGTATGTCAGTAGGTAAAGGCAGAGAGGTAGAGGCCAGGTGGATTGCTTCAGCCTTTACTCATTCCAGAGTGGAAGTGGGAGCATGTGACGATAGACTTTGTATCAGGGCTTTCACGTTCTCCAGGAGAAAAAGACGCGATTTAGGTCATCTTTGACAGGTTGACCAAATTGGCCCACTTCTTGCCATTTAAAGTTAGTACGTCTACGGAGAAGCTTGCGGAGATGTATGTGCGACAGATAGTCAAATTGTATGGAGTTCCTGTGAGCATTGTATCGGATCGGGATAGTTGTTTTATATCCCACTTTTGAAGGAGTTTGAAGGCTAGCTTGGGCACCCAGCTCAAGTTTAGTACCACATATCACCCTCAGACAGATGGGCAGTCGGAGAGGACTATTCAGACTCTCGAGGATATGCTTCGCACTTGTGTTTTGAATTTTGGAGGCTCTTGGAAGGATCACCTTCACTTGGTAGAGTTTGCTTATAATAAAAGCTACCAGGCCAGTATCGAGATGTCACTATTTGAGGTGATGTATGGACGGAGATGCCGCACTTTGTTATCTTGGAATAATGTTGGTGAGAAAGACTCATTGGGACCGAAGATGGTCATGGATGCAGCTGAGAAGGTGAAGCTTATCAGGGATAGACTTCGGTTGGCGTAGGACAGACAACGGCATTGGACCGATAGCCACCAGAGACCATTGGAGTTTGAGGTATATATTTTGTTTATATTTTTTATGATTGCATGTTTTAGATAGAGTGCTAAGGCTATATTTTATGCTAGGTTGGCGATCTGGTGTTCTTGAGGATTTCTCTGACACGGGACACGATTTGCTTTGGTAGAGGCAAGAAACTTAGTCCACGGTGCATCGGACCCTCCGGTATTCTTTAGAGGTTCAGTGAAGTAGCCTACAGACTAGACTTGCGGCCTACACTATAGGGAGTGCACAACGTGTTCCACGTATCACAGTTGAGATGGTACGTGACAGATCCTAGCCATATATTGGATCACTCAGAGATCGAGGTGGGTCCGACTCTCAGCTACCTAGAGCAGCCTGTGGAGATTAAGGATCACAGGGAGAAGGTGTTGCAGAACCAAACGATTCATTTAGTACGCGTCGCGTGGTGGCATCACTCTCCAGGGGAGTCTACCTGGAAGTGAGAGGCCGAGATGTGCGAGCGATATCCTTATCTGTTTGAGCCGTGAGGTATAATTCTTTCTTGCTTATTGTGGTTATTTTTGGTAGTTAGTTTCTTCCTTAAATTTTGAGGACAAAATTTTTCTAAGGTGGGTAGGATTGCCACCCTCACTTTTCCAAATAGGGGTAATTTAGTAATTTGGCATTATTATTTTATTTTGAGAGATTATATTTAATTAGAGTGCTATATATATTTATTTGTGATTTATATTAATTATTTATAGTTAGTGGGCTAGCCTATTAATTACACTTGACACTAGAAAACCCAATTAGACTTGTCATGACAACTTATTGAGCCCAACATTGACTACGCCTATTAGACCCATTTTCAGTAATTAATTAGGAGGATTAGACTAAATTGAATTAGTGTAGAGACTTCCCAAAATACCATCCTTAATTATTTTCCATAATTTTTCATGTTGGGGCAACTTAGACATTTGGTGGTGACTGGGAGAGGGGGAAGGGGCCGGCCACTATAAAAAGGCTATTCTCTCTCGCTCTCTTCATTTGCACTCATTTCTAGATCCCCAAATTTCTAGATCCCCAATTCACTTTATTCCTCTATCAATCCCTCTTAATTTATTTATATTTTCTCTTATTCTTATTACTCAAGAAGCATTGGAGTTTGGAGTTGCAAGGAGCACTTACAGAAGGAGCTTTAGAAAGGAGATCGTGTCCGGATAATGTCTGTGGGAACAATTCATTGGAAATCTATCTCCCAATAGTTAAAATTCTGAATTCACCTTCATTATAGGTTCCAAATCATGTATTTGACCATAAGAAACCCTCTCATGGCATGGGACTACCTATAGGAAGAAGATCTAGGCTCTTTGGTTCTATATTATGACTTCTACATGGTGACTTGTATCTGATTTAGGAGAATTATGAGATTGACACATCAAGTATATGTCATGACGCTAATTTAGTCATATTGAACTTAGATCGGGGTTGGAATACTAGATACGTGTCCATAATTAGGGACGAGTAGGCCGTATCACGATATGGTGTGATACTTTGCGATACGGAGTTCATTTTAGGAGTTTTTGTGCAATTCTCTTTAATTCCTAGTGTAAGTAGTCCTAATAGCTACTATTAGGTGTATTGATATGAGGAATGGTTAGTGTGAGGATTTGGGGGATTTTAATACCTCAATTGGAGGAGTATCATGAATATTCTAGTTATACACATATGGTGTTTGCTTAAATGCTAGTATATGTGTTGTTATATTGTGTACATGATATATATAAGTGTATATATATATATATATATATATATATATATATATATATATATATATATATATATATATATATATATGTACAATTTTATAGTTGTGTGTAGTGTTGGGTAGTGAGAAGGAAGAAGTGTCAGTGGTTGGTACCATGTGTATCAGATAAATAGGGATTAGAGGGAGGTTGTGTTTATGTGTTATTATGTTAAGTATAAAATAAGTTATGATATATTTATAGAGCTAGTTATATACATGTATCCATGAGTGTATATGTGTGTGTGTGTGTGTGTGTTACACTAAGTTCTCAGCAGAGATCAGGAAGAGCAGTCAGTAGCCCGAGGGTACACTACATCAGTGCAGGAGATTAGGAGTAGCAGAAAGAGGGGACATGTGAGATGTGCTCCAGGTCATAGACTATGGGGGGCTCGGGTAGAAGTTTTGAGAGGTGTAGAAGTTGGAAAATGTGTCCACTGCAGTAGCAATACTCTGGTGCATTGAGAGATGGTAGATGTGGGGAGACCAGCAGCTACTGCACTGTAGTGCAATATACTGCAGTCTTGGCAACAATATTTGCATGCCTTAGCAGTAGTAGCAGTTGTTTCCATATGGGAGTGTTGCAATGAACTAGGAGAGGTTCAGGTCTGGGAGTCCATCAGTCAACAACAATTCAGTATGAAGAGGCAACAGCAGCAACAAACATTGCTTGTGAAACTGTGTGCACAAGAGAAAGGGGGAAGATAGGTAAGGTCTGTGATAGACCCAGAGGAAGAATAATAGTGGCAGTAGCATGGGGTAGTGGTCTGCAGTAGCTAAGGAATGAGAGGTTGGAAGTTACCTTAGAGTGCAAGAACTGCACTTAGAATCAGATTGTAGCAGTATGCTTCATAGGCACAGGTAGGTGTGCTACAAGCTATGTGTAGAGATGGGGAGGTTATGTGTTAGTGAGATGTGTGTATAAGTAAGAGTAGTGATGTCTGAGGTTGAGTCGAGGGTTGTGATACCATAGTATCAGGTGAGCTTCATGAGATACCATTATACTCAATACCTTAGAATATTGTGTCTAAGTGCATTTGATATATTTTAGATACTAAGAGTATCATTTCTTCTAAAGAGCCTAGTATTAAGATAATGAGGATGCATCTAGGTAGAGTAAGGAGTTATGAGATGTTGAGATACAAGTTATGGGCTAGATAAGGGTAATACCTAGTATGAGGGTATGAAATAAATAGGCTAAGGTAACTAGTATAAGATATATATATATATATATATATATATATATATATATATATATATATATATATATATATATATTGGTACTCTAGCACATAGTATTAGCTAGTATAGTTAATTACCTTAGTAATGACCTAGTATTACCTAGAATGGACCGGATTAGACTTGTAATCAACCTAGAATTTAGGTATGGACCAAAATTAAGGTATTGACTAGCATTGCCTAGAAATCATATTTTGGCATATTTATCACTTCATTACACCCAATTTATCTGATATTCACATATAGGATTGTGTGACACCAGCTCGGACACTGAGTCATAGCACTTGCTCAGAACCATAGGCGAGTACATCTCTTTATTAGTTTTTATTTCATGATTGTGTATATATCTCATGTTCTAGCACTGTATACTTAATTTTGACACAACGGTTATACGGACTGGTACTATATGGATCCTATCAGGAGATGTTATCCCCTACCGTGTTCAGTGGGTACTCCTTCACATGTATTTTATCGTATGTATCGGATATTGATTATCATGTACTTCGTGTTCACACACTTTTCGTGTTCAGTGTGTTTATATTTGTGTTCGTAACATGTCATGATTGGATCCATGAGTATTGGTTGGAGACGGGAGAATAGGAGTTGGTTATGTGATCAAGCCCAAGTGTATTAGTGTATATGTCGATTACATATCACACGTGTAATCGAGTTACCATATCATATTTGTGTTCAACCCAAACCGATCACATAACGAATTTGTACTCTAAAACACATTAGCTGGTTTATCTATTTCCATTACTTGCAGTTATTCCATATTGCATGTTCTTCCTTTCTAGTATATTATCTATTTACTCTAGTTTAATTCATTTTCTGTCGCTAGTTATCTTGTATTTCTTTCTATTACCTGTCATATATGCTCTACCATATATTTGGTACTCCTTTCAGAGTTTTGTACTTCGCTTCAATTATGATTGGATATATTTTTTAGATAATTGGCTTGAGAAGCAGTGTCCCACTTACTACAGGCCATAGGACGGTGAGCCATTAGAGAATACTCTCCTAGAGCAGGAGAACTTAGTGCCAGTGACCAAGGAGGCTTAGACTTATATCT
This sequence comes from Iris macrosiphon, assembly GCA_036927795.1. Lineage (NCBI taxonomy): Eukaryota > Viridiplantae > Streptophyta > Magnoliopsida > Asparagales > Iridaceae > Iris > Iris macrosiphon. The sequence goes on from JAYESA010000016.1 coordinate 74,366,603, forward strand.
TGGACATTGTATTAGCCTTATTTCAGACTCATGGCATGTGTATATATTATTTTGGGAGTTGCATTATGCCTAGACTTAAGTGTGGACTTGTGAATGTATTTATGATTCTTATTTTACCTTTTCTATTCTATATCGTGCTTTATCTTCCTTAGTTTGGGATTATGATTAAGTATTAATATCTTTATCATGTCATTATACTTGTTCCTCCATTTGGAGTTAAGATGGCATGACAAGTACCATATATATATTGTATGAGATGTTAGATAGTATTGTGGACCTAGACATCGTTCTACGTCATTCTTACGATGTAGGCTGGGCGTAGGTCATCATTCTTGCCCTTATTTTGGGTGCGGGTCGTGATAGCTAGGCATGAGTCCGCCTATATCAGAGCTTCGTTCAAAGCTTCACTAGTCTCCTTCGACAAACGAAGTAACTCGAATATGGAGAGTCTAGCTGGGGTATTGGCTAGTTGTGCCAATATGTCAAAATTGTAGGGCTTTTCAAGTCCCTAGGGTACATTCTTCTTCAGTGATTTTTTGAAGCGTACTTTCTTTTGCTTTCCTTTCTCTGTCATACTAGGCTTCGAAGGAACAGGTTCGGTTGTGACCGGAACAGCTAGAGTTGGCGAAGTATAAAGAGTGTTAGGAGCATCTTTTGGGACAAATTCATAAGTCTTATGATAATTTTTGTCAGATCTGGTACCAGTCATAGCTTCTTCTTCGGGCATTGGAGAAAGAAGTACCATGTTACAGGACTTGAGTTTCTTTTTATCCTGCCCTTTCTTGGAGTGAATCTGGGGGCTGGTTTCGTTGTAGCCCAATCCACTACAAGATTTGTTGGACTATCCTCGGTATTGTAGAGGAATACGCCGTCCCTTGCCAAAGTTCAAACCTTCAGCTCTTTAGAAATTATACCCCATATTTTGCATCAAGCGTACAAATTGCTAGCTGTATCGATAAAATTGGTGACGATCTTCCTCATGCACATGAGTTGAGGTTGAAGATCTAATGGTTGCAGAAGGAGGAGGAGGAATTTGTGTAGGAACACCTTCATAAGCATTGAAGATCTGTTGCGCCATGTACAGCGGAACGCTGCCAATCATGGACCACTGTCGGTGTGTTAAGCGAAGCTTGCGAGCGGAGCTTGGTGGGGAGCTTGGTGGGGTAATATTCAGATTTTAAAATCTAATGTCGAGAGATACATCTTGGAGATCTTGATCTCTGTTTGAATGAGGAGTTGGAGAAATCATTTTGCATGATTTATACTTCTTACCCTTCTTAGATTTTGAATTGGAAGATGCTGCTCCATGGTTCCAATCTGATAGCAGATCAGGATGAATCCACATAATCTCGCCATGATCTGTGGTAAGGGGCACAAATTCCCCTGTTTAGCTTCTAGACGGCGAAAGATTTACAACTTCCATCGTAGCTCGAGGTATTGGGACGACGTCGTTCGAAACTTCTTATGCTGAAATATCACCGAATTGAAGAGACATCGTGTTGGCAATGACTGTCTTTTCTTCGAACGTTCTTGACGCCCACCTTTGCGACTCCGAATTGAAGAGACATCGTGCAGGATTGAGCAATCCCTATGCTTTAGATATCGGCATGGCTTCCCTCTACTCACTCCCTCTGATTCCTCGAACGTTCTTGACGCCCACCTTTGCGACTCCGCAGAATTTGCTTTGTTCATCAGAATGGAAACATATATGCTTCCTCGCTTGCCTTGCTTGGAATATGTACTAGAGCCATTCTTAGTGTCGCCTCTACTATCTCCCTGAATTTCAGCTAGAGAAAATTGACCTGCCAACTTATAAACCCAAACCATCCAACCATGGGTAATCGGGAAGTAAACTTCGCGCATCGGAGGTTGATAGTGATATGCCCTAACATCCAACTTGAGTAGTGTTTCAATTTGAGTAGTGTTTCAATCGTACGAATGTTATTAATATGTATATAATGTTTTGATAATTAATTTATTTGGTATTATATTTATCATATTTAGATTATGACAATGTTATTGATGATAATATGACAAAGTCTCAAGGGCAAAGTTAATTGATTTTGTATTGTCATAAGATAACTAGGATGAGATATGAAAGTCTTAAGCTTTGATCAAAAAATATATATCATAGTCATATGTTTTACCAAAAGGGACATTGCTAAAATCGGATAGGCTAGTGTGCTCTGTTGCACTTATACGATGAGTACAACTGGCCTCATAAGTTGTTGGTGTTGTTTACATCATATCGAGAGTACAATCACTCAGTTATTTTAACAAGTTCACTTAACAAGACATCAATAACAAATTCCTAATGAATTAAGTATGCTAATGCCAATAGGGATGTCCTTAATATTAGTAGTATAAGTAGTCTTTGGACCTGGGGTCAATAATGTACATTATGGTGTGCACTCATACTTTGACTATATACCTTTAGTGAATCCAATGGTTGCAATGGTCACAAATTGGGTATGAAGCATCACGCATGAAGGTAGTGCATGACCAATAGAAAATCTTACAATCCTAACATATAATGAGGAGAGTAATGTCTTATGTGGTCTGACATATTACACTTAAAAAATTCGTACGCAAGGTAAGTGTGTGAGTAGAGGAGTCCTACTTGATACACATGAATGTTGATCAGAAGAGATCGAGACACATATTAGCTATGACGAAAATGACTTAACATAATATTTGTGTCGTAAGCTTAGTCGGGACATACTCTAACAGAAAGACGATAAATGAACATAGACAGGTTCTTGAGTGGATTTTGCTAACATCCTCACACTATATAGGTTCATGGCACACTTCTAGGTGTCAATCTTGCCAATAACAATTCTCAAAGTAAGTGTTAAGACTAGACCAATCGGTTGGATATCCGACCGAATAACCGAACTGATTGTAGGTAATTCAGGTCTGGATCTATAAGATCCCATATGACCATCTTTGTGTTGAGCCTATGGTGTTGGAGTGGGTGGGGTTCCCAACCTATATGAAAAATATTCCGGAGTAGGATTGAGTATTTCTACATATAATAGGAATATCTCAATTTATTTAGATTGGATATTCCTAAATATAATAAGAATATCTCAATGGATTTGGATTAGATATTCCTACATATAATAGGAATATGTCAATGGATTTGGATTGGATATTCCTATCTATAATAGGAATGTTAGTTGTGGGTTTGAGGTTATATATAGTTGTCTCCTAGCCCTAAAATATCTCTCTCTCTCTCTCTCTAAAAAAAATATAGCAACAAGGAGAAAAGGAGGCAAGAGTACCATTGCAACATTGGAGAGGAGAAAGAAGGATTAAAGGTCGTTTCGAAGAAGGAGATCAGTTTCGGGTATTTCTCGTTGTCTTTCTTCTTCGTGGTTATAATCTATTTTCTGTTCCAAAAGAGTTGTGGTGATCCGTTTGGATCGGTAAGAAGTTTATAAGGAGTCGGTGTATTTTTTATTCCATTAGTGGAGGCTTTTCAAGGTTGGACTCCGATCGTCCCGTGGTTTTTTTTGCAAGGATTTTTCACGTCCAAAATCTTTGTGTCTGCGATATATGTTTGGCATTTTTAGTTTGTGCATTTTGCTCGATTCTCTTGCAAGTACCCTCTGGTTTGGGGAACAATTTTCGTACTTTTGTTCCCAACAAAGTGGTATCATAGCTAGGTTCTGGAATTTCAGAAGGGTATCAGGAGTTGACAAGCAAACCAGGGAGGAGAGATAAATGTGAAGCCGATGCGCATGGTAAACCTGAATGGTACCAACTATCATTACTGGAGGAGCAAGATGAAGGATCTGTTATTTGTCAAGAAGCTGCATCTGTCGGTATTTGCTTCCAAGAGGCCCAGTGACAAATCTGAATAGGGCTGGAATTTTGAGCATATAAAGGTGTATGGGTACATCAGGCAGTTCGTTGATGAGAACGTGTACAAACACGTTGCCAATATTGAGTACGCGAGGACATTGTGGGATAAGCTCGAATCTTTGTATGCGAAGAAGACCGGAGTAAATAAATTGTTCCTGATCCGGAAATAATGGATCTGCGGTACAAAGATGGGACGTCTATTACGGATCACTTGAGTGGGTTCCAGGACGTGGTTGACCAGTTATCCTCGATGGGAGTCAAGTTCGTTGACGAGGTTCAGGGACTATGGCTGCTATGTACATTGCCAGACTCGTGGGAGACCGTACGAGTGTCTAGGATCGCTTCTGCTCTGGAAGACGTGGTCAGTCTAGATTTTGCCAAGAGTGGGGTACTGAATGAAGATATGCAGAGACGTTCTCATGGAACTTCATCCACATCCCAATCAGAGGCGCTTGTTTCAGAGAGTCGCGAAAAGGGTAAAAGCAGGGGTCCAGGCAGTGGCAGAGATAAAAGTAGGGGAAGGTCCAAGGGTCGGTACGATGACTAGGAGTGTTACCATTGTGGCAAGAAGGGTCATATCAATCAGAACTGTTTCGCTTGGAAGAGAGAGAAGAAGGGCGACAAGGGAAAGCAAAGTGAGAACACTACAGTGGCGGCCTCGACACATGGAGGCGACGTGATCATTGTAGGTGATGAGGTAGTTATGAACCTCGCCTGCGATAACAACTCTTGGCTGATGGACTCGGGTGCATCAGCGCACGTATCTCACAACAGGACACTATTTGCTACATACATAATAGGCGACTGTGGAGTGTGGAAGATGGGCAATGGAGATATATTGAAGGCGGTTACCATTGGAGATATGCATTTGAGGACAAAGACAGGTGCAGTTCTTGTTCTCAAAGATGTTCGCCATGTCCCTGATATCCGTTTCAACCTGGTGTCGGTTGGAAGGTTGGATGACGAGGGTTTCTTCAATCTCTTCGGGAACAATCAGTGGAAGCTTTCCAGATGTTCCATGATGATTGCCAGAGGAAGCAAGAGGTCTGTACTCTACTATATGGAAGGGAGCACAAGGGGGCACAAGAGGTTAACGCAGCTACTGATGCGTCTACTGAGTTATGGCACAAGCGGCTTAGCCATATCAGTGAGAAGGGGATGAGCTACTTGGTGAATAAGAAGGTGATTCCAGGGCTAAATTCTACAAAGTTGGAGAAGTTCACGCAATATTTGGCGGAGAAGCAGAATAGGGTGTCTTTCCAAAGTCACCCAAGTTCAAGGAAGCCGGCGTTGCTCGAGTTGATTCACTCAGATGTCTGCGGTCCTATGAAGGTAAAATCCATTGGTGGTGCTTCTTATTTTATAACATTTATTGATGAGTGTTCCAGGAAGGTTTGGGTCTATACCTTAAAGATCAAGGATCAGGTGCTGCCCACTTTCAAGGAGTTTCAAGCCTCTGTTGAAAGGGAGACGGGCAAGAAGCTGCTTTGTGTTCGGTCGGACAATGGCGACGAGTATATCGGTCCATTTGATGCTTATTACAGAGAGTAAGGGATACAACACTAGAAGACTCCATCAAAGATACCGTAGCTCAATAGTGTAGCACAGCGAATGAACATAATGCTAATGGAGAGGGTGCGGTATTTGATGTCAGAAGCAAACTTGTCAGGCAGCTTTTGGGGTGAGGCACTTTACACAGCTGGTTATGTTATTAATTTATCTACTAGTGCTCCTTTGTAGGGTGATATGCCTGACAAAGTATGGTACTACAAAGAGCCGTCATACAATCACCTGCGAGTGTTTGGTTGTAAGGCCTTCGTGCATGTACCGAAGGACGAGAGATCCAAACTTGAGCCAAAGACAAGGCGGTGCATCTTTGTCGGCTACGGTCGGGATGAGTTTGGCTATAGAATCTACGATCCAGTGGAAAGAAAGCTCTACAGAAGCAGGGACATGGTATTCGTCGAGGATCAGACCATGACCAACACTCAGGATTTCGAGATGCCTTCTGAGGCTGAGGAATTGTCTGAGTTAGAGTTATTTTGCTTCGAGCAATTTTCAAAGGACATCGCAGAGGATCAAGTTATGGGGGAGCCAGTACATGGAGTTGCTCCCAACCGTGATCATCAGCCTGCTGATGGTGGTCAGGGTGACCCTCAAGAGGATGAGCATGCCGAGGAGGCAGTTCCTGGAGGGGAGGAGGCTGTAGATATACAACCAGCACCAGTTCCGTTGAGGAGGAGCGATAGAGAATGTCGACCATTTACGAGATACTCACCGAGTGAGTATGTGCTACTGACTGACGGGGGAGAACCCAAAAGTTTTACAGAGGCTATGGAAGACGAACACTGGTAGGAGCGGATGGAGGCCATGTAGGAGGAGATGAGTTCCTTGGAGGCCAACTCTACTTATGATCTGGTACGGTTGCCAAGGGCAAAAAGGCTTTGAAGAATCGATGGGTGTTCAGAGTGAAGCAGATAGATGATGCTACTCGCCCTCGATACAAAGCGAGGCTGGTAGTTAAAGGCTACGGTCAGTGGAAAGGCGTAGATTATGAAGAGATATTTTTGCCAGTCGTCAAGCAGTCGTCTATACGGGTGGTGCTAGCATTGCCAGCCAGTTTCGACTTGGAGGTCGAGCAAATAGACGTGAAGACGGTATTCCTCCACGATGATCTTGAGGAAGAGTTGTACATGGAGCAGCCATAGGAATTATGTGAGAAGGGCAAGTCGCATTTGGTCTGTCGGTTGAGGAAGAGCTTGTATGGTCTGAAACAGGCTCTGAGACAATGGTACAGAAAGTTTGAGTCGTTTATTGGGGAGCATGGCTATGCACGGACGATGTCGGATCATTGTGTTTTTGTGAGGTACTTCGCCGAGAATGATTTCATCATTTTGTTGCTTTATGTTGATGACATGTTGTTGGTGGGTCGGAATGCCACCAGGATAGTAGAGTTGAAGCGCCAACTGGGCGTGGCCTTCTCTATTAAGGATTTGGACGCAGCGAAGACTATTCTTGGGATGGAGATCAGTCGAGAGAGAGAGAGTCCAAGTTGCTACACTTGTCCCAAAAGAAGTACATTCACCGGGTACTTCAGCGTTTCGGGATGGACGGGTCGAAGAAAGTGAATAACCCCCTTGCGGGTCACTTTAAGTTCACTGAGGAGCAGTGTCCATCTGTCGAGGACGAGAAGGAAGATATGGAGCGAGTTCCATATGCCTTAGCCATGGGGAGTCTTATGTATGCTTTGGTATGTACGAGGCCAGACATTGCTCACGCAGTCGACACAGTTAGTAGGTACACTTCCAATCCTGGAAGGGTACATTGGAGTGGGATCAAGTGGATTCTACGATATCTTTAGGGTACTGCCGATTGGAGACTTTTATTTGGTGGTGACGAGCCGAAGCTGGTTGGATATACCGACGCTGATATAGATGGAGATGTAGAGACGAGGCGATCGACTTCGGGCTATGTGATAATGTTTGCTGGTGGAGCAGTATCGTAGCTGTCACATTTACAGAAGTGTGTTGCCTTGTCGACGATAGAGGAAGAATACATTGCGACGACGGAGGCTTGCAAGGAGTTATTGTGGATGAAGAAGCTGCTGCAGAAAATTGGACTAAAGCAGGAGCAGTATCATTTGCTTTGCAATAGTCAGAGTGCTATTCACCTTGTGAAAAACCAGACATTTCATAGCCAGTCCAAGCACATTGATACCCGGTATCATTGGATACAGGATGTGGTAGACAAGAAGGAAGCGACGCTTGAGAAGGTTCATACAGATGATAATGGAGCAGATATGTTCACAAAGGTTCTACCAAAGAAAAAAGTACTGCATGCAGATCGTCGGGATGACGACCCCCTCCACATAGTTGTGAAGGAGAAGATTTGTTGAAGTGGATGGGATTCCCAACCTATGTGAAAAATATTCTGAAGTAGGATTGAGTATTTCTACATATAATAGGATTACCTCAATTTATTTGGATTGGATATTCCTAAATAAATAGAAATATCTCAATGGATTTGGATTGGATATTCCTACATATAATAAGAATATGTCAATGAATTTGGATTTGGATTGAATATTCCTATCTATAATAGGAATGCTAGTTGTGGGTTTGAGGCTATATATAGGTGTCTCCTGGCCCTAAAATATCTCTCTCTAAAAAAAAAATAGCAACAAGGAGAAAAAAGGAGGCAAGAGTGTCATTGCAACATTGGAGAGGGAAAAGTATGATTGGAAGTCGTTTCAAAGAAGGAGATCAGTTTCGGATATTTCTTGTTGTCTTTCTTCTTCGTGGTTATAATCTATTTTCTGTTCCAAAAGAGTTGTGGTGATCTGTTTGGATCCGCCCTATGACCCAAAACGAAAAATGAGCCTTGCGACGAGACGCGGACATTCCTCATGCTGCGGTTCCCTCCGGTGAGAAGTTTGTAAGGAGTCGGTGTATTTCTTATTCCATTAGTAGAGGCTTTTCAGGATTGGACTCCGATCGTCCCGTGGTTTTTTCCGCAAGGATTTTTTACGTCAAAAATTTATGTGTCTGCAATTTGTGTTTGGCGTTTTTGGTTTGTGCATTTTGTTCGGTTCTCTCGCATGTACTATCTGGTTTGGGGAACGATTTCCGCACTTTCGTTCTCAACATATGGATCACACATACAATAGTTGGTTGGTTATTAGAGCATGCTCAAATTTGTATTGGGTCCACTGATTATTGGCCCATGAGTAATTTATCTAGGTCAATCATGTTGACTTGTGCTAGCATTTGAGTCAATCAAATGTTAACTAGGTCAACTCGTAATTGATCATATGGAAAAGGTATATGATAGGCAATCTAATTCAGAATTAGATTTCGTGTAAAGTGTTCTAGAAGTGTCTTGAATTGTCTAAAAAGATTATAGGTGGATCTAAGATTGATATGGAATATGAATTCCTAATCAAACCTTAATTAGGATACCTAGTCATTGCAAAGTCTTGTCCTTGGCCAAAACTATAAATATAGGAGTAGGGTAAATATAGGAGTAGGGTTTGCTAAAATCATAATTTGCAAAATTTTAGAAACTACCAACAAGAAAAATCATATATATCTCTCTTCCTCCTCTACTTTCCAACTTACTCTCGACTGAACTCGTCGGACCGGATATCTGGCTAGATAATGGTCATCCAGCAACAATTGTCATACTCCAGATCTGGAATGCATAGAGTTTGGGTGTAACTCAGCCAGACTCATCGAACCGGATATCTGACTAGGTAACGATAGTCAAGCAACAATTGCCATATACCAGATCCGAAATACGAAAAGCATGTGCCATCTACCCATTATACCTATATAATTGTGTTTCTAATAAACAAATTTTGTTTTCCAAAATGATTTTATAGCCATGTCCATTATGCAAAGGGCCAAAACAAATCGAACTGATTTGGTCAAGCTCAGTCCGACTCGGTTTTGAAGAAATTTGTTTCAGTTTTGAAATATAACAACTCGGTCTTCGAAATTATCGATTCGATTGGATCTCCCCTAGCTGCCCAGCAGCCACAAACCGCAGTTGGAAAATAGGTGACTGATGTGCGATGCTCTCTCGTTATGTCACTGCACTTGAACTCTAAAATCAGGAATCCCATAGGGAGTTCCCATGATAAAGGGTTCTCTTTATATTGTTCCAATAATCTTGCCTAAATTAAGTTTGGGTTGAAAATATGCACAACAAGATCAGGTACACAGTTCCAAGTAAAATTTGCTAAAGCTATCATATGGTACGAAAGACGGACGCTGTGGGATGATTGTTAAGATAGCAAAGCAAATTACTTGAATCAAAAGAGTTTTCTGAGAAAGCACATCAAATAAAGATGTTAATTTCTTTCCCTATAGAAGACTGAACCAACATGGGATCACACATCTCCAATCTACTCTACATCTCACTCACCATAGGACCATATGTGCAGCCACATATGACACATTACATGAAGAACTAAAGTTCATATGTCACAACCAAACATACTGAACAATGTCTCTCCACTGTCATCACCAGAAAAACAAGCTACTTCTATCCACATTCAAAACCACAACAGAAGTTTGTTGAAGATAAAGCTAGTAAGTAAATAAGAAAAAACAAAAACAAAAAAACAAAACAAAACAAAATGTAAAAAAAAGAAACAAAAAAAGGAAACAAAAAAAGAACAAAATAAATAAACAAAAAAATACAAAAATACAAAAAAATACAAAAAAAAAAAAAAAAAAAAAAAAAACTTGCTCTTGTTTTATGAGTATATTATTTATCCAAGTATTTGTAATTTTCGGAAAAGATTTCACACCATAAATTTGTCCGGAAATTTAAAAATAAAAAAGTACCAAACGCCCTCCTATATTGTTCCAATATATTTGCCTTAATTAAGTTTGTATTGAAAGCATGCACAACAGGATTAGGTACAGAGTTTTAAGTGAAATTTGCTAAAGCTATCACATGGTAACAATAGACAGTCGCTGTGGCATGATTGTTTAGATAGCAAAGCAAATTTACTTGAATCAAAAGGGTTCCTCTGAGAAAGCACATCAAATAAAGATGTTGATATCTTTTCCCTATAGGAGACTGAACCAACATTCCTCTCTACGTCTCGATCTCCATATGTGCAGCTACATATGATACATTACACAAAGAACTAGAGTTCAAATCTCACAACCAAACATATTGAACAATGTCCCTCTCCATTGTCATCACCTGAAAAACAAGCTACTTCTATCCACATTCAAAACCATAACAGGAGCTTGCTGAAGATAAAGCTTAGTAACTAAATAGAATTGCACAAGCACAGCACGTCAGCATCAGAATAATCTTTGTATGCTTTGTATCAGTTGTAAATATATTGAAGATTTTGAGCTTAGCAAGAATGGTGATATTCTCATCAATAGTAACAAACTATTTTATTTGGCATTCTCAATAGAAGGAAGCAGATTAGCCAATCTTCAGCAGATACCAAGATCCAAGTGTCATTCACAACATTTGACAGAAAAGTAACAGAAAAAAGATTTGACTTTTAACAGTAAGCTCCAATGGCCCTAGCTATAACTCAAAATATATACCCAACATCCACAATGAACATGATCTACATGAGCAAAACCAAGAACTGATGCAATCTCAATTCTCCTCTACTACGAGTTATGTGCATTCAGCATCTCCCTGTATACCAAATCTATGAATTGGTTGTTCTGGGACAAGAAATTGTAAGATTTCAGATATGCAGTATCCAAACCACATAAATCGACGCAATAAACAATAATATAAATCATCTGGAAAGATAAAACTTCAATCAATGCCATCTGAATCATAACACAATCATGTCAATAGTTAGAAACATAACACAGCACACAACTGAGAGGTTTAAGTTCAGACACTACATACTGAAGTACATTTTATTGGTGTTTAGTTGCCAAGTATAATACCATAGGATAACAAGATGCAAACGGAAATTGTTCCAAGGTATTTAGTTTTGGGTAGCAACTTGCTAATTATAATAGTTTAGGATAACAACTTGCTATATAATAGTTTAGAGTTTACCCCTTCCACCCCCAAATTAATATTCCACAACTCTGTTACCTGCCCCCCCCCCCCCCCCCCCCCCCCCCCCCCCACCAATTATTAAACACTAAATGTGTGTGTTGGAGGGGGTGGGAGCGTATTGGTAATAAAATTAAAAGTGGGTGAGGAAGGGGGGTAACAGAGTTATGGAATAGTAATTTGGGGGGGGGGGGGGTTTAATATAGCAACTTGTTCATTATAGCGAGTTGCAAATTGAAAATTGTTCAACATATTAATTGCAATTTAACCTAAATTATTTCGAATATGCTCATTAGTTCAATATGTCGAACATGAAAAACCAAGGGTCGCAATATCGCAATCGGTTTGAACCCTTCTTGTAGGTATTTAGGTGGTTTCGACAGTTTGGCCGTCTCGGAGTTATTGGTTTTGGAAAACCGATGTAATTTATGGTATATAACTTTTAGAAATATAACGGTTACATTGTGTAAATAAGTAATTTTATGTAGGATGTTGATCTTTGACATGATATAATATATTGTGTCGACATTGATTTCTCCATACTACTCTCTTTTACTTTGCCGATATATGATCCTATAAGACAAGTCAGAATTTTGGTATCAGGCGGCCATCAGTTGGGATAAGTATCGGATTGGACATGCCAAAGACGATACGCTTCGTGAAGACATCCAACTTCTAAGCTTGAATTTGAAAACAGTTAAAATAGCATAGTTTGCAGTATCGGCCAATACAATCTGATAGAGCCGATACCGATACGATTTGGCATATCCCAATCTGATACCGATTGATACCGACCGATACTGATTCATACCGACATTGGTGGCCTCTTTCCTAGAATGTAAAAGCATAGTAATGTTGTAAAAGCATGTAAATGAAGAAAATTTATCTATTGTAGGTAAACCAATCATCAAGGGTGACTATTATTTCATTCACTTTGAAACTACTATGAAACAATACAGAAAATACTTAAAATTATGCCTAAATTTCTAAAATATTCTCTCTAAATTTACTAATAATTATGTGCTTTCTGATATCAAAAAATCTGATACTCCGATGAAACTGTCTATAGTGTCGATACCGCCAATACCGATACTCATAGGAAAGGTCCGATACCGCGAACCTTAAAATAGCACAACTATGAACGGAACAAGAAGTTAGGTTTTTAAGGAATTTCTAAAAACAAATACCAATCAACAAGGGAAAGGTGAAATAAGAAAATGGCTTGTATGAAACTTCTGACTTTAAGTATATTAAAGAACCATAAAGCCCATGGGCAAAAGTATTATATATATCAAGAAAGTTTGCCAAATATAGACCCCAAAACTTTCTTTTCATCCTTTTCCTTGAGAAGTGTTAGGTTTTGACTTCAGCAAATACTAGGAATTAGACTCGAGGGATAATAATTTGGGATAGTAAAGTGTATTATTTAAGGGATCATATATTCATATGCAGCTAACAGCCAAGTATCATTTTGGCACATCCATCAACAAAATGCTAGGCATGAAAAGGAAAATTGACTCAAATCATACCTGCACAAGCCTCGATAATGCATCACGAACTTTTTCCTTTGTGATAATTGGCCCAGTTGAAGCAGGAGTGAGAGATGGAGGAGGAGTGGGTGGCGGAAAGGGTTGAAGTAATGGAGTACCATATGGGCGTTGCATGGTCACAGGGGGATGTAATGGCGGAGCAGTTGGCACCGAAGATGTAATTGGTGGCATCAACAATGAAGATGGGGGCGAAAAAAAGGAAGGCTTAAGAAGATTTGTACCACGACTGCCACTGTTGTTAGACTCTTGAGCATCAAGGATAGGGAGTAATGGGTTAGATGAAGTTGGCAAAGAAGAGGCAGATTGGAGCTTTTGCAAGCTAGATGGAATGACACTTGGTGTGTGGGAAGCTAAAGGAAGAGTAGAAGAAGATTGAAGTGGTTGTGCTGTAATTGGTGCACTTGGAACATATCCAATATTCATAGCTGCCTGAAAAAAAGAAAAAAAAAACCCAAGTCAAGAATTAAGAAAGGAGATTCTGAATTGATTAGTTATGTGTTAACTTTCGAAGTATTTAATAAAAGCACTAGATCTCCAAAACATTACTGGCTTTTGGTGACTCATTGTGGATTGCTACACTAATGAGTAGCAATAAAGTTAACTGGTCAGCATGACAAAGCACAAGTTTCTAGGCATCAATAACAGGAGACCAATCATGTCAAAAAGAAAGAAAGGCCAGCTTAAACATTAGTTAAACTATGCATGCCATGCAATAGTACAATATTAGATGAAGGCTTGCATAAAATTGATGCCATAATTTAAACTAGTAACTGGAATACATACACTAAAGAAGTTCACAAATGAAATATCGGGAACATCAGCTACAGATGCAGCTGAAGATGATGTCGGTGGCTCCAGAGGACCTTCAATCACATCCAAACTAGGAACTGCTTCCAGTTCCTCGAATTCACTGTTGCAAATAAGAGATTGTTCAATAAATAGTAAAGCAGTGATTTGAGAGAGAACCAATGTTGCCATACATGCAGCTCCAGAGTACAACAATCAGAACTAAACTCCCCATTATGTCAGATATAAAAATAAAGACAGACTAAACATAATCAAACCATAATACTAAGGGGGGGAAACCCAGAGTACTAACAAAAAACTGCCGTCTGCTAAAAAAAATCAATCACTAAGAGAAACATCACATCCCAGGTGCCATTCATTCTGAATGATGCCCCAATCAATACAAATCATTAGAATCTAGAGTTAATGTACATAAAAGAAGACCATTTAGTAGAATGTGCTATGGGAAGTATTGAGAAGTTGGATCAACTTGATGGACCTGTACATTAAATGTGGTGGAGAGTACATAGAGTACACCCTTGTATGTAAAATATGTACTCTCCACCACGTTTAATGTATAAGTCTCTAGGCCATACAATAAATACGAACAAACTTCTAAACTCCCACGCAAGCTGGAGCGTACATGTCGTGAAATCCATGCTTGGACGGAAAGTGAAAATAAAGTAGACTGGACAAGGCCTTGGTGAGAATGTCTGCGATCTACAATGTAGCATGAACATGTTGGAACTGGACCTCACGAGACATTCTTTCGAATGAAGTGGCAATCAACCTCAATATGTTTGGTGCTTAGAAGCCAAAAACTCCTAAGAGGTCAACGAATCTCAGTAAGAACCTTCGATTCGACGTTTCTTACTTGGGAGCTCGTTTCCCCGATGACGGGAGCTTCGTTTCTCCAGAGACGGAAGCTCGTTTCCCCGACGACATGATCGCTTCCTATAATATGACCATAATTTTAAGAGATGACATAAATTTTGTGAGAGAAATTGGAAAATTTTCAATACACATTTATCAAAGTACCAAGAAACTAAAAATTTCTTACCTTGACGTCATAAAAAATTAACATGCGAAAGATCTCTATGTAACTTTGAACCGAACTTTATAAATTCTAATAAATTTTATGATATTTATAAGTTTTGATAATTAATAAACATTAAAAATTTATTAGCGCACGTTCCCATCACGCTCCCAAATTTAGAATCTTCTAAGTAGTCGCGTTTTCCCGTCTCCGCTCCCGCCCCCGCTTCCGTCCCCGCTCCAGCTACTGGCTTCTAAGGTTTGGTGTGCTCACGTAACACTAGGTTATCATCAATATGAATAGTGGTTTGGTTACCATAGTAGAGAATCGCAGGGGGGAAGAACAACACCGAATCCGCAAACAAACTATTTAACCATGGTATCTCGGAAAACACATATGACATCAACCGATACTCAACTTCGATAGAAATCTGTTTCTTGTCCCGTCAAGTCACAAGGTAACCGCCAAAGTATAAAATCTACACGTAGACCACAATCATCCACTGAACCCGCATAATTAGCATCGACATAAACGGTCATGGACAGTGAAGAGAGGCCGATAGACAAACCTACTGGCTAAGAGATTTCTTCATGTAGCGAAGAACACGCTCAACAACCTGAAGATCTGAAGATGGGATACACGAGGAGAATACATATACTGGCTAACAATGCTTACAACAAAATAAATATTTGGGTAAGTAACCATCAAATATATCATTTTTCCAACAAGACTACTTCCTAACAAGAGACCGAAAGTAATTAGGATTGGGCAACAACGAATCGGAGCGAAACCAAGAGAGGATAGCTTCATATTCGCATCCATAGGAGTATTAGCTCACTTACATCCCCAAATAATCAGCATTCAACAAAAGATCCATACAATACTTCCACTGAGATATGATAAGGGAATCATAACGTCTAGCAACCTCAATTCCCAAGAAATATCGAAGATGATACGAATTCTTGGTATAAAAATGAGAACACACTTGTTCTTTGATCATAGAAATCCCGGAAGTATCATCACGCGTAATAAGAATAGCATCCACGTAAACCAAGAGAATCACTATACGCGGCGATGGGTGAACTAAGAGAATTCATTGGCCTGAACTACCAAGCTAAAATTGTCGAACCAAGCACAAGGAGATTGCTTGAGACCATAACTTGACTTGTGTAAGTGACTCACAAGACTCCCCGTAGTCTTATAACCAAGAGGTTGTTGAATATACACAATCTCAGTAAACTCACCATTGAGAAAATCATTCTTCATATCCACTTAATGTAGAGGCCAACCGCGTTGCAAGAGAAATTAACACAATAACAGTATTAAGCTTGACAATGGAAGAAAACGTCTCATAATAATCAACCTCATATTGCTGAGTAAATCCCCAAACAACAAGATGTGCTTTCAAGTGCTTGTCGGACCTATCTAGATTGTGCTTAACAGTAAATACCTACCGACAACCAACACAAGAATGGCCAGCTATGAGAGATACCAACTCCTAACTACCTAAAACAAAGGATATTCATTTCTTCATCCATGGCGGCCTACCACGCCAGATGAGGAGTGCCTCCCATACAGAAAAAAGGAATGAAAGCAGAAAAAAGAGAGCATGTAAACTTGTACAGATGGTAAGTAACAAAGTTAGAAATTTGATACATAGTACATGTTTATTGTTTCTTACGAAGTGCAATAGGAAGATCATCCACAACAGGAACATCATCATTCATGTATCCTAACGAGACTTCTATTTGGGTGTGGTGGGATTGGTGCATTGGAGAAAGTATGTAGCGTTGATGGTGGAGATGAGCTATCAACATGAACACAAAGACGTGGAGGCTGTGGCGGAGTATTAGGTAGAGGATGAAATCATACAAATTTAATTAGAGAGTGTCTTTTTTATGAAACTGTACAAATTTAATTAAATGTCTTTTATGAAGCCATACAAATTTAATTACATTATGTGTCTTTTTATGAAACCATAATCAAATATATTTATTTTAATAGTCATATCTCCGTATCCGTATCTAAATTTTGGATCATTGTTAGTCGAATCAGGGTGTCCTTCAATTATGAGTTTGAAGGACCCGACTCTTGGATATGTATCCGTACCCGAGTCCAGGTAACATAGAGTGGTGCATATCTCGAGGTCGAGAAGAATAGGGGATAGGTCGACAGCGCTTTAGAAGGCGGAATCACGCTGAGGCGGTGGATCTTTTAGTCTCTACGGTTTGCTGGAGGTCGACGGTTGGTTAGCTGATGGAGGTGTGTTATGTAGTTTGATGGAGGTCAGTTGGGACAAGAAAATCCACGGTTTGGTGAGTTGAGAAAGAGGAAGAGGATCCTTCATGGTCCTTTATGGTGACAATCGGAAGACTGGTAATGAAGTAGATAGTTTATTTTAATGTGGTTGTGAAGTAGATAGTTTATTTTAATATGGTGGATTGGTAGTAAAGTTATGAAACCTTACAAATTTAATTACATATCTTTTTATGAAACCAAACAAATTTAATTATAAGCTTAAATATATGAAACAATGCAAACTTTATTACAACTGTCTTTTTATGAAATCATACAAATTTAATTAGAGAGTATGTCTTTTTTATGAAACTGTGCAAATTTAATTACATGTCTTTTATGAAGCAATACAAATTTAATTACATTATGTATCTTTTTATGAAACCATATTCAAATATATTTATTTTAATAGTTATATCCCCGTACCCGTAACTAAAATTTAGATCATTTTTAGCCGAGTCAGTGTGCCCTTCAATTATGATTTTGAAGGACCCGACTCTTGGATATGTATCTGTACCCGACACCCGTACCCGAGTCCAGGTAACATAGAGTGGTGCATATCTCGAGGTCGAGAAGAATAGGGGATAGGTCGACGGCGCTCTAGAAGGCGGAATCACGCTGAGGCGGTGGATCTTTTAGTCTCTACGGTTTGCTGGAGGTCGACGGTTGGTTAGTTGATGGAGGTGTGTTATGTAGTTTGATGGTGGTCAGTTGGGATAAGCAAATCTACGGTTTGGTGAGTTGAGAAAGAGGAAGATGAATACTTACGGGATTAGGGTTTTGGTCGGAGTTGTAATAGTAGTTGAATTTTGAGGGTAGAGACGGTGGGTTTGGGTTTAGACTTAGAGAATTGGAAAATTTTGATAAAAGAAATTAGGGATATGGTAAAAGAGCTATCCCAAAGGCAAGAATTGCCTTGAGAAGTTTGCTCAACTTAATGGACTTAAATCATTAATGTGGTGGATGGAAATGGTGTACTCTACTTATGTTTTCCAGTGTGGGACTAAAACAAGAGTAAAACTAGAAAGGCTATAGGCCTTACAAGCAATACGAACTAACTTCTACAAAAAGTGTCTAAGGGCTCATTCTTGGATGTTTTCAAGTGGCAAAAATTACATTTTTTTTACTAATCCACTATGTAACAATAAAACAATACACATTCATACATTATCCTTCCATTTTGTTCATAAAATAGAATTACTAATCAAGGACCAGATCACAGGCAAAATCACTTCTGATTCAATCACAGAAGTCTTCCTAAGAAAGTCGTCAGAAGTTCTTATTTAACATTTAAGGGATAGTCATGTAGTCATGACATTCCTTGCAGAACAAAAAGTATTTCCCACACCTGGGATGGAAAAAGGTTTTCACAATTCTGATCTAACTTTTCATATGGCAAGCAAGGTTCAAAGTATCGGTATCGGACAGTTTGTATGAGTATCGGTATCGGCAGTATCGGATCGGAGTATCGGATTTTTTGGTATCGACGGTATCGGCAATACTAAATAATTATTAATAAATTAGTAAAAATTTAGAAAAAAATACTTTACATATTTATGCATTATTTAATATTTTGTATTGTTTTTATTATTATAATTAAATGAAACAATAGTATTGGTTTACCGCGGTATATAAGTTTTCTTCCTTTACATGTTCTTACAATCTTACTAGTTATTTCATTATATTCTTACTAATTGAATCTCGCATTGTTCTATAGGTTTCAATTTTGACGAATTAAGGCACACAGAGGGAGGCAGAAAATATATTTAATGCCCAAGAGATTAGAAGCAATACAAATGGCAGGATGAGACAAGGGTCACAAAACCCATAATTATATTTTTTTATTTCTGTAAAAAAATTATAATTATATTCAGAATTTTAGTTTTATGCATAGTTACAAATTGTTACAATGTGATCCATGGCACCAATTTTTTTTCATAATATATCAAAATAAAATTAGCTACAAGATTTACATGTTTGCATAATATATCATAATTGCTTTGCACCTTTCTTCTATTATTTGGATCAACAAATGACCAACCAGCATCCATTTTCATTTTCTACAGCGTACAACTTTTCGATGCCATTGTGTAATCCATGAAATGCTATAAAAACGTTACATACGATAATTAAAAATGTTATATACAATAATACTACACTTATAAAAATTGTTACATGCAATAATAAAAAAACGTTACATAGTGTACAATAAAAAATGTTAAATGCATCGCAAAAAAAATTTAAAAAAAACGTTAGTGTATATGTATAGATAGCAATATTAGATATTATATATATATATATATATATATATATATATATATATTACCAACCCAGCAAGCGGTCAAAATTCTGGGATTATAGGTTGCGGTGGAATTTTCTTCATGTTTTAACAAGCTAGGTTTTAGAAAGTGGAATGTTATGATTTGGGCCATCGAACCAGAGATATTATGTGGTAATTTAGTTATGATGTGAGCATGGGCCTTCGGGCCGAAAATTTATGCAGTGGTTGTTGTAGGCCTATGGGCCAATAAAAATACCTGTTCCAATAAATATATATATATATATATATATATATATATATATATATAAAGTTAAATACAATAATATATAGTATATATGTACAATAATAAATAGTATATAAACTATAATAACATATAAAGTTAGATACAATAATAAATAGTATATATATACAATAATAAATAGTATATATATAATTAGATACAATAATAAATAGTATATACAATAATATTTATTAACTTAGAGCTCAACCTTAAGCCCATTAAGCCCATCAACCTTATGTTCTTCATTAACTTAGAGCTCAACCTTAAGTCCATAAAGCTTTCCATTTTTCATCGATAAAAACATGGACTAAAATTGAGTCCAAACCAAGGATAGTAAATAACAATTTTTTTGGCACCATTATATTATCCTACAAATGTTATAAAAATATTACAAACAATAATAAAAAATATTACATAATATTACACTTATAAAAATGTTACATACAATAATATTACACTTATAAAAGATGTTACATACAATAATAATAAACGTCACATCCAATAATATTGCAATGTTACCGCCGACCGCCTTACCTGGGCTGTTATCCGTCGTCTTATTCGCATTCCCAACCTTGCACTCCTTCGGGGGGTGTCCGAAGCAGCGACAGTTTTGGCACATAGGCAGGACCCACTCATATTCCACCTCCTGTATAAATACTTCACCCGTAGGCACATCATACTCAAGTCGAGATGGTAGTTCCTTCCCAGCTTCAATCTCCACGAATACTCTGGCGTAGTCTATCATAGCCCTAGCGTTAGTCGCATCATCCGCCTTTATTGGCTTGCCAATCAGGCTGGCGAGTTTCATCATCATCGCAGTGCTCCAAAAACTAAGTGGTAACTCCGGAAAACGTACCCATACTAGCACGGACTTTAGCACTTTCCGTTCGCATCTTGTTTCAGACGTCCATGCCTTCATAATAATCAATCTGTCGTCGAACGTCCAAGGTCCGCCTTGTAGAACTCTCTCCATGTCTTCCTGCATGCCAAATCGCACAAAAGTAAAATTCATTACTCCGGAAAAAAAAATCTATGCTACCTTTAGGTCTCCATACACGGTTAGAGTAGGCACGAATGTGCCCGTAGAACAGCATGTTTCCCAGTACGTAAAGAATAATCGTATTTTTTTCAATACTCCTTCGTAACAGCAAGGTCCTCTTCGGTGAACGACGCTCTGAATCCGTTCCCCACCTTCTTTGGCTCCACGTAGTGCATCTGAGCGCTCGTGTTATTGCTGCCCGAACGAACAAAATCTACCCACGACTTAATGTTTGCACCTTCTGCTATCGGGGCCTTTCCTTTGTCGTTGACTTGCGGGGGTTTGGTTACCTGTATGCCCGCCGCAAGCCGCACCTCTCCTGGCTGTTGTGCCATCCTTCGTCCTGCTGTGTTGAGACTTGGCGCCCTCATGCCTCCTCCCCATCCTTTGTGGGTCCTGCACCCCTAGTGTTCGTACGCTCCATTGTACCGCGTTCGTGAGTTCTGGACGTTTCTTTGCTTTGTCGATTAACTTCGTTCCTCCCTTTGTCGCGCGATCGCCGCCGTACAGTCGTCCAGCCACCACGTTCCTCTCTCCTGCCGTCGTCTCTCCGGTCTTCCTCTGCCCCTCCGATCCTCGCAAGGCCAGGATCGCACACGGGAAACCCTAATTCCTTGGAATCGGCCGCCGCTGGCATAAGGTTATATATATATATAAAGATAAATATATTAAAAATAAATATCATAAAAGATAAACTTTATCAAAAGTATATAGAAACTATAAAAAAAATATAAACTATATCAAAATCCTTATTAGATTCAAAATACATAAAAAAAGATAAATTAATAAAATATAAACTAAACCAGAAACAAAGTTACTATTATGTATGAATTACTAGTAACACAAAAGTGTCATTGATCTAATGGCTAGCAGTAAGTATATAATTCGTGGTTTCGTGGCGGTATTGAGTTCGATCCACTCCAAAGGAGTTTG
The DNA here is from genome assembly GCA_036927795.1 of Iris macrosiphon. NCBI lineage: Eukaryota > Viridiplantae > Streptophyta > Magnoliopsida > Asparagales > Iridaceae > Iris > Iris macrosiphon. The sequence continues at coordinate 74,388,224 of JAYESA010000016.1, forward strand.
CACAGATTTTTATTTTTGGACAGTTGGGTGCGGACCCGAACTCTAAGTATAAAAGGAGATGAGAGAGAGTGGGTGTATTCATTCTCACGCCTCCGCCTCCATGATTCGTTTTCTCTCCCGCCCCCATCTCTCCTCTCCGCTTCTATCTCTCGTTTTCTTCTCCCCTCCCCGCCTCCATTTCCTTCCTCTATACCCCCAACAGCACTCGAGGCGGCAGCAGCGGCGGCTCTCCAACAGCACTTGAGGCGTCAAAAGCTCTCCACGAGCATTAGAGGCGGCATCGACAACGACAACGGAGTAGGAAATGCTCTCTAGATGATTTTTATTTTATTTATAGAGATTTTGGTCTCAATAATTGAGATCTCTTAATTATTTATGCATTTTTTGTTGGATTTTACTTGTTAATTTATGTGATTTTTTTTGACAATATTTCTATGATGCTTTCATTCTCGTTTTTTGCTGATTTGATGGGAATCGTTGGATTTATGGCCGATTTAGATCTGTATCGGTCTGTATCGGCCGGTATCGATCTGTATCGATCACGTATCGGTCGATACGGACCGATACAATAATTTTCAATTGTGTCTCGGTCGATACCGATTTTTTTAACAAGTATCGGATCGGACACCCCCAAATCCGATCTGATACGGCCGATACGTATCGGTATCGGCCGATACTTTAAACCTTAATAGCAAGTTAACATAAGCAAATGAGCCATTTAACATAGCCACATGTAGCCACAAGTCATTGTTGAGATTTGTATGGCCGAGATGTTATGTTGCACAGACACGTATTTGACACAAGTTAACGACACGTTGATACGGACACGACACATATTTTGGTGTCTTGTACTGTATTTTGGAGTGTCGATGGTGTGCCATGATATCTCACACAATACAGCCCAAACTTTTGAAGAGTTCCTGTTTCCTAGCCAAGATGTGATAGTTACCTATATCACTTAGACGCCAGAAACTCTTAGGAGGTCAACGAATTTCAGTAAGAACCTCGATTCGGCGATTCTTACTTGGGAGTTCGTTTCCTCGATGACGAAAACTCGTTTCTCTGTCGATAGGAGGACGTTTCCCCGGTGACATGAACGCTTCTCATAATATGACCATAATTTTAAAAGATGACATAAATTTTGGAAAGAAAGTTAAAAAAAATTAATACATGTTCATCAAAGTAACAAAAAACTAAGAATTACTTATCTTGACATTATAAAAATGACCATAAGAATGATCTCTATGTAACTTTGAACTGAATTTTAAAATTCTAATAAATATTAAGATATCTATAAATGTTCATAACAATAATTAATAAACATAAAAATTTATCTGCGCACGCTCCCTTCACGCTCTCAACTTTAGACTCTTCTAAGTAGTCGCGCTCTCCCGCTCCCGCAATATAGCATATAAATCCTTGTTGTCTACAAACATTCTAATAGAATCAAAATATGCTATCAGCTTAAAAACTACTCGAAGAGCAACAATTAGTGATTAGAACATTGCTTGTATTCAGATTTACATAGTTCTAGCATAAGCTATGTTGCACGGACACGACAAAATGATGCCCGTACTTGTGCAAAATAGGTGATTACCTTTTTACCAATTTGAAAATGTTTGTATCCCGCCAGTACGTATTTGTGCAACATAGGTCATATGTAAAGATAACCCCAAGATGAGTTCCTTGTGAAATTGAAGGATAACTCTAAGATTAGTCCCTTGTCGTAGATGTTAAAAGGATGCATGAAAGTGCAATACATTCCCAATAAAGTAAGTTGATCTGCTTAATCCTCTACCGTAGCATCTTACAACCTACATAGTTTCCTATGACATGAAGTAATTACATGTGTAGAATGGAATAATGGTTTATTATTATTGAAGAGGAGATTACATATATATATAGGAGAGGAGTCAGCCTCTCTCTATTATTCTACCCGATGTGGTACTAAAGTCCAATATACTAATACTTAATACTTAACACCCTCCCTCAAGCTGGAAAATAGATGTCTATCATGCACAGCTAGTTACAAAGAAACAGAACTCGATGACCCAAAAGAGATTTTGTGAGTATATAAGCTATTCTCACATGGTGAAATGTGATCATCCTCTTCTAATATTCATCACGGACAAAGTGAATGTCAATCTCAATATGTTTTGTCCGTTCATTGAATACGAGATTGATAGCAATGTGGATAGCGGACTGATTATCACACCACATATATTGCTTTCGATCCTGCTTCTTCTTCCAACTATTGTAGAAGATGTTGCAGATATAACACTTTTGCGGTACAATGAGCAATTGCTCGATATTCTGCTTCCGAGTTTGATCGGGAGACCGCACCGTTTCTAGCTCTTCCACGATCCAAGTTTCTACCAATGAATACTAAATAGCCGGATGTAGACCGTCTATCAATAAGACTTGCACCATAATCCGCATCTGTAAAACATTCAAGACAAGTATGCCTTTGATTCTCCATCTGAATTCATTTCTCCGGATTCTGGGCTAGATAGCACAGGATTCTGAGAACTGCCTGGCAATGTATAACTCGTAGAGAAGCCATAAATCTACTTGCAACATTTACGGTAAAGGAAATGTCTGGGCGAATCATGACTGCCAAGTAGTTGAGTTTTCCAACCACTTGACGATACTGATCCGGATTGGTCATTAGTATCCCCTCGTCGGGGAGTAACTTTACCCTTGGATCCATAGGTAATGTTGCTCCCTTAGCTTGCAGCATTCCTGCATCGGTTAGGATGTCCAGCACATACTTCCTTTAAGACATTACAATGTCTCGCTTATCCCGTGTGACTTCAATGTCCAAGAAGTACTTCAACGATCACATATCTTTAGTCTGGATCTGTTCACCCAAAACCTTCTTTAGCCCTACAATTTCTTGACTATCGTCTCCCATTATCACAATGTCATCGAAACACACCCTTATCACAATGTCATCGACATAGACACCAAGTAGTATTCGTCCGGCTGATATTTGTCGGTAGAATACCGAATAATTCTTCTCCGATTGACGCATGCCAAACTGAGTAATAGCATGTGTAAATCGTCCATATCAGACACGAGGTGATTGTTTGAGACCATAGAGAGCCTTCCGTAGATGAAATACTTTATCCTACCTTGCAACAATCCCAGAAGGTTGCACCACATACACCTCTTCTTCAAGGTTCCTATGAAAAAAATGCATTCTTCACATCCAACTGCAGAAGGGGTCAATCATAACGGACGGCTAAAACTATAAGCACTCTCACAGAAGTTATCATGGCAACTGAGAAAAAGTCTCAAAATAATTTTCACCGTATGTCTGAGAATATCCTTTAGCTACCAGTCGAGCTTTTAGACGATCAAGAGTGTCATCCGGTTTCACCTTGATTGTGAACACTCATTTGCTTCATACCGCATTCTAACCAGTAGGCAAATCCACCAAGTCCCAAGTATGGTTCTCCCGAAGCACTCGCATCTCTTCTTCCATAGCGGCACGCCAACCAGGATATTTAAGTCCTTCCTCTGCAGAATTGGGGATATAAATCCATAGTTTAAAGTATCGGCCGATACCGATCCGATACGGCCGATACCGATACAGTTTGGCATGTCCCGATCCGATACCGACCGATATCCGATACTGACCGATACCGACATTAGAGGTCTCTTTTCCGGTCAGTTCGGCAAAAAATATTGAATTAAAAAACAATTAGCAAGGGTGTAAAAGCATAGTAAGGTTGTAAAAACATATAAAAGAGAAAAAATTATCTATCGCATATAAATCAATCGACAATGATGACTACTATTTCATTCAATATCAAAAATACTAAGAAACAATACTGGAAATACTTTAAATTATGCATAAATGTATAAAATATATTCTCGAAAATGTTAATAATTTACTAATAGTTGTTTGCTTTCCGATACCAAAAAAATTCGATACTCCGATCCGTAATCGCCGATACTACCGATACCGCCGATCCCGATACTCATAGGAATGGTCCGATATCGATTCCGATACCGATACTTTGAACCTTGTATAAATTCTGTCAATAGTAGCCACCAAGCACTGAGTCTAACTCGCGAACCCTTTGTAGTTGTCAACAAACAAATGATGGTCACGACATGTAGGACGGGGGCGATCCGGTATATCAGACGGTAGAGAATCAATCGAGCTGGTGGAGGACGATGGCTCTACGGTAGTGAGCACCATTAGTGATGCTTATTCTGGTAGAGCTGGTGAGACTGGCGATGCCGGTTCTGACTGAGCCGGTGTTTGCGAACCGTAGGACCGAGGTACTGGCTCGGCAGAGAAGGGCATCCTTATGGGAGCTGTTGTGTTTGAACCGAATACAGCAGAAAATCCTCTTCTAGGTAGACTTTTGGAACATAATGTGTAGTTTGTGGGAGTGGAGAAAACTCGAATTCAACAAAGGTAACATCCCGAGACATAAAATACCTCTTCAAGGTTGAAAAAAAATAATGATACCCTTTCTGATCCTTAGGATACTCAAAAGAAAATACACTTGATTGCCTTTGGATCAAATTTAGAAATAGTAGATCGAGTATCCACGAACGTAACACAAGCAGCCAAAAAATTTGAGAGGTAGAGAAAATGGTATACGATTGGGATATAACCGAGAAAAGGGAGCATTGTCATTGAAAACAGAAAATGGCATATAATTGATCAGATAGCAAGCTGTAAGGACCGTATCAGACCAAAATTTTCTTGGAGTACGTGTATGAAACATAAGAGCACGCGTTGTTTCCAAAAGGTAACAATTCTTGGGTTCGGTCATACCATTTTGTTGTGGTGTGTAAGGACAGAAAGTTTGGTGATGATGCCATGTCTAGTCAAATGAGAATTGAACTCACGAGATAAATACTCACGACCATTGTCACTCTGAAAACACTTAATAGGAACCCAAATTGGGTTTAGATTTTCACATAAAAATTACACTAAATAATTCGAAGCAATTTTCATCAAGTAGACAAAGGTGACACGTTAGTAATCAACAAAGGAAACAAAATACTTGAAACCCATCACAGATTCAATAGGACAGCCCATATACATCATAGTGCACTAACTCAAAAGGAGCTGATGCAGCTTTATTTAGACTCACTGGATAGGGTATCTGATGATGTTTTGCCAAACTACAAGACTCACAATGAAAAGGAACTTGAAATTCTAAGGATGGACACATTTTCTAGAGAGTTTGGACGGATGGGTGACCTAACCGACAGTGTAACTCAAACGGATCAAGTTTCACGCCGAAACAGGCAACGAAAGAATTCATATCAAACAGGTACAAGCCTCCAGCCACATGCCCTCTACCGATAGTCTTCTCAGTCTTCAGGTCATAAAAAACCAAGGTTCAAAAACTCGATATCGGTATCGGACAGTTTGTATGAGTATTTGTATCGGCATCAGTATCGGCAGTATCAGCAGTATCGATGGTATCGGATTGGAGTATCGAATTATTTGGTATCTGCTGTATCGGCAATATTTAAATAATTATTAATAAATTAGTTAAAAAATAGAAAAATAATTTACATATTTATGAATTATTTAAGTGTTTTTTATTTTATTTTTATTATAATTGAATAAAATAATAGTCATCCTTGCTGAATGGTTTACCTGCGATATATAAGAGAGAGAACACTAGCACATCACCAACCCTATATATATATATATATATATATATGTATTTTGAGATGAGAGAGAACAATTGCAGCCGCTGTTCCTTTTTTTCTGCTGTTCTTTTTTTTTTTCTTTTCATCTGACCAAAACCTAAAGACCCTCCCCTCTCCGATGGAAGCAGCGGCAAGGCGAAGAAGAAAGGGGTTCTTGGAAGATTACCTTCTGGAAAACAAGGTAAGTTGAGTTCTTGAGAATTTTTTGAGTAATTTATGTTTTGTGTGTGTCTGTAGAAGAATTTGCCTCTATTTATAGTTTTTTTTGTCTACTATTTTGGTTCTTCATTATTGTTCTCTGTTGGATTTGACATGTCTGGAATCAATTTTTACTTTTTTTGACTTTTTTTAAAACATCTACTTTGTTAAAGTTCATGTGAGGATCTGATTTGATCTGATTTTTTTTCGTATCGGCCAGTATCGACCCGTATCGGCCAGTATCGGTCCCGTATCGGCCGATACAGACCGATACGAACTTTTACATACCAGTTTCGGCCGATACCGATCTTTTCTGTTGGTATCGGATCGACAGGAGACAAAACCGATCCGATACGTATCGGTATCGGTCGATACTTTAAACCTTGTAAACAACACAACCATCAGAAAAAAATATTACCGAATATTGTAAATTACGAGTAATTCTACTAATGGACAAGAGACTGAATAGATTGACATGTGTGTGTAAAACTGATTTGAGTGGCAGACCAGAAGAAAGAAGAGTGCTTTTTCCACGAACTCTCAGGGAAATGTCATTCGCAAAAGTAATTTATGATACACGACCGACATATATGTAATCACACAGCATACCTGCATCACTATCATGTGATCAGACACACCCGAGTCGATCACCCACTGTTTAGACCTGATCACACGTCGCTGAGTACCGGACTGTGGATCCAGATGTGAAGGCTTCACCGAGCCTTCACAACGATGCTGAGCTTGGAAGTCAACGAATTCTGCATAGGGTTATGCCATCATCTACACTGATACCCCATCATTATCAGGATTATCTGATGCAACATTAGTGGCAGGAGCTTTAGGACACTGCCACTGGAAATGGCCATGTTGACCACAGTTGAAGCATGTGCGCGGTCTTTCTCTATCACGACCGTCAATGCTTCGTCCATCATCACGGCCAGTATTCCGACCACCACATCAACCACCACAACCTTCATGGAATCCACCACGAGCAGCAACCAGGGTAGATCGATCAGCAGGGACATCACTCGTAGTAGTCTCAACGACTTTCGCTATCCGTAGGACACGAAACGGAATCTGAGATCGTGCGGAGTTTGCATTAGGACGGAGAGAGGCAAGATACGCCATGACATAAGAGTTGCTGACTTTAAGTTCTTGCCTCATTGATATCCGTTGTTAGAGGTAACACACGATCAACCTCATCAGTTAGGGCCTTAAAAGGCACGGAAGTAGTCCTTATGTGATTTGTCTCCCTGATCAACAATGTAGACGCCAACAACTGAGTCATAGATGCGAGACAAATCACGTTTAATATCAAACGCAGTCGAAAAAATCTCCCATAACTCCTTTACTGAATCTGTATTCTGAACCATGTCCTCTACTGATGGTTCCATCGAATTCATCAATTGTGTAAATAGTCTACTATCATTAGTCTCCCACTGCTCATAGGTGGAATCAGTCTTCTTCGGAGGGTCGTCAGTCAGATGTTTTGACAATCGTATTCCCCGAAGCGTCTTCTCCACCTTCTTAAGCCACGCAGAGTAGCTGTCTGGATCATCCAGCCTTCGATCGACCAGTTGAATCAAAGATACCGTTGTACCAGTGATCGGTGTATCCACCTATGTATTTCCGATACTGGTGCTACAGTTATTCGCCGTAGTGTTCGTCATCAAGTTCTTGAATTGACTATCGATGATCGTCTTGTGAGACCCGTCTCAAAGTATATGTATTTATATACGGATACGTATTTTGTGCTATATCTTGTGTTTTCTTGGATTTCGAGGAGCCCGAGAATTTTCTCAAGTTAGAGATTTTTTTCCATGACCGGCATATCGTCAGTACACTCGTCCATACCGCCGGTATACCGTTCGAGATATTTTTTTCATTCCTGAATATTTTCATGAATAGTGTTTTGATATTTTCGTAAAAAGTGTTGATACATTCTATTATCCATTGGTTTCTTGGTTCTGAATCACCATTTTATTCAATGGATATTTAGTTTTCTTTAAGTAGACGAGATTGATTTAGATTGTGACGTGGATTGCTGATGTGGCAGATCCAACGGTAACGATTAATTTTCGACTTCTATATATACCATTGGATTTTCTCCTCTTTTCTTTCTTCTCTCTTCATTTCCTCCATTTTTCGCTTGAGCTTGGAGCTTGGTCTTGAGGCCTAAGAGTGTGGTTTCTGAACTTCTCTTGGTAGTGGAGTAGAAGGTTTAGGCTGGGAGCTTAACTTTTAGGCAAGTACATCTTGTCGAATTCTTGAACAATATCGTTTTAATGCCATTTTCATTTTTCTTGATTTTATATGCTTAGAATTGTTCAAAACTCGTTTTGTTGAATACGTTTCCTCCATGACTTTAGTTGATATGCATATTTCTGAATTTGGTTTGAGCTAGATTTTGATTTCCTATAAAAAATTTGATATTTATCTGATAGGAAACTAGGTATCGAAAGTGATACCGGAGTGATTGTCATGAGACCTAGTCTATATGCTATTTGAGACTTACCCCTAGTCTTGACATCTTGCTAGACCTGTTTTTGACGAATTTCGGGACGTAATTTCGGTCCCGGAACCGGTCTTGGACTTTTTTTATAGATTTCCTACGGGAACCGACATACCGACGATATACTATCATATGTCTGATGATCATATATCTTGTATATTGTTCTATTTGTTTTTTATTGAGATACTAGGATTGATTGACCTAGGATTGAATGTTGGCTTGTAGTATTAACCTTCATGTCTTACACAGCTATAACAGCATCTCGGGGTACTGGAGTACTCTGGTATACATAAATGACTTTGTTTGTCCCCGCTCTCCAGTATTCTGGTTCTGAGACGTGACACGTCCCGACCCGATATTTACATTAACCTCGTCAATACGTAATCAACGTCGCCAAAACTGGTGTGCATAATATTAGTATAGATTTGAATATGGATCACACAAGCCAGGACAGAGATTCACACAACCCAGGTTGATCTCTATTGAATCCTGATGTGGATGTCGGGTTAGAAAATAAACAAAGATTCACGCAAACAAGCAACTTGTTTGTTTTTTGTTAACTCCTGATGTCGATGTCGAGCTTCAGAGGTTCAAGCAAGCAATCATAGTTTATCCTATGTAGATCTCAACACCGACTCTCCTTCCTTTCTTTTTTATTTTTTTTATTTTTTATATCTGTGTTCTATTTTTCAGATCTTTTTTTTTTGAAGGACGACTAGGGTTAGGGTTTTGGGTTAAATGGCGGCTGGGTATACATAGTGAGGATTGGGATGGTTAGGGTTTGTGGGAACATGGAGAGGGGGTAGCGGTTGTAGATCTAGGGTTAGGGTTTGGAGAAGGAGATGTCGAAGAAGGGAAGGGGGCTTTGATGGGCGGCAGCAGGGTCGGGGGGGAGACAGCAGGATGGGTGGCGGTGGTGCTGAGTGGTGATGGCAGTGTTGCTGGTGGTGGGGTAGGGTGGTGCTGGCGGGGGAGATGATAGTTGCGACAGCAGCAGCAATGGCAGCAGCAGCAAGGAGGGAGGTGTGGGGTCGGAGACGGGTAGGCTAGGGTTTGCGTGAGAGAGAAAGAAGAGGGTGGGAGGAGGATTCAGATTTTTTGTTCTTATACAATGTAGAATGAAATAATGGGATGATTATTATTGAAGAGGTGATTACATATATATAGGAGAGGAGTCAGCCCCTCTCTATTATTCTACCTGATGTGAGACTAAATCCCAATACACTAATACTACTAATACTTAATACTAAACAAATTGTTTGACAAAAAAGATTTCCCAACAGTTGGAAAAATTAGGTATTGCATGAATTGCCAATAAAAATAGCAGATCAATGAATTTGCCATCAACAAAAAACTTATAAATTCCATGAAAATAATACAGGAGAATAAACATCATAAGGATGATCAATTGGACCATTAATCATCCTGCATGATCAATATAAGTAATAATGCTCTTTACCTTTTGGTTGAAGATGCATTGAGCTTCGGAGGGACCTTGGAAAATGCACTAAGGATCCTGGATAAAAAAGATCAGTTCAGCTTATATCTCTTTGGGTAAGAAGCACAATATGGAAGAAGCTATCAATGTAGAACCAAGTTTTTACATATGGACCTAGAGATCAGTAAATTAGTGTCACAAAAAATTATTAACAAGGAATAATTAATTGAAGAATTTCAGTCTCTAAGCTGCATCTCAGCAAGTGGAAAACAACAAAGCAGCCAGTACCTGCTGAAAAGATTTGCCACTGCCTCACAGTCGTGTGAATTATAAAACCATATGCCATTTACTTCTTGGGCCGCATTGCGATACAATAAATATGGAACCTGAACTTCATACTCAAAATCCCCCAAAAGATCCTCCACCAGGTTGTCTACAAGTAAGAGGGAAGTAGTTACACAAAAAACAAATATGCAAACCAAACTTAATATAGTAGTTGATTGATTGCATTCAACACACAAACACAGTCCATGTGGCCTAAGGTTCATATGGTGTAACGAGAAAGGAAAAAGTAGTTAAGACAAAACGAGCATATAGAAAGAGAGTACAACCATTGATAGACAAACAAACATTGATAGACATAACTAGCCAAGAAGCTAAAAAGTCATTCATGGAATGAAAATAATAAGAAAACACATTTACAAGCTTGATACAAGTTGGAAAAGAATGCTAGGGACCTAGGTAATCTTATGGGACTAATGAATTAATAGTGAAGACTAAAAAGTATTAACAAAATAAAGGATATTGAAGATAGAATAAATTATTTCTTTTTTTTAATGAAAATCAACTAGAATAACTTAATATAAAAAGAAATGACTAGGCCAAAATTAGGAACTATTACTACTGCTGCAATTTAGATTTGTGAAGTCCAAAATAATTTAAAGACGATGAAAACTAGCAAAGTTTCTGTATGGGTAATAGGATTAATGTGCATTACCTAATGAACTAAATTATACACACTATAAATATACCATATTAATGAAGAATCCTCTTGGCATCTTTCTAAAAGATCCGATATACACAGTTCTACTAACTATTGGTGAACATATGGAACCACAAGCCCTATTTTACAAGTGAAGAAACGAAGATCGAAGACGTCACTAAGAAAAGAAATAAATTTGAAAAGAAAGTTGGTTTTATGCTAGTCTTCTAACTATGAAAGTTATTTTCTTATTAAGATGATTAATAGAAAATATTTAGAGAAGAGACAAGATAACTACTTGTGCCAAACTATGAAAGTTATTTGCTTTTTAAAAATTATTCATAGAAAATATTTGAGAGAATAATCAAGATATCCAGTTACGGCTTGTACATACTTAGTAAAGGCTGGTGGTCCAGCTTATTAAGGCCGCAAGGAGGCAGATACTAAAGGCCTAGCTGAAGGCTTTGAGGCGACGAGGCAGGGGCTCAAGACTAAAATTAGGGGTGTTTTATAGGTAAGTTGAGACAAACTTGTCGTTTATGACTGAATTTGTGTTGTTGAGACAAACTTGTCGTTTATGGCTGTGTAGTAGAGACAAACTTGTCGTTTATGTCTATCAATTGTGTTGTGGGGATCTAATTTCTTCTACTAGACTCAGAGATAAGTTTTCACTAGGAGAGGAAAAAAAATCAAAACATGAGTAAAGAGAGAGATAAAGAGAGACCTGCATAATGGATGCCTGATATGCGCTAGCAACGCCAGTTAGATCGTTGATAGGTTTGACGGAGGCAATTTAGGCCGAACAACAAAGGGAGGAGCAGGCAGCAAACTCTACTCATCTTTAATATCTATAGCATATTGAGCCTGTAGCGGGTTCTCACTTCAATGTGAATGGGGGCCTGGGCCAGGTATACATCCATGTTGAAGCCGTTGAGGTTTGAGGGGTCTGCATCCCATTTCAAGACAGTTGAGGTGTTCACCTCTGATTTCTAGGTGGTCGTCTTAGTATATCATAACTTACATGATTGTTGCCTGGGCTCACGCCTTTAACAAGCCTGCTTATGGTAAGGTTCCTAGGGAGATTATATAGTGGATATTAACAGTTATATCAAAGTCATAGCATATGTACGGCAAAATGTGACTTGTAAGGACATCATAAGATACTTCATTCTCTGTCACCAAGCATCGACATTAAGTATTACCTCTTTGCATCACCAAGTATCAGCATAAATTCAATTAACTTTATGCATTTACTTACAGAACTTAATTGTCTGTTTCAAGGTTAGCTTATTTTGTGCATAGTGTCTGCTGAGAATAATTGTTACTGATACTAAAGAAGTGTTTATCTCATACAATGCACATATAGAGATAAGGTTGGATTCAGAGGGTTAGGTCAAAAACAAAGGATACGAAATATAGAATCGATAATTCAAGAAATAAGAAAGATGTGCACACTGATGGCCAAAAGGAACCAAGGAGTGACTATTTATCTATTTGAATTGGCAATATTGAAAAGGGTGTCTATTGAAATGCAATGACGCACAATCATTGATATTTAAAGGATGATTCTATAAGACTTTGTAAGCGCAAGCATTTTTGTATTAGAAATGAGAATGCTAAGATGGATGAAAGGCAAGACCACTAAAAAGTTCAGTCATGGGAAATTAGTGGTGATGTCAATAAACGATACATCATTAGAGTGATTGATGCATCGTTAGAATGATAACATCATATATAAAGGGGGTGATAGAAATATGATAGACCTAAAAAAACGAGGTTCGTTACTAGGAGAATGCTAAGATGGATGAATGGCAAGACCACTAACAAGTTATGGGAAATTAGAGGTGATGTCAATAAACGATACATCATTAGAGTGATTGATGCATCATTAGAATGATAATATATATAAAGGGGGTGATAGAAATATGATAGACCTAAACAAACGAGGTTCGATACTATGAAAAAGGAGTCAAAGAAGAAAATTATCTGATCTAGATGAAAAACAATAACTTATATTTCATATTAGAGAAAAGCTAAAAGAGGGTTCATTGATATTCCACAAATTGGATGTATGTGTCCTCTGAGCATTGCAGTTGCTAATATTGCATGGGAAATGGCCTAAAAAGAGACGGAAGGAAGAAAGAAGGTCGTGTATCATGTGTGCCTCACACAAACATATTGTAATGGAGCCAGTCAAAGCATGACAACTATGTTTACACATCAGCACTCTACCCATCCATGCATTATATATGCAATTTTTTATATGATGCGATAAATTATCCTAGTTGTCATTTTTCATGGTTCCCTTACGGCAAGTGTGTTTGAGCCACACACATGTGCATAACCTTAAGTAGCCATCCCCTAAAATTTTGGGATATAGGATCTATTGCGTTTTTTGTGGCAGCCTTTTGGTAGTTTTGACCAACTTATCATTGGACATAATTTTCCAAATAACTGCAAAAAATCAATACCTTCTACTATCCAGGCGACCAATTTACATATGTAAATCGTGGTTGCACGCTCAGTAATACCTTGAACTAAAAGGGGAAAAAAAATTATGCCAGCACGTTGGGGGATTGGAAAGTGATTAAGGCATGCTTTTACAGTGAACAAACCAAGCCATACAATATTTGATTTTGATTTTGCAATCAATATGAGTGAATTCATCATATCATTATCATCATCATCATCATCATCATCATCCAAGCCTTCTCCCATCAATATGTGTGAGCACAAAAACAATTCAGGAGAAATTTGCTGATCAAACCATAATAAAGATAAGACGTGGGTCTGTGGAATGAATTTCTATTTTCAATAACATAACCAAACATTTTAAAGAAATAAGCGCAACAGTCATTATATTCATCAGAACGCAACACAATCTGTCAATTATAGAACTGTTCAGGATGAATAAACAAATTAAGGAATCCTTCATAAAATATAGTAGTATGAAACATCAGCTATTAAAAGCACATGAACGGAATTCAGGAACAATGAACAGGTTACGGATATACCTATAGCTGGCAAAAGAAAAGGCATGACTTAGTTCAAAAGGGGTACAGAATTGGAATTCCAGCTGAGATCCAAGTATATATATATATATATATATATATATATAGTTCAAATCAACGGTTAAGATTAGATCCAACGGTTGTGATCATGGCAAAATTTGGGGATACATAAGAGTGGGGATCCCGATCTCTCCTTATATATATATATATATATATATATATATATATATATATATATATATATATTGGAAAGGGGCCCTTGGTAATTAATCCCTTCCACTCCCCCACTAGGATCGAACACTCGACCACCCGGGCCGCATGCCTCTCCACTAACCATTGGACCTTGGTAATTAATCCCTTCCACTCCCCCACTAGGGTCGAACACTCGACCACCCGGGCCACATGCCTCTCTACTAACCACTAGGCTAGAGGGTCATTGGAACACACACACATACATATATGAAGTGGAGGTTTTATTGTAAATTCTTTTGATATATATATATATATATATCAAAAGAATTTACAATAAAACCTCCATTTCATAAATCAACCAAGTGTTAGCAATAAAATTACAAGTAGTAATCCACTTTAATGTATTGTAAACATTATTCTTATATTTGAGACTGTAAACTGGAACTTTGAATATTTTAAACGTACTTGCTGTTTTACAGTATAGCACATGCATATCCCCTGCTTATCTGCTGTAAAACCCCATGTCGTTGTGTTTGATATATGTTTTCTGGAACCTTGGATACACTTGTCTAGTGGTTTAGGTTATCCTAAACGGTTTATTGAAAATGTTGAGATACAAGTGCATGAAAATTAATTTATAAATTCAGCTAGAAGACCAGCTCTAAGATCGATGAAGAATTGGACTGGGGAATCAAAATTTTAAGACGGTAGGTTTGGTAAACTCTTCAAATGTTGGATTTGCTAATTGCTTCAGTAAACTACACAGCTTATCTGAATATCTTTATTTGAGAAAATCTCCTTATATCATAGTTCATACCCCATTCATTTAATATATTATATGCAAATAGTTAAGTATCTTCCTATTTGAGGACAAAAAATGTCAACATCAACCTTTTAGTTCTTTCCACAATATCAGACGTTAATAACAAACAGTTAGTTCCATTTCATGATAACTACATTGCAACTTTTTTGCATAGTTTAAAGTATCGACCGATACCGATCCGATACGGCCGATACCGATACAGTTTGGCATGTCCCGATCCGATACCGACCGATACCCGATACTGACCGATACCGACATTAGAGGTCTCTTTTCCAGTCAATTCGGCAAAAAATTTGAATTAAAAAGACCAATTAGAAAGGATGTAAAAGCATAGTAAGGTTGTAAAAACATATAAAAGAGGAAAACTTACTATCGCATATAAATCAATCGACAAGGATGACTACTATTTCATTCAATATCAAAAATACTAAGAAACAATACTGAAAATACTTTAAATTATGCATAAATGTATAAAATATATTCTCTAAAATGTTGATAATTTACTAATAGTTGTTTGCTTTCCGATACCAAAAAATCCGATACTCCGATCCGAAACCGCCGATACTACCGATACCGCCGATCCCGATACTCATAGGAATGGTCCGATACCGATTCCGATACCGATACTTTGAACCTTGCTTTTTTGTACCAATACAAGATCTGAGAAAGCCGCAAAAGGGCATTATTTTACTTCACTATAAATTTAGAAGCCAACCTTTAACCTTTGATCAACATACTTTTAGTCAACATTTGGTCAACAAGTATCATATCCATACAGAGTCTGTCAAAAATTAAACAACAATAACGGCAAAACCTTTATCCCAAATTTTTGGGGTTGGCTCTTTGAATTATGTTCTTCCATTCAACTCCGTTAAGGGCCATGTATTTGTAATGCTAATAGTCTATCAAAATCATTACAAACAAATTGTAAGGTTCTTACACAATTAACTTATTTTAACTAGTGTTAAAACTTCAGTTTCATAAACATGGACACAGATTTGGATAAGGACACGATATGGATTCCAAATATAACATTTTTTAGAGGGAAAAAAATGGGATACAGGCACATGTAAAACGCATTTTATAAATTATATCGTAATATATTCTATATTTAACATGTTTTGGATATCAAGAACGACAAAACCTTTATCCCAAATTTTGGGATAATTTTTGGGATCGGCTGCTTGTATCCTTTCCTTCCATTCATCTCTATTAAGAGATGTGTAGGATCGTGTGGGCAACTCTAGAGGGGGGGCTAAATAGAGTGCGCGTATATGCAGCAGAATAATAAACCCCAATTAAAAATTCTAAGTCTAAGCTACGTAAAGGCAGTATATATACCAACAGATATAACAACTATAAATAAAGTTTGGGCTAACTTATAAACTGCAGTGACTGATAATAAATATAGTATAGGCAAAGTATAAGTAAAGTTTAGAAGAGCAAATTCAAACACATCTTCGGTGCTGAAAGGGCGAAAGGAGAAGCGTGACAAGCTTTGAATGGAAGTCCCAGTAAACGGCGGCAGGTTTGCATACAACTACATTGATTTTAGTAAAAGGTGCTTTAGATGCGTGCGGTTCAAAATTAATACCAGATAAAAAAGATTTCGGTTATAGTTTTCCTTGCGACGGACCGAGGCGCCTCCCGGAACAAAAGGATCAAAACCTTCTGCGCCCCACGCCGGATTTACAGATTGTACTTTTCCGGTCCGCGGTCGGGGAAATATCCGAAATTTTTCCTTTCGGGTTCAGATTTGGTGACCGAAACCTCCGCAATATCCCTCTCGGGTACAGATTTTGGCATCGGTGCCTTTGGAGCTCCTGACAATTTTATCTTGATTTTTCTCTGAGAGGACTAGTCCAAACCCGAGAACTCTTACTCGGAGTTGTATCAACTATAATCACCAATAGTAAATCACAAGCTTTGATCCGAAGACTTGCAGACTTCTTACAACATCGAGCGTTGATCCGAAGGCTCGAAAGACTTCACACCTGTGTTTGATCCGAAGGACACGCCGACTTCAAACACTAGAGAGAACTTGATAAACCAAGCTTTTACAACTAGATCAGAATTCAAAATCGGAACCGCGTTGGCACTAGAAGGATGGGAGTTGATCTTAGAAATATGAAAGGTTTATAGCTCAGGATAGATAGAGATATGAAAGTGAGTGAATAAGAATGTGGAATTCAATCTCTATTTATAGGGTTTTCTGGAACCGAGTTCGACCAGAGTTCGAACAGAACTCGGTCCGAGTTTGGTCACCTAACGTTCATAAATTCGAACGTAGCCTGGTCATCCAGAAGAAGAGGTTGACTCGGTTTTCTGGTTTGACCCTGTCCGAGTTCGGTCCGAACTCTGTTGGTCTATTTCCAAAAAGTTTGGGTCCAGGTTTGGTTTGGTTCAGGCTGTTTTGAGTGGACTAGGTTCCGGTTTAATATGGTTTTGAGTTTCCTAGTGCCAACACGAACCCGATGTACATTTTGTCATAGACTCAATAAATATAAAATACAGACTCAATAACACAGCTTGTAGACCTGTTGCAGCTTTGTCTTCAGCGAAGTAAAGGAGATGCAACGACTGTCATTTCATGTGACGTATCGAGTCATACCATATCATAGTTAGTCGATTATCGAAATCGAGTTGACGGTTACCCATTTGGGCCAACAATCTCCCCCATTTTGATAATTGACAAACTGTGATCGATACGTCAATATTCATACCTGGGCACAGATCTTTTTTTTTTAAATACAAGGCTCCCCCGTAATTCCTGAATGACAGTATAGGCGCATCATCAGTCCTTGTCTTCTCTGTATTGCGTCCTTCCGTCCTTTTTGTACTTGTCTTGCATATCGGTCCTTTTTCTCCCCTTTGTCATTTCATCAAAATGATATAGCTCGTAGAGCAAATATAGACAACGTATGAAACTCAATGTGAAGAAAAACAAGACATAATTGCAAATTTTAATGACATAAATGAATAAATTTCTGTCAAAAGTCAATAAAAAAATCTATCAGAGTATCCATGATTCATGCATTCGAACTCGATTACTTCAGCAAGTTGTATGAATATTTTTTAGATAAACATGAATGTAAAGGAGAAACAAAATACTTGAGAATAAAATATTCAGATGACTGGATTGCTCTCCCGCAAAGTATGATCTATCTAAATATAGATAATCATGAATTTTTATTTACAGATACTCTGTATACTATGAACACAATCAACACAAATAAGAAATAATTGTTTATGATGAACTAGGTATACCATATATTAACGGGTACAAAAGACTTAAGAGATCAATTTTCTCCTCCTTAAAATATGCGTAGCTAGTTCTAAAACAATGAAACAATATTATATAGCTAGACAATAAAAAAACTCAACACAAAGGTTCAAACCAACAACATAAGAAGAACAACATATTAATTAAATATATTCTTATGTAGTGAAAAGCATTTGGGCAACAATAATACAAATTCAGTAAATATCCAAGGATTGACAAAGAAAAATCACAAAAAAGCTTAGTTGCAAAAGATAGTTAAAACAATTTTCAAAAACCTTTCATAGTACAAAATATAGAAAAGGTATAGCCTAGAAAACATACCAATTGTAACTAGAATATCATCAGCACCAATTTCTACTAAATTTTGAGCCAATAACTATTGATCATCACCAGTAATTTTAAACGCCTAGTTAAAACTAGAAATTCCAGTTCTTGACGATAACAGTTGCCAACTTTAAGTCAAAAAGTAGACCTATAATTCGTTGTTGTCTTCGGAACAATAAGTTACAGGAAAGACATCAAATCATGATTCTATAAAGTGTCGATCATCTTGGATTAGTTGTAGGGGTCGGATCCCAGCTAGCGGTGGTTCGAAGACACTTAAGTACCGTGTCGTAAGACTATTTACACATTTTTGACAAAAGGACATTTTCGGCTTATACCCAAAACAATTTTTACTTTTACAGAACTTAGATTTAAAAGAATTTCAAGCAATTTAAGTCTTCGTACATCATTCAAATTCAGAATCCCTAATTCTCGACAAATAAAGTTAAGGCGATACTTGGCTAGGGGATTAGTATAGATATTAGCAAAATGAGGTTCAAAGTTTAACAAAAAAAAGCAAATATCGTAAATCTCATTACACAAAGATGAAACATATATACTTGAAAATATGCACTAAATAAATAAGGTGATCTCATATCACAAAAGAGCACTAAGAACATATGATTCAAATTCATATTTAGTCGTATGCAATAGTCAGTAAAATATCTAAAAATATTCAAACATTAGTCATGCTAGATGAAATAATGAGAATTAACTAAGCATGCTAGTATCATATTGACAAATGAAAATTAAAACATGCTTGATTCTGTAATTTAGCCATTTAAAAAGAATCGTTTATCATGTTACCAAAGTAGCTTTCGTTACCACACTTATGTTGGTGCAATTGCTTGGAAGATAACATTTGTAGCTTTGCAATCACCCATGCTCTCCTGGTGTTATGTTTCGACACAAGAAGCTTCACCTACAACATTAGGCGAAGACTTTGGTATCCAAGTAGTTTTGGATCTATAATGGTTAGCTTTAGGAATCCACTTATACATATTCATATCAATCAATTTTCTAGCCTTACACTGATGTGAAATATGTCCTTTTAAACCACAATAGTGACATGTAACATGAATATTAGTGTTAGGAACAACATGATGAGTATGACTATATGATGTGGTACATTGTGTCTTGCGTGGATACTTGTAGTAAACTGCGTGGTTGTGTGAAGCTTTGGCTTTGCTAGCTTCTTTTACAAATGATCTGCCGTGTGTGACTTTGTAATGAGTCACATGACTTGTGTTAGATTGAGTCATAGGTTGCATTACCTGTTTTCCCAATCTAACCTCTTAACTTTTTAGAGTTAGCATATAAATCATCATATTTAACAATAAGAGCATCAATTCTTTATGAAGCAATATAATACTTATTCTTTTCTGATTCCAATTCCTCCTTAAGATTAGCATTTTCTTGAGTGCTTTTCTCAATGCATTCAAGTGCCTCATGCAATCTAAGCTCAAGTGTGAAAATCTCAGCAGAATTATCATAAAAGGAAGTATCTCTAACTTCATCCAATAAACAAGTAAGCTTTTCATTATCAAACTGATAAGACATAATATCTTTTCTAGCTTTCTTATACTTATTCCTAAGCTTCTTGTAATCATCAAGTAAATCACTAAAAGCATCAGATAATTCATCATAAGAAAGCTCATTTTCTTCAAAAGGAGAATTATTTTGTATCTCATTTGAAAATGCCATTAGGCAAACATCAGTTGTATGACGAGGACTTTCATAAGGGACATCCTCTTCTTCAAAAAGAAAAAGGATAGTTGTGTACTCCACCAGTCAATGCCATAAAGCATTTATTTGCAGTATGTCGAGGGCTTTTTTCTTCTGAATTGCTAGCTTCACTTTCGTACCAGATGCTTGTATTTGCATATTTGCAAGATGATGATACTCTTCTGCTTGTACGTTCATATCGATTCTACCTTTTTGCTTTAAAATAATCTTTCATCATGTGGCCTGGCCTTCTGCAGTTGTAGCAAATTGGTTCTTCTTCAAAATCTTTCTTCTTTCGGCTTGATTTCTCAAACTCCAAGAATCGTCTGAATTTTCTCAAAATTTGGTCCAATTTCTCATCGTCTGAATCATCATAAGTTTCGTCATCTTCAGAAGTATTGACAGAAGCTCTTTTGTGATACGCCTTGAATGCGATGGCCTTCTCTTTTGGCGTTGATTCTTCAAGGTCTTTAAGGTCCAGCTCACGCGTCATCAACTTTTCCATGAGCGTTTCCAGCGACATTGTGGTGAGATCGTTTCCTTCAATGATTGCAGTTACCTTGGGATTCCAGTTCTTGGTGAATCCCCGAAGCACCTTGCGGAGCTTTTCATGATTTGTATAATCCTTACCAAGAGATGACAGAGGATTTACAATATCCAGGAAGCGAGTAAACATTTGGATGATGGTTTCATATGACTTCATTTTGAATGCTTCGTACTCCTGTGTCAACCTCCTGATCTTTGATTCCTTCACTTGAGTGGTTCCTTCATGAGTAACCTCAAGAAGCTTCCAGACTTCGTGTGAAGTTGTACAGGTTGATACTCTGTTGAATTTAGTCATGTCTACAGCACAGAATAGTGCATTAATAGCTCTAGCATCAAGACTAGCATATTTCTTTTCCAAGTCGGTATATCTATCATTTGGTTTTTCAACAAGATTTCCATCAATAACTATTCTGGCTGGTTTTTTGTAACCATCAGTGACAATTGTCCACAGATCGAAATCAAGACATTTTAAATAAAAGCTCATTCGTGTCTTCCAATATGTGTAATTGGTTCCATCAAACAGGGGTGGCCTATTTGTGGACTAGCCTTCACCATTGATGGCGTATATGGGTATTGTTTGCCATGAATATTCTAGAATGTATAAACTAAGCACAGTTTAATGGAAAAAAAACCTGCTCTGATACCAATTGTAGGAGCAATTGGGATCAAAAATCAATTCAGAGAGTACCTGCTCTGATACCAATTATAGGATCGTGTGGGCAACTCTAGAGGGGGAGGGTGAATAGAGTGCATGTATATGCAGCTGAATAACAAGGTTCCAAAATGTTCCGTAAACGATTTGTGCAAGAACATGTTACTTTTTTGTATCTCATTTTAGCTTGGCACAACCACGACCTTGCCAAGTTACTTCAACTATTTTTGGATCCCCTTGGTGTTTAGACATGGGCAAGTGGTACCCTATATGACTACCAAGGAAGTATATCTTGAATATGGACAGTCCTCTTGAAGAGTATCCATGAAACATTTATTACGACCTATAAGAAACTAGGAATAAGTCTAATGTTTGCTTTCATTGTATTCTCTTTTCTAATCTAAAAATTAGATAATACTTGACTTGTGAATGCATGAAAGAATGTGCATGATTTTTAGCATCTCAATTAAACAAATGATACTGGACTTCCATTTCGACAACTCTCGATTTCATAAATTTCAGCCCCATGCAGCCAAAAATGCACCAAATATTATGTTTATAGAAAAACTTTGAAACCTTCCCATGATTATTCTTTAAACTGTTTGTTTCATACAATAACTAAGAAATTTCTATGCTGTTATTAATCATAGTTGATGTACATTAATGAGACCGTCATTGACGATTGAGTAGATATGATGCTAAGATACAGAAACATATAAGGAAATTATATAGAACACGTCTATAAATATCCAACAAATGAGATCTGCCAGTGCCAGTGCAAGACCAGTTAAGGGAAGGTTGTGTTAGGTAGCTGATATCCTGGTCACAGCTTTGTTAAGTCACTATAAATAGGATCCTTACATAATGGCCTTATTCAGTATTTTCTAGGAAACAAAATACTTTTAAGTCATCTTTAAAACAATATGTTGTAACAAAAATTGTTCACTTTACATGGAAATATAAGTAGCTTGGATCAAACAACAACAAAGCCTTTATCCAAAGTTTCTGGGATTGGCTATTTGAATCATTTTTCTTCAACTCAGAACTATTAAGGGCAACAACGCAATGGATCGCTACTGAAGGACACCTCAACATGTATATGTTAGGGTTCATTTCATATATATCCGATAATCTTTTATGATGGCTGTAGAAATGGCAATGCAATAAGAAGAAGAAAACAGGCAGAGTTACTATAGTTCCTCCAGATAGGGTTTCAACCATGTTAGCTTCACAAAACGGTCAAAAACTATGGAGAAATGGATATCATTTCATACATACTATGCTCAATGAAAACATAGATTCACGATATGAAATGTATTACATCAACAAGTTGATCTTAAAATTGCAGAGTGCATGACTTCATGAGTGCATATTTTCTAACAATCTAAACCCTACAAAGGAACAATGTCCCCATATATACTTTTAGATCAAGAATGTTTCTCACACATTCATATAAAGCTCCCAGCATAGAGATCACCTAGGTGTTGTTCCTTGTCGTACTGACAAGTAGCAGATACGACACATACAATCCGTATTCTAACCTAGAAAATCAATCAAACAAACTCCGAAAGAAAGAACTAAATTCCAACAAGACCAGATTGTAACCTGTGTTCCGCCGGTTCATGACGATGAACTGAAACCGTGGCTGTGTATTCCTGCAAAAGAAAATCACACATTTCATCACCCTCGCAACAACAACAAAAAAAGCCAGTATTTCTCACACCAACAAAATCAAAAGCCTGGTAGAAAATCACTCATTTCTTCATCCTTTCAGCAATAAGGATAAAAACAAAAACAAAAACAAAAAATGCTTGAGGGGGTGTTTGTTTTTACCTCTAATTAGAGGTGAATTACTAATTGGATCTAATTAGAGGTGGACCAACAAGAAATATTTTTTTTCATATAATTAGATGCAATTAGAGCTTGACGGCTAATTAGAGGATCCGAAAAAGAAAGTTGTAGCATGCAGCTTCCTTTGCAACCCAACATATAATTGGAGGTAAAATGACCGTTGTAATCCCTAGAAAATTCAGTATTTCCCTCTTATATCCTTAACATTGGTGATATAAAATCTGAAAAAAGAGAAACACAAAGATAGAAGAGAAAAACGAAGGAAGAACACAAAAGAGGAATTACACACAATTTTTTGGAATTAATGTACTTTTATTGCTTCTGATGTTGTAGTTGTTGTGAGTGGTAAGAGACTTGTTCGTGATATGTTTTGTAATTTCTTTGACTTGCATGACATAGTCTAGGAATGTGACATTTCACTTAATATAATGAAGTTATTTTAATATAAATTCAATTTAAAGTTGTCGTGAATAATTTTTCAACATAGCATTAGTGAAATGTTTTATTTTATAATACTTATAATTATAATAGGGGTACAAAGGTAAATTTATATCTAATTAGACATTAAAAAACAAATATATAAGCACTAGTTAGTAAAAAAAATAGTTTTTAGGCTTTCTCCAATGGTTATTCCCATTTTCTGGATTTCTATCCAATGTTATAAATTTCGCAAGGCGGATTCAGTGCACCAAAGGGGCGCATAGCGCCTAGGCCACCTAACCCACCTAGCCTAGGCGGCCGAACTGAATTCATTTTTTTTTATTTTTCTTACGTGTAATAGACATAAGTAGTTTGTATGTATAATAATGAGACACAAGCTTATGTCTTCTCGTGGCTAGTGGGGATGTGTTTAATTCCTATTGGGGTAGGGACGGGGATGGTCTTCTGTTCGAATCTTGATGAAGTCATAATGTTTTCATTTTTTTTACATTTGGTTGCGGGTTTGGATGCTGGTTTAGCCCTATGAGTTCGAATCCGACCCAGCCCATATAAATGCAGCAGTAGCAGCAATCAAACCCTTAAAAAAAAAAAACTGCCGCCACGCCATGCCACTCCACTCTTCCGGACCCCGGTGGCAAAGTAACAGCAACAAGAGCAGCAGGTAAGTAAAAAATATTTTATAAACTTCTTTGATTTGTTTTTTTTTTTAATTTCAAATTTCAAATGTGATTTTTTTTTTTTGGAAATTTTCAAAAAAATATCGACCAAACAGCCCGCCTAGGGCCTAAACCCACCTAGGACCGCCGCCTAGGGGGTTTCCAATGTAGCCGACGGCCGCCTAGGCCGAAATTTAGAACATTGTTTCTATCACGTGTCAAACTCTTTTAAGAAGGCTTATATGTCTACATGGCATTTTTTCCATATAGAAACCCAACTATAAAAAATATGTCTCCAATGGTTGGTCTCCACATTTATTCCTATCCTACATTGCATTAAACAAAAAATAACGATTTTTCATTATAATATGATAAATAAATATTTATGTGGTACCTATTTTCATATACCACATATATAGAAAAACTCTATAAAGGACTCTACATATAGAGTCTCTCATAGAGGCCCGTTATTTTTAATATTTTGAATTTCCATCTATGATAGAGCCTTAGATAGAAACCCTAGTTGGAGACATTTTTCCTATGGAGAGGCTTTACTATAGAGTTTCTTAAAAGAAGAGTCCCCATTGGACAAGCCCTTATAAACCACTAATTACATTCTCTAATAAGTGGAGTGTCCCCATTGGACCAGCCCTATGGAGAGGCTTAACTATAGAGTTTCTTAAAAGAAGTCCCTATTGGACAAGCCCTTATAAACCACTAATTAGATGCTCTAAGAGCATCATTAGTAAGGTCCATCCAAATTTCTAGATTCTAGATTGAGAATGTAGGAGCTAATTTGGTAGAATAGTAAGACCCATCCCAAGTTCTAATTTCTAGATTTTCAGGCCCAACCCACCCACAAGAGCTATAGGTTGGGCCTGAGAATTTCTAGATTCATAATGTAGGAAGTCATTTTGTAGAATAGCAAGTTCCAATTTGGAGCCCCAATTTCTAGATTCTAGATTTTATTTTATTTTTTTCCAGATTAATTTTTGACCCCACAATCTTTGGGACCAAAGGTCACTTTATCATTTTCTACTATTCTCGTACCAAACCCAACCCATTCTACATTTGATTTTTTTTTTTTAAATGGACCTCAAGATACAATTTTGAGCACATCTACTAAGGATGCTCTAATAAGTGAAGTGTGACCTTGAATTAGTGCTTACACCTCTAATTAGTGGGGGAAAAACAAACACCCCCCAGTCAAAAAAAAAACAGAATCAAAACTCTAGCACAAAAAAATCACTCATTCCTTCACCTTTTCAGCAATAAAGAAAAAAACTCATTTTTGCCTAATTCTCACAACAACAGGATCAAAACCCTAACAAGCGACTAACCTCTTGACGACAAAAAGCGATCCTTCCACATCCTTCCGGCTCTGCAACGAGGAAAAGAACTAATCAGAGGAAAAGAGCCAAATTGGTTCTGGACACGCACTGGGAACGACACAGAATAATCCAAAAATCGAAAAATAATCAGAAAATTTTGAGTTTTGAGGATGGAACGGAATGGAATCGAGAGAGAGTACGGACCCACTGGTTGACGTCGATGTTGAACTCGTAGAAAGTGACGTGGGCGGCGGTGATGAGGATCTCCTCGACGAAGGGGTCGATCCGCTGGAGGACGGTGAGGTTGAGTAGCTTGGTGCTCTGCTGGTCCAGATTCGGCATCAGCTTCCCGTTCTGTGACATTTCCCTATTCTCCTTTCCTCCTCCTCCCTCTTCTGCAGACACACCGAAACCCTAACCCTAAATTTTTAGGAGATGGGAATTGAATGGTTCATCCGCTGTGAGGGAGCACAGAGGAGGGAAGGAATGGAGGAGAAGTATTATGTGCTGGAGATGGATATAACAGATGTATTGTATATACCACTTTTCACCTCCTTTCTTTCTTTCCTCCTTTGTCATTTTCTCGGGATTTTGTTTTATTTCTTTTAAGAACTCTATATTAAAAAGGGTCCGGCTATCCACACTCCGTGACTTACTAAGCACATCCCATATAACTTAAGTTGAAAAATAGATTCGTATTAAAAGACTAATATATCCACATGACCTACCAAGCACACCCCACCAGCCTCCCTCCTACACACTAGTCATCTTCTTCTTCCTTCTTTAATTTTTACCTTCTCTAACCCAAAAATCCAAAAACCCAAAAATCCTACATTGAAATTGTGTAGAAGACATCATGAAGAAAGAAAGTCAACTTCAAAGACTGTACGTTCTCTCTTTACGTAATTTTTCAGTTTGAAGTAGTGTATGAGAAGTGTTGCACCAAAAAAAAATTCGCGATGAGCACGACCAATACTGGTAGTCCGTTCTACCTATATTGGCCGAACATACATTTCAGTAACAGTTCAACTGGCAGAGGTCGAACGGGACATGTATAGTTCGAACAATAATTGCCGAACGTGTCGGTTAGTGTCTGACCTGTATTTGTCGAACATAAGAGCTATGTCCAACTAATGCTGGTCGAACATTGTGTTTTTTCATTTAATTTTTTTGTTCAACTTATTAAGCTGTAGTTCTTTTTCTTTACAGGAAAACACTCTAAATGACACTGAAATAAACACTGAATTAAACATTATTAACCATCCCATGTATGAACAACTTGATTTCTCAAAAGAATTTCGGACGGATGAGATATTTGAGAATCGTGAATAGTTGGTGAGTTAGGCATATACGGTAGGAAGTCATCATAATATGGTCGTTTTGGTTAAACGATCGGATAGCGGGGATGGTGGAAGGCGAGCTCGGATAATTTTGGGTTGTGAGCGCGGTGGTAAATATCGGCCTCCTAAGACAAAAGTTGCTCAAGCAAATTCTGCGAACATTGATAAGAAGCCAAGACACGAAAGGCTTACGGGCACGAAGAAATGCGAATGTCCGTTTCAATTGAAGGGAGTGCAATTCAATGACCTAGGACAATGGTTATTGAAGGTTATATACGTCTCACATAATCACCCAATGGAACAAAATTTGGTTGGACACTCATATGTCGGTCGACTAATACCCGCTGAAGATCAACTTGTCAAAGACTTGTCAAAGACTTGTCGAAGAACAATACAAGGCTAAAAGATATATTGAGTACGTTGAAGGAATCTTTTAGTGAGAATGAGTCGACATTGAAGATAATTTATAATGCTCGGTAAAAGCATATAGTTGTCGAGCATGGAGGCCTATCTCAAATAAAATACTTGTTGCTTGAACCGGTGGTCCACAGACGACCTAGTAGTAGGCCAAGTAAAATGAAAATTCACACTTCAAATTCGATGAAACGTGAACCAAACAAATTTGAAATTGTTGAGTCCACTCACGATAGTTGTTCACCGTTCAAGAAAATCATAATTGTCGATGGACCTCCTTCGGCAAACCCAATGTTCACTTTCATCCGAAGAAAAAAGCAACCGGTTCAACGTCAGTAATCACGCAATGCCACCGATCTTGCATATATAGGACAAGTTCCACCTCAACATCATCCTTATGTGTAAACTCCCTCACCCAAAATAGATATTTTTGTGTGTATTTTATATTATTATATTTATTATAGATTATTTTAAATATTGAATTACTTTAGAGTATTCTCTTAGTTAATTAGAAAATAAATTTCTTGATATATTTATTTATATAAATATTTATTTAGAATCATTTTTAGACTATTTTAGATTTTGGAGATTTTTGTAGAATTTTTGGGTAATTAAAACATAGAAAACGTAAATTTTTAGGACTTTCCTGATTTACTATGAGACCATACTTGCATATTGTTCCTACCAAATATTTATTTTAGGTTAAAATATTTAATTATATTTTTGTAATTTATTTATAATTTAAGAAATTTATTTGAATGTTTGAAATTATTTAGGATTTATTTGGATATATATAGTCTTAATATTAGATAGATGCTAATTTAGTGTTAATAGATATTAATAAGATTATATATAAATTATTTGTATTATATTTAATTCTATTTAAGATTATAAATTATTGAGATAAACTCAAACTCTATTTTAAATTAATTCAAATCATGAGCCTACTAGGAAAGCAACTTCATGCATATCATATTCTTATTTAAACTGATCCTAATCATATCCAAATTAGCCAATCCTAGTCGTATTCAATTAAGTAGTCTCAACCATTATAAATACCTATTAGACTTATGGAATAACCTCATCCTTCATACTTTTCTTCCCCAAATTCTCCTCTTTTTCGTCAAAAAAGGGTCAAAATTCGTCATATAATTCAGCCTCATTTTCTAGTAGTGATGACGACTTAAAAAGACGATATCTCCTAGTTCCGGACTCCAAACGTGCTCCAGTTTTTTTGTTAAAACCATATAAAGGTTAGTTTTCTGAATATATAAATTATTTTAATAACTTATGAACCTATTTTTCCAGAAAATTCTAAAAGTGACAGTTGTCCGAAATCAGACGTATTTTCGTGTTTTCGAGATTTCGGGAGATCCCGAACTCGAAATTACGAGCCGTTTGAAGTTTCAAAAATCTGACATGATGAACTTCCATAAAATTATTTTTCCAGAATTTAACATGCAAGTTTACTCTACTGTAAAATTCGTGCAACGTAGACGTAAATAGGAAACCATCGAAAACTGTCATCTGTGCGCCCTTATGGACATAACTCTTTACCGACTTGTGATTTTATGAAACCATTGATTCTGGTGTTCATGTAGCATTGAAATCTATATAATTCCACATACAAATCCAGGATTTGAGTCGGTTGACTTTTTGGTCAACGGATTGCCTCGATTTGCGTGTCACGGATCATAAATTCGTAAAGTTGACTTTCTTTGGACCAAAATTAGGGTTTAACAATAAAATCAGATTATAATAAGATTAAAATACTATTTTAGGTTATTTTATTCAGAATTAAAATAGATAAAAAATGGAGAAACCTATTCACCCACTTTTGTAACCTAACTTGTTTAATTTATGTGACGGGTAGATCGGACGACGCCTTGAGTTGGGACTTCATCCTTTTTTTCAGACCAGGCAAGATACCTTGCCAAATTGCTTACAGTACTTTGCATGCTTATTATATTTTTATATATTCATTGCATGTGTGTTTTCTTTCAGTCATAATTATATACTATATATATGTTGACACACACTTGACACATAGTATCATGGGAGGGGAGGACAATCAGTAGGCGTATGGGCTATAACCACTCTGGTAAACCGTAGTAACTAGCACGCACTATGGTAGTTGTGTCGCACTGGTCGCTATCCTCGAGGTATGTCAATTTCTGGTGTCGCGCTGGTCGCTACCCTTGAGGTATGTCGATTTCTGATGTTCCTGACGTGTGTGTGAGTTGTGAGATTAGATAGAGTAGCCTACCCATGCCCATACTTTGAAAAGTTGTCCTCATTATGCATAATCATATAGATTGTCTTGTACAACGTATTTATATATTTTCTGTCTATTATGTATGTTTATTGTATTCAATTGGCATGCTTCTATGTATCTTGACCTGGTCCCTTTCCAGGTGTAGACGATTTTGACTATTCACAGGAGCACGGATCAGGACTTGATACTTATCACTTTCAAGGAGGTCTTCTCTTCGAGTCTCATTGTTCATTAGATGTTCTTATGTGGTTTCTCTTATATTCTAGTTCGATAGTGGATTTGTTTCCACCCGACTATCATTCCTTGATACTTCATATTGAGTCAGTTATATAGTAGATTAGTTATTTATTTCAATTTGATTCTATGGATGAGATTTAGTTATGTCCTATAACTTGTGATAATATATATACCACATGTGAGTTAACATTCATATTACAGCGTACGTGTGTATTATGGTATCCATATATTGGAGTTGTCATATACATACGGCTGACATGCTTACGTATTCCTAGTCCTATGTATTTTGGGACTGGGACGTGACATATTTTTGTGGTGGCCCATGCAGGTCGAGAGCATATTGTCTCGGTTACGTTACTGTACCGAACAAGCCTGCAAATAGGAATAAAGTATAGGATCTCATCAACTTATTTAATCACCTTCCTTGATTTCATTTCGCATTCTTATTTGATTGCTTGCATTGCATCTTGTTTGATCCTTTCACAATGTCAATCTTATCTTTTCTTTCGTGCTTGATAGGGGTTAGAAAGGTGACTTGTACTAGGTATATATACTCTATTGTTCAATAACACTATTAGTTAAATTCTTGTAAGTTGGGTAGTATGCCTCATAACCTAGTATCACATAGTCCTTTTGACCCATTAATAAAGTGTAAATTGAATGACACCAACTATAGGCTTGCATAAGAAGATAGTGTTTATCTAGACTGTAGAACTTAGAGGTCCATACCTCCATTTGGTCGACTATAGACTTAGACAAGAAGTTAGTATGACGACTGTAGAGGCACAACACCGGTCGAGTCTTATCTTCTTTGTGAACTTGAATTATTTTGTACCTTCCCTCATCATAATCCAGCGTACTTATATTTTCTGGACTACCTCGACTTATGCTGCTATTATAGCCTAGTTTTGCAAGCTTATTCTTTTATCGAGCTTGTTCATGACATATGTATTATTGGGTGCACACATTGATACAATTGTCTAATTAGAATCGGTGTATTATGGTCTGATCAAACTTAATGCACTTGGTTCGCTTTTCGCATGACTATTTTACGTGGATTGAGATATAGTTGACTCAGCTTGTTAGACGAATATACTTGCCCTCTAGACATGTCCGAGCATATCTTATCGGTTACATAACTGTTCTGATATGAGCATGTTAATAAAAATTTACCAAAATAGGATCTCATCCGCAACTTCTCTTATAACTCTCTTTTTGAATTCTTTAATCGCCTTGAACCCCGTACCTGTATTCTATCACCTCCTCCTTGAATTCTTTATCATTGTTTTTCGTCTTCCCCTATTTCGGAAAGACGAACGTTCGTGCTTGGTATAAGTTTGATACACGAAGAGTACTAGATATACCCCATAGGCCAATAACATTACTTGGTGACTATCTTTTG
The DNA here is from genome assembly GCA_036927795.1 of Iris macrosiphon. Lineage (NCBI taxonomy): Eukaryota > Viridiplantae > Streptophyta > Magnoliopsida > Asparagales > Iridaceae > Iris > Iris macrosiphon. The sequence continues at coordinate 74,419,548 of JAYESA010000016.1, forward strand.
TAATTAAGGGCATAAAACATGTGAGATATTTTATGGATTGAATAACACGATTAAATAATTTTAGGACGTTTTTCTTAAATGTATAGCCTATGTGATAGATTAGTAAATTCTAAGTTGGGTAGAAGTTGCATTGTCAACTTGAGGTAATTTTTTTTTAGATTGTGATCAAGTAAGATTAGATTGAGAGATTTAAGTCATTTTAATTTTGAGAATTTTTAGAAGAATGATTTAGATGATGAGGATTTAACTTTAAAGATAAGAATGCCTTATAGAATAAATTTTAAAATTTTGATATTGCAGACCAAATATTTATAATTTGAGCACATAATTTAAATTTTGAATATTGGAGATTGAATTAACAATTTAAATTTTAAGAAAAAAAAAAAATAGAACTCTAAACATGAACATTAATGGATTGAATTCAAAATTTTACAATTTGATGATTTGAATTAAAAGTTGAATTTTAATTGTTGGATCACCCATTTAAAATATTGATAACAGAAATTGAATTTAAAATTTGAAGAGTACAAAATTCTTAAGTTGAAAATAGGAATACAATTTGATTAGAGTTGTTTATTATTTAAAATCTAGAAAAAAAATATTATAGTTGGAAATTATGATTTAAAATTTGATGTGGGTTATTTAAATCTTCAAGATATCATATAGATTTGATTTAAATTTGGATGTTGATTATTTAAAAATTTAGAAGAGATTATGATAGGTTAAATTTTGATTTAAACAGTGGTTATTTTAATTTTGAAGAGATTATGATGGATTTGAATAGATTTTGTTATTTAAATTTTTAAGAAGATTGCGGTTGACTTGCCTTAGATACGAATGTGAAAGATTTAATAAATTATTCCTTATTTTTAATTTCGAGGACAAAATTTTTGTAAGTTGGGTAGATTGTAAACCCCCTCACCCAAAATAGATATTTTTGTGTGTATTTTATATTATTATATTTATTATAGATTATTTTAAATATTGAATTACTTTAGAGTATTCTCTTAGTTAATTAGAAAATAAATTTATTGATATATTTACTTATATAAATATTTATTTAGAATCATTTTTAGACTATTTTAGATTTTGGAGATTTTTCTAGAATTTTTGGGTAATTAAAACATAGGAAATGTAAATTTCTAGGGCTTCCCTGATTTACTACGAGACCATACTTACATATTGTTCCTACCAAATATTTATTTTAGGTTAAAATATTTAATTATATTTTTCTGTAATTTATTTAGAATTTAAGAAATTTATTTGGAATTTTGAAATTATTTAGGATTTATTTGGATATATATAGTCTTAATATTAGATAGATGCTAATTTAGTGTTAATAGATATTAATAAGATTATATATAAATTATTTTTATTATATTTAATTCTATTTAAGATTATAAATTATTGAGATAAACTCAAACTCTATTTTAAATTAATTCAAATCATGAGCCTACTAGGAAAGCAACTTCATGCATATCATATTCTTATTTAAACTGATCCTAATCATATCCAAATTAGCCAATCCTAGTCGTATTCAATTAAGTAGTCTCAACCATTATAAATACCTATTAGACTTATGGAATAACCTCATCCTTCATACTTTTCTTCCCCAAATTCTCCTCTTTTTCGTCAAAAAAGGGTCAAAATTCGTCATATAATTCAGCCTCATTTTCTAGTAGTGATGACGACTTAAAAAGACGATATCTCCTAGTTCCGGACTCCAAACGTGCTCCAGTTTTTTTGTTAGAACCATATCAAGGTTAGTTTTCTGAATATATAAATTATTTTAATAACTTATGAACCTATTTTTCTATAAAATTCTAAAAGTGACAGCTGTCCAAAATCAGACGTGTTTTCGAGATTTCGGGAGATCTCGAACTCGGAATTACAAGCTGTTTGAAGTTTTAAAAATATGACATGATGAACTGCCATAAAATTATTTTTCTTGAATTTAACATGGAAGTTTAGTCTACTATAAAATTCGTGCAACGTAGACGTAAATAGGAAACCACCGAAAACTGTCATTTGTGCGCCCTTATGGACATAACTCTTTACCGACTTGTGATTTTATGAAACCGTTGATTCCGGTGTTCATGTAGCATTGAAATCTATAGAATTCCATATACAAATCCAGGATTTGAGTCGGTTGACTTTTTGGTCAATGGATTGCCTCGATTTGCGTGCTACGGATCACAAATTTGTAAAGTTGACTTTCTTTGGACCAAAATTAGGGTTTAACAATAAAATCAGATTATAATAAGATTAAAATACTATTTTAGGTTATTTTATTCAGAATTTAAATAGATTAAAAATGGAGAAACCTATTCACCCACTTTTGTAACCTAACTTGTTTAATTTATGTGACGGGAAGATCGGACGACGCCTTGAGTTGGGACTTCATCCTTTTTTTCAGACCAGGCAAGGTACCTTGCCAAATTGCTTACAATACTTTGCATGCTTATTATATTTTTATATATTCATTGCATGTGTGTATTTTCTTTCAGTCATAATTATATACTATATATATGTTGACACACACTTGACACAGTATCATGGGAGGGAAGGACAATCAGTAGGCGTATGGGCTATAACCACTCTCGTAAACTATAGTGACTAGTACTCACTACGGTAGTTGTGTCTCGCTGGTCGCTACCCTCGAGGTATGTCAATTTCTGGTGTCGCGATGGTCGCTACCCTTGAGGTATGTCGATTTCTGATGTTTCTGACGTGTGTGTGAGTTGTGAGATTAGATAGAGTAGTCTGCCCATGCCCATACGTCAAAAAGTTGTCCTCATTATGCATATTCATATAGATTGTCTTGTACAGCGTACTTATATATTTTCTGTCTATTATGCATGTTTACTGTATTCAATTGGCATACTTCTACGTATCTTGTTACGTCCCTCTGAGGACCTGATCCCTTTCCAGGTGTAGACGATCTTGACTATTCGCAGGAGCACGGATCAGGACTTGCTACATATCACTTTCGAGGAGGTCTTCTCTTTGAGTCTCATTGTTCATTAGATGTTCTTATGTGGTTTCTCTTATATTCTAGTTTGGTAGTGGATTTGTTTCCACCCGACTATCATTCCTTGATACTTCATATTGAGTCAGTTATATAGTAGATTGGTTATTTTTATTTGATTATGTGGATGAGATTTAGTTATGTCCTATGACTTGTGATAATATATATACCACATGTGAGTTAACATTCATATTACAGCGTACGTGTGTATTATGGTATCTATATATTGGAGTTGCCATATACATACGGCTAACATGCTTGCGTATTCCTAGTCCTACGTATTTTGGGACTGGGGCATGACATATTTTTGTGGTGGCCCCTGCAGGTCGAGAGCATATTGTCTCGGTTATGTTGCTGTACCGAACAAGCATGCGAATAGGAATAGAGTATATGATCACATCCACTTATTTAATCACCTCCCTTGATTTTATTTCACATTCTTATTTGATTGCTTGCATTGCATCTTGTTTGATCCTTTCACAACGTCAATCTTATCTTTTCTTTCGTGCTTGATAGGGGTTAGGATGGTGGTGATCATTGAATTGCTTCGTAGCACATGTTTATGACAGCAAGTACTGGTGATTATTCCTCGATATGTACTACTTGGCGGCGTCGGACTACAACATGGCCATCGTCCACATGCACGAGCAAATTAACGTTATGTTTCTACCTATGAGGACAGAAGTTTCAACGAACCCATCGGCTTGTATGCGTATGGCATTTGTTGATACAAATTATTTTATCGTGGTAAATTTATTTTCTAATGTAAGCTTTAGGTTGTATTACAAACATCAATTATATTGACATATTATTATTATTTGTATGCCGGTAAATTTGGCTGAAGACGCACCGCTACCACCCATTATCGACAGATAGTCTACTTTGCGTCTTCCATGTGCTGCTGGTTGGGGCAAAATTTATAGACAACGGATTAAAAAGTATCATGAAACTGTTCCCTCTAGAAGCTCATTTGTTGATGGTGATCCGATTAGTTTGGACGATTAGTATTATCCGGATGTAATTTAAATTTTTAATTATGAAATTGTCTTGGATTGCAAAATGTGACTTGTGAAAGACTCGAAATTCGACATATTCTGTGAAAATGAAAAGTGATTGTATATGAAAAATGGTGTGTAATAATATATTATGTAAGGTTGGCTTGAAAATGTACTGTTCGACCAATACTGGTCGACCAAAGGTCTACTGTTCGACCATTACAGGTCGAACAGTCTAAAACAAGTTTGACCAAGATCAGCCGAACATATATTTGACTGTTCGACCTGTAATGGTTGAACAGTAGGCCTAAGTTCGACCAGTACTAGTCGAACAGTACATTTTCAAACATTAATCATAATTTTTCTCAGAAATTTGTAATCACTTTGCATGAACAAATTTTGAAATCACTTTACGTGTCATTTTCAAGTACAAATTTGAACAGAGTAGTACATAATCACAATTTCAAAGACACGATTCACTACAAAGAAACAACAAAGTCATAATTCACTACGACAAAGTCACAAATATATTATATTACAATTTCAAAGTCCCGATTCACTACATCACATTTCAAAATACAGAAATCTACGATCTACGATGCCTTCGACTTCTACTAGTAGAATCCTGATTCGAAGATTCGGGTGGTTCTTCGGGCTCGATCTTCAAAGCACGATATGCGCCGACTAAAGATGGAACTAAGATCGATGTGTCTAGTCCCTCTTTATTCTCTACCCATTGCTGGTAGACCGACTCTAAATATCCCAAAGCATTCCCGATCATTTTCCATAGTTGTGGCCCTGTTTGGGTAAATGTAGTACCGACGGTGGTAGAGACGTTCTTCGGATCCTGGATGATAGGATGTGACCTCCATGTTTCCATCTTAGTCGTGTGGCATCAACATTTCAACACGTTCCTCTCAATCCCATTCTAAATCTCGAACGCCACATGAGTCTTAAAACTTGGGATAAGTCGGGGATCTTTAGGTCCACCGAGACAAGGGCCCGTCAATACATCATCGTCCTCACCCTCTTCTTCACTCTGTTCTTCTTCTAGGCGTTCTTCCTCTTCTTCCTCAACTTGCATGTTCAAAACAGGCTCGGGACGACTGGTACATACAGATGCCAGCTCTTTCAACCGACGTCTCCTATAAGAAGCTATAGGTCGTCTCCTCCTCGTATATGTCCTTCCTGCTAGAATGATTCAAAATATCAACAATTAAAAAATTAACGAGGATAAATAATTTGGGCTTGAAAATGAACTGTTCGACCAGTCTGTGTCGAATATATCTCTATTGTTCGACCAACACAGGTTAAACATATCACTAATGTTCGACCAACTCAGGTCGAACATATCCCTATTGTTCGATCAACAAGGACCGAACATGTGATCTTTCGTTCGACATACTATGGTCGAATCTGCACAACAATGTTCGACTGTCGTGGGTCTAACACCATTATATGTACTCGACAGACCAGGCTCGAACAAAACCGTGAATATACCCAAAAAATTTCAAAATTTGTTTCGTTTTAACAAGAATTTAAGGGATTCAAAACCCTAGCAGTGATCCTCAACGAAAATAATACTCATTTTGAACTAATTAGGATGTTCGATTTGAAATACTCAACCCCAAATAGATTGTCTACGGATTGGTCTTGAAATTGTCTCTCCATTGTGGTGGCCGAACAATCCGAAAGCTTCTCGGCAATAGTGTGTCGAATGGAGAAAAGAGGGGACCGGTTGGGTTTGGAGAGAGGAGAGTAGAGAGGTGACCGGTTGTAAGGGTGTGGGGTGTGCTTAGGAATGATGATAGGTTTTAGGTTATAATAAAAAAAGGATATTTTAGTCATGTGGTGGGGTGTACTTAGCATTTATGTTAATTTTATTCATTTAGAATGGGGTGTACTTAGCACTTGGAGTGTGCTAAGTAATACATGGGGTGTGTATAGATTCTCTTTATTAAAAACTATCTTTCCTTTTATGTAAGCCGTTTGTAAATCCTCTACCATTTATTTAAAAAATTACAAAAAAAATCTCTCTTTTCTTCTGTACAAATATATATTTAAAAACTAATAAATATTTAAACACTAAAATTAAAAAATTTAATTTAAAAAAAACAAAAATTTGAATTCTTTAACAACTTAATTCAAATATATTTAAATATTTGAACTATTTTTCAATAATATCATAAAAAATATTTTACTAGCTTATGATTTAAACTCGTCTCATTGTGGGGGGTGGGTATTATAATTTCAGTAAAATCACAATGATCATAAAATACTAGTAAATTTGCACATGCAATATTTTTTCTAATATTATTAAAAAACAATTTAAAGATTTTAATATATTTAAATTAAAATTTGTTATATATTTGTTTATATGTTAACTAGGATTTTTTATAGATTAGTTTATATTTTAATTAGAATTTATTATAGATATTGTAGAAGCATAAAAAATCATGCGCCAAATCAACTAAGTCATGCGCCACAGCCATGCGACAAAAGGCATCTGCACTAGCATTTAATGCTCGACAGTGAAAGTCAAGTCACTGACAGTTGTATTAGCAGTCACTATGCTTCGAAAATCGTGTAGCGCCTATGTTATCACAACGAGGATTCCCATGCGGCAGCATTAACATGCGGCACTGTTCCCATGAATCCCCCATGCGGCGGCATTATCATGCGATAGTGTTCCTATGAATCCCCTATGCGGCGACATCATTATGCGGCAGTGTTCCCATGGACCCCCTTATAACAGGACCTTTCTGTTGTAAATAACTAAGATCTTCAAGCAGTCGACGCATGCCATGTGTCATACGGACCAAGTCATGCAAATGACGGGTACCAACAACCCAAGATCTCAGCCACAGTAAAATCTCAACTATTGCCACATGGCAGTTGCAGCACAACATGTGCCCCCACAGTTATAACCGCATTCTGTTTAAAAGGCCATGCGGCAGCTCAAAACCCACGCGCATGGACCGTAAGTACATGCGTGCGCATGATCCTCCAATGGCTATAAATAGCAGGGACATATGCTCCCCACACACGCACAGTGAAACATATACTCAGACGTCCAGAGACTTGGCAATCTTCTTGGGTCATGTAACCACCACTTTCCCGGAGAGGGATATATTTATCTTTTCCTATTTTTAGTAATATTGTTAATAATAGTATTTCATAATTATTATATTGAGTGGTATTTTATTTTATAATATTTAGTATTGTTATATATGTTTGTGTATGTGATATAGTTGTATGGTTAGATGATGACCTTAAGTTAGACTAATTGTTAGTGAACCATTGGACCCAATTAGACTTGTTATGACACAATTAGTGCACCCAATTAGTTAGTCTTAATTGACCCATTTAATCTAGTGAGAATGGTTAGTAAACCCTTCCTTTAATTATTAAAACCTATCTTTAATTAAACTATTTTCTTTATTAAACCTGCATGACTAATTATGAGGGCTTATTGGGCATTTTATATTGCATTAAGGTTACGAATAGTGGATGGTCATATTCCTTTATAAACCCCTCTCTTGATTCATTTGGAAGCCTCCATTAAACCCTAATTAGCCTCCTCTTATTTTTCTCTCCATTTGAGAAGAAGCCCCAACCTCTTCCATACCCAAATTGATTTTCAACCCTTTCTTTTGTTATCTCAAGTAGGCTAGAGCTTTGATTAACAAGGAGGAAGCATTGAAAGGAGAGAAGCTTGAATGAGGTGTCCATTCTTGAGGATTGTGTCCACTAGTGCCTTTGTATTGGGAATCCATCTCCCAATAGGTAAAATCTAAGATTAACCCTTGTATTTGCATCTAAATAGTGTAATTAGTCATTTAGAATCTACCCTTGCATTAGGGCTACCCATAGGGAGAAGCTTGAGCTTCATTGGACCCATTTGGAGACTTTTACATAGGATTTTGAGTCAATTTTAGGAAAAATATGATATTGGCACACCAAGTATTTGTCATTAGGATAGATAGGTCTAATTAGACTTGTTAGAGTATTGTGAGGCTAGTTGCATGTCCACAATTAGATACGAGTAGGCCGTATCACAAGGTTTTGTGATACGAGGTAATTTGGGGGGGGGGGTTCTTCGACATGGGTGCCACACACATGTCTTATTATGCCATGACACTTGGAATGGCTTGCTAACACTTAGATTAGATTCTATTCCTAATTTAGAACTTGTGGGTAGGCTTTGGGTTGATTTTAGATAGGTTTGGGGTGCGTATCATGAGCGTATCGTAGCGTATCGATCGGGTGCACCTCAAGTGTTTGTGAGAATGTCAATTGGCCATTTTTGACTTAATATTCAGTTGCACTTGGATATACTTGTGTATATTTATTCTAGTTAGTTATATATATATATATATATATATATATATATATATATATATATATATATATATATATATATATATATATATATATATGATTATAAGAGTGTATTTATATATATACATATATATGTATTGGTTGTGTGTGTGTGTGTGTTTTGTATGTGTATAGGCATATGGGGGGAGAGTCGGGAAATAAGCAGCAATAAGCAGCAACAATCAGCAATAAGCAACAAACAACAACAACAGCTGCATAAGTAGCAGAAATTAGCAGCAACTGCTACATAAGCAGCAGCAATCAGCAGCAGCAGCATCAGCTTGTAGTAGCAAGCAAGTAGCAGCAGTAGCTGCTTTAGGCAGCTAGCAATGTATGAGAGTCAGGTATTTGAGTTGGGTTGCATTGTGATATCTTCAAGATATTAGCAAGGAGGTTAAGGTAATGAGAAGTCCAGAATGTTTTGGGAATTCATAGTAGGTAGTATTAGCTCCTGACCCGGGGAGAGCTTCACTACAAGCAGATAGGCTCATGAACTCGAATTTAATAAGGAGGCAAGGTGCAGACATAGTGGAAGGGTGAAGATGGGTTGACAGTTGTCACGATCCGCACCCGGATATTCGGGCACGAGTACGTGGTTACGCCCAGACTACACCACCGAATCGACGGTAGAACGTTGTCTGGGTCATTTCTAACTATCTAACATCTCAATAATATAATATGGTACCTATAAATTATCTCAACTCCAAATGGAGGAACAATATGGTATCTTACAAGTAAAACTAATCTCAGTCACCAAAACAAACTAGGAAGATAAAGCACGAATGGAATAGCGAAGGAAAGAATAAGATACAATCCACAATCTGAAATAATATACAAACTGTGAATCTCAACAATATAATAATACATGCCAACACAAATAACTAGACCTCATCGGGCTCTACAACTAAGTCCTCCTGGTCTATAGGAGTATCCTCTAAAGGTATGCCATCCTGCAGCCCGTAGAATGTGGGATACTGCTCTATAAGCCAATCATTTGGAAAAATATATCCAGTCAGGATTGGAGCGAAGTTTATACCTTTGAAAGCAGTTTCAATAACATAATCGAGCATATAAAATAGATAATAGAAATGAAATACAAGATCACTAACATATGAATGAATGAATAATAGGTATATAGGTAATATAAGAGAATATAGAACAATAATATGAATATCTGCAATATAAAAAAATAACTACAATCTAAACTAATATGCCTCAGAATACAAGTTCATTATGTGATCGGTTTGGGTGAACATGATCAATAAGGTAAGACGATTACAAGTGTGGTATGTAATCAAAATGTACACGATGAACAAAGAAAATTTGATCACATAATCAACTCCTACTCTTCATCCCCAACTAATACCAATGGATCCAATTACGACACACTACGAACACTAATATGACCACTAAACACGAGCAGTGGGTGTACACAAATATAATCACACTGAACACGAGCAGTGTATGTATACGAATAAGCACACTGAACATGAGCAGTGTGTGAACACGAAATATAAATCAATACCCAATATACACGATGAGATACATGTACACGAGTACCCGCTGAACACGGTAGGGGATAACATCTCTTGACGGGATCCATGTAGTACAAGTCCGTGAAATCACTGTGTCGGAATCAAGTATACAATTCTAGAACATGCATATATACACTATTATGAATTAAAAACTATCATAGAAATGTACTCGCCTGAAGTCCTGAGCAAGGTGTGTCTCTCGATGCCCAAGCTGGTGTCATACAGACCTATATATGGTATATTGAATCAATACAAGGTTCGTAAATGAAAATAAGTTAAGTTGATACAATTCTAAGTCATAAAGCCATTTCTAAGTCAAACCGGCTAATTCTAGGTTGCAAGAGTCTAACACTAAGATACTAGGTCAATGCACTATGAAACTAAACTATACTAACTAATCTAAGATACTAAAAGACACTCAAAAAGCCGTATCCTAAGATACGCAAGTTTCAATATATGAAAATAATAGTTTGGATATATATACAAGTCAATACACATAATACTTAACTAATCAAATAAAAATAGGATACCTTGGCCTTGCACCAATGCGTATCGTACTACCTCACACCTATCCCGATACTCAAACCCAATACCTTGATATTACCTCGACATCCCAAGGTAATTCAAAACCCTATTGAGTATAGCTAATACACACACACACACACACACACACACACACACACACACACACACACACACACACACACACACACACACACACACACACACACACACACACACACACACACACACATATATAAACCCCCAATACTCTATATGCTAGTATATATCAATTACATAAATAGATATCAATACAAATATAAAAACTATCTGTAATACAATACATACATATCTACATATAGTTAATATAGCTAACCATTAACATACATTACATATTAGTATATATATACTACACTAGCTATTTCTCAATCCATATATATATATATATATATATATAACTAACTAATAGCTATCCTTGATACTAAACTAACTGATACACTAACACACTAAACTAACCATGTCACGCCCTAGTCCCAAAATACGTAGGACCAGGAATACGTGACACGCCAGCTACGCATTCGACCAGACTCTGGTCTGACTCGAATACGTATAAGCTACAATATAAAGGGCACTATCTAGATATTCCATAAATGTAAACCTCTATGTCTCAATCCACAATGTACATCAGTATACAAGAAAGAGCTATATGTGCTAAGGTCGGCCGCCCAATAACACACTAACTCGAATAGACTCGAGAAGAAGTATGAGTCTATAAAAACTAGGCTACAACAACAGATGAATAATCAATATAAAATAACCATAATACCGGTAGATATAATGTGAGTACCTGGTACCATGCCCGCAAGACATGCAACTCCAACAACAACTCCAAATGCTCCGTAATCATCTATGCTGCAAAACTGGCAGGGAACCAGGTCCTCAGAGGGACGTAACAAGGTACAGAAATACAACATGCCAAGTAAACAGAAAGTACAAGTGCACGACAGGGTACTCTATCATAACCAACTAGTGTGACACAGTTTAAAGACAATGTTCGACGCATGGGCTGTCCAAAATAAAATTGTAGCTCCGGACACGGAAATACACGGCACGTACTGCAGCTCCGGGCAAAGAGTCACACGGGTGATACAACTACACTAGATACAGGATCACTACAGAAACAATACATATATATATATATATATAAGCGCGTGCAGAGTAGCCCAAACGTCTAGTAACTGTCTTCCCCATCCCAAGCGGTCAACGATTGTGCGTTGGACCTGAACCTCTAACTACAGTCTCGACTTACGAAAGTAACTCAACGGACGCGACCCTAAGGTCATCCCAGTCTCTGGTCATGATGTCAGTATCAGGATACAGGAATCTGGCACGATCATAGTGTATGAGTGTGTCCTAGGGTGTCGATGTACTCAGGTACGTGCATCGAGGTACTACAAAGCATCTAATAATTATTCTAAGACGTTACGACGAACGTGAGCACCCGGTTGTGGTCCGGACGCGAGGTATCGAACGTCAACATAAATACGTGCACAATGTACATAACGAAACAATAAATATCTGTAAACTGAAATACAAGATGGCAAGGTACACTTGCCTGCACGAGGCTGCTGATGACGGGGTCCCGGTACCGCGTCCAAGCCCTCAGGTCCCGCAGTACCTAGAGACGAGATACAAACCAATAATCAATAATCTATTCTACGACAGACAGGGATGCTACACACATCTACACCTAAACTCAGTCTCAGCCATGACTCACAGGGATAGGTCACTAGGGGGTTGACCACAGTTGACTATCGGTACGATGGTCCAATCAACTAATCATTAGTACCACAACATCAAGCCATCCTCAAAACACAGTTTGTGATTTTAATTTCTTCGTTTATAAATCGTTGTTACCAATCACTAGGTGCCTCCCTAAGTTAATCACCTTAAATTTCCAGTTTCTAATTTATCGATCACACTAGTCCTCTATCAGTCATTCACCTACTATTCTTACTAATCATACATTTAAATCGAGCATTTTATACTATATATAAATCCTTCATCAATCCCGTGCTCCTCGGTATTCATCAATGTTCAATCCCTGACAGTATTTACTTATTAAGTATTAGGTCTTCCTCAACCCTCGGTATCATTTCACCCACAATCACTTCTCATCCATATAGATTACCATGCACATAAGTAAAACGTTAAACCCTAATCTCAATGTCTATCTTCAATTGCACTTTAATATACTGATGACGAATAAACCCCAAGTTCACCATTAAACCTTAATCTCAAGTCATTATAATTCATATTCACCTTAATCATCGTTGGTCTTAGTCATCATTAACCTAAATCACATTCACTTTATTCAACATAAACATTAATCATCACTTGGAACAAGATTATTTATGCTTCACCACAACTACACAACATTATTAAACCATCAAACCCTAACAACTATCTACACATATATGCTTAAAACACTACATAAACTCTAAAACCGTTAAACCTCATTAAACACAACCTCAAGTCATTAAAATCCATATTCGCATTAATCATCATTAGCTTTAGCCAATATAAACCTTAATCCCATACTTCAAGTACTACACTACACTAATCATTTATATCAACACTATATAACCATAACCCTAGCTAGCATTTCACACATCCATATATATTTAAAAACCTATTTAAAATAATATTAATTTCTGGAAATAAAAGGCAAGAGAGGGGAGAGTCGACCTCGCCGATGACGCCGGAGTACGGCCGGTGGAGGGTGGCCACGGGGTGGTAGTAGTGAAGGTGGTGATGATGGTGGTAGTGTATTGGTGGTGATGATGATAATGGTGATGGTAAGGGTGGAAGCAGGTGGTGGTGAAAGAGTGGAGATGGCCGGAAGAGAGAGGCCGCACGGGAGTCGGGAGCAGTCGGAATGCTACGGTCAGGGAGTGCTGCACTGGCTGGGCGGGTCACGAGGGTGGTCTGAAGTCGGACTGCGGGAGATTCAGCCGGTCGGACGGGGAGTATCAGGCCGGAGGGGGTCGGATCAGTCGGCACAACGGGATCGGAGCAGGGAGGGGGATGGCTGCACCGCCGCTGGGGGTAAAGAACCACACGAGCCGGTCGTCATCAGAGCGCCGGAGTCCTCAGAGCGGGGAGGGGGATGGCTGCACCACCGCTGGGGGGAAAGAACCACATGAGCCGGTCGTCCTTAGAGCGCCGGAGTACTCAGAGCGGGGAGGGGGTCGGATCAGTCGGAACACGGGACAGTAGGACGCACAGGCGCCGGAAGTGGGCCGGGCCACCGGAGTCGGGAGAAGTCAGCCGGCCGGAGTTCGGTATTCCTCTTCCAAGAAGAAAAGAAGAAAGGAGAAGAAAGGAGGAGAATTTATTATGGAGAAGAAGGAGTTTGCATGTAGAATAAAAATGGAGGAGGGAGGAGAGAGAGAGAGAGAGGGTGGGGTTCTCCATGTATTGGGATTAGGGTCGGCCTTGGGGTTTGTGAGGGTGAGGGTGAGGTGATGGGCTGTTTTATAGGGGAGTGGTGAATGGATGGAGGGTGTAGATTAGCCCATCAAAAATAGAGGGCCAAGATTTCTCATGAGAAGAATTATTTCTTCAAGAGAAAATAAGGGGGTGAGTCTAATTCGGTCACCACACATGTAACCTCAATATTTAGTTTTGGCCAATGGGGTGAGGGCACCTAAAATCCCTAAATTGCAACTTAGCCCCCTAAATTCGGGGAATTGTATGAACACATAAAATGATGCCAAAATTATGGAGAAAAATGCGGGTGATGGTTTGCATGTCGAGGGGGTGTTGTGCATTAGGCACGGGTGTAATTAAAATGGCATTGGGATTAATTAAGGATTAAAAAAATTAGGATTGACAAAGTTGGTCTCCCCGATTTAAATAGAAATAGTGTGTCCCGCAAATTTAAATTAAATGGGGGCACTTGGGGTCAAGATTCGAAGATGACACAAAGGCCAAAAATGGTGGGGGCTTGGAGTCAGTCTTGGACCCTTTAGTTGGTCCGGCTCAACGGGTTAAGTTGGTATCCCAAAATTCAGGGTAATGACACAGGTGTCCGACACGGAATTAAATATTGATTAGGGTTTCAGAAAATTGTGCAATTAGTTTAGAGCACAACGAAAAGCTGATTTTGATCGATGGAAAAGTCCAGTGCCTAATTTGGCGGGTCAAGTCAGAAGTACAGTAATTGAACAAAATTTATGGGCTGATATTGGGATCCAAATAATCAAACAATGATAGGGCGTGCCAAGGGTTTTAATTAAAAGAATTAAATACCAAATAAAATTATCTCCACACTAAACCTCGACATCTGCTACCAAAAAACCAAAATTTTCCAAATCCACCCTAACTATCTACCGAATAAATCGAGGGGGTTTACAAACCAAAACCCAATCTCAAAGCTAAACCCAAATACCTCATTGACACCAATACCTTGCTGATACTGAACCTCACTGATGACTTCCCTCTTGCTGTATTTCAGTTGCATAGCAACTTCTCGACATTGCTGTAGATACTGCAGGCCTGAGCCCCCTCCTGCACTGCACACTGCAGTGTGCTCACACCCTTCAGTTGTTGTTCACTCCTAGTCCATGCTGAAGCTGCTACTGCTACTACTGAACACTCTTGTGCCCGAGCCTCCTTGCTCGAGGTGATCATGCAACTTGTTGTGGCCAGTGCTGATGGCTCCCTGCTGGATTGTTGCTCAAGCAGTGACACCTTAATGCTGCAGACTGAAACTGCCTGCTGGATCCTACTGCAGGTACCTCCCCATCAGATCCTGAACACAGAAACTGCACTGCTGCAGTGGATTGCTCCCCTCTCAGTGACTGATACTCCCTGCTACATACTGGTGTTGAGGACTGCACATCTTTGCTGTAGTGGACTGCTCCCCTCTCTCACACACAAACACCAACACAACACTAAGCTCACATACATGCATATATATATATATATATATATATATATATATATATATATATATATATATATATATATATATATATATATATATATATATCAATCTATGTATAACCATCTCTCTCTCTCTCTCTCTCTATATATATATATATATATATATATATATATATATATATATATATATATATATATATATATGTATATATATGTACAATCACTCATCTACCTATAGATAGATATATATACACTCACACATAAACACATAAATATATATAACATACACAATACACATATATGTATTTACATATACACATTCACACATATATACATATAGATATATATACATATCTATGTACACTTAGCTAGCACCTATATAGAAAATCATAAAACATACTTATATATATATATATATATATATATATATATATATATATACCAACTAATATATCATACATATATATATACACAAGCACATATAGGAATAAGGACCAAAAACCAAATATGTGGAGTGCACCGCACCCGTATCATATTTATTCTATGATACGCTTGCGATACGGCTCTACCACACAACCAAACGCATCCCGAAGAACACGAGCAAGTCTAATACACTAAATATGAATAATACATATAATAATTAGATCAACTACATGTCCATGTCAAGATGTGATATGCACAAGTCCCCGTATCGGAGGAAAACCTCCAAAATTAATCCGTATCGTCAAATTGACGAGATACGACCTACACGTACCCAATTGTGAATACGACACTAGTCACAAACAAGAAATTATATGCCATATTGATCTATTTGACCAATTGACAAATACCACATGTGCCAATCTCGGAATTTTCCCAAAATTGGCACACCAAAACATACATAACTTCCACCATAGGTCTCCTATGAACCTAAAACCAATTTCTATGGGTAGCCTATGCATGTGGGATAATTTTTTATGGTTAAATCTCAAATTTAGAGTCTACTAGAAGAGGGAAAACTGAAATATACCTATTGGGAGATGTACTTCCAATAAAAATTTCTAAATATGAAAAGTAGCCTCCTCCTTGTAGATCTTGGCCTCCTTCTTGTAGATCTTTACTTTCTTCTTGTAGATCCTTATTGTAGTAGCCTCAATTAAAGTTTAGGAAAGGAATTTGTGAAGAAATTAATGAAGGAATGGAGGAATTTGGAAAGAAAAAAATATAGATCTAAAGGGAATAAAAATTGTGAAGTGAATAATTTTCTCTCTCCTCCTTGCATGTGGCCGGCCATGTACCCCTCTCCATGCTATGTAAAATATCCAAAATACCCCTTGGGGCCTCTCATGAAGAAATTAATTAAGGGAGAATGTTCTAGTCTAATGGTTTCACTAATTAATCCATCCTCCTAATACATGGGCCTAATTCATAGGCTCAATCTAAACTAATCTAAAATGTTGGTTCATGCATCTTAATTAAATGGTTAGGTCCACTACACAAGTCTAAAATAATCTAGCATCTAATAATAATTAAATAATATAATAATTAATTTATCCATATGCCAAATATTTAAATACAATAAATCATAAAATAGAAATACCCATGTCAATTACCAAACTACCCTTGATTGAAAATGTGAGGGTGACAATACTACCCATCTTAGAAAATTTTTATCCTCGAAATTAAAGAAGAAACTAACTACCAAAAGCAAACAATACAATGCAAGAAAGAATTATACCTCACGGTTCGAACAGATATGGATATCGCTCGTGCATCTCGGCCTCTCGCTCCCAAGTACTCTCTCATGGTGAGTGATGCCTCCATGCGACGCGTACCAAAGGAATCATCTGGTTCCTCAGCACCTTCTCTCTCCGATCTAGAATCTCAACTAGTTGCTCTGGATAGCTAAGAGTAGGGCCTACCTCTATCTCCGAGTGATCCAACACATTACTGGGATCTGCCACGTACCATCTAAGCTGCGATATATGAAACACGCTGTGCACTCCCTCTAATGCAAGTGGTAAGTCTAGTCTGTATGCAACTACATCGACCCTCTCAAGAATACTAAAAGGTCCGATGAATCACAGACTAAGCTTTCTGCCTCCACCGAAACGAATCGTGCTACGTAAAGCTCATAGGGCTTTGAAACCAAATACGTTACCCACAATGTGTCAGAGAAATCCTTAAGAAAACCAGACCGCCAACTTAGCACAAAACACAACCTTAGCACACTAACAAAATAAACAAACAATCACAAGCAATGCAAAACAAAAATCTATACCTCAAACTCTAAAGATCTCCGGTGGCTATCGGCCCAATGCTGTTGTCTGTCCTGCGCCACTCGAAGTCTATCCCTGATGAGCTTCACCTTCTCAGCTGCATCCACTACTATCTCTGGTCCCAATAATGCTCTATCACTAACAGCATCCCATGATAAGGGAGTGCGGCATCTCCATCCATACAACGCCTCGAATGGTGATATCTCGATACTGGCTTGGTAGCTGTTGTTGTATAAAAACTCTACCAAGTGAAGGTGATCCTACAAAGAACCTCCAAGATCCAAAACACAGGTGCGTAACATGTCTTCGAGAGTCTGAATAGTCCTCTCCGACTGTCCGTCAGTCTGAGGGTGATATGCGGTACTGAACTTGAGCTGAGTGCCCAAGCTAGCCTGCAAACTCCTCCAAAAGTGGGACGTGAAGCGACTATCCCGATCCAAGACTATGCTCACTGAAACACCATGCAATCTGACTATCTGACGCACATACATCTCCGTGAGATTCTTCGTAGATGTACCCACTTTAAATGGCAGGAAGTGGGCTGATTTGGTCAACCTGTCTACGATGACCCAAATCGCATCTTTACCTCCTGGAGAACACGAAAGTCCTGAAACAAAATCCATGGTCACATGCTCCCATTTTTGCTCCAGAATGGGTAAAGGCTGAAGCAATACACCTGGCCTCTGTCTCTCCGCCTTGATTTGCTGGCAAACCAAGCATTTAGATACGAAGCTAGCTACCTCCCACTTCATACCATACAACAAAATATGCTTTATCATGTCTCTATACATCTTGTTGGCACCTGGATGCATAGAGTACTGAGATCGATGCGCCTCCTGCAGAATCTCCTCGTACAATGCTCTACTCGGTACACACAATCTGGTACCGTGCCGCAATGATCCATCATCTGTGATACTAAAGTCTTCTGCCAACCCGATCTAGACCTGTGCTCTGATGCTCCTCAGAGACTCATCCTCGTACTGTCCGGCTATGATCCGGTCCATCAGCTCTGACTGTACCAGAAGTCCCCACATCTGTGCTGCGACTCCAGGAACTAGTACCTCAATGCCCAAACTGTCAAGATCGGCCAATAAATATCTGTCTTTCGTCAAGCACATAGCCACGGGATACCTGCTCAAGGCATCCGCGACTATGTTGGCCTTCCCTGGATGATACTGCAAGGAAATGTCGAAGTCTTTTATCAGCTCCAACCATCGCTGCTACCTCATGTTGAGCTCTTTTTATATAAACACATATTTTAAGCTATTGTGGTCTGTAAATATCTCTACTCTCTCTCCATACAAGTAGCGTTTCCATAATTTAAGAGCAAAGATAACTGTTGCCAACTCTAAGTCATGTGTAGGGTAGTTCTTCTCATGCGACCGTAATTTCCTGGAAGCATAGGCAATCACCTTTTCGTTCTGCTGCAACACACAACCCAAACCCTTACCTGATGCTTCACTGTATATGGAACATCCTCCTGCTCCTGATGGCAATGTTAATATTGGAGCTGTAGTCAACCTCTTCTTCAGCTCCTCAAATGCTGACTGATAATCCTCAGTCCAGACAAACTCTACGTCCTTCCTGGTTAGTCTAGTCATCGACTCTGCAAGTCTGGAAAAGTCCTGAACAAACCTCCGATAGTAGCCTGCCAATCCAAGAAAGCTTCTGATTTTTGCTACTGAAATCGGGGTAGACCACGATTCAACTGCTAAAATCTTCTTCGGATCCACTGAGATTCCATCTCCTGTAATAACATGCCCGAGGAATTCAACCTTATCAAGGAAGAACTCACACTTTGATAGCTTGCCATACAGCTTCTCATTCCTGAGGGTCTCCAAAACTATCCTTAAGTACTGCTCATGCTCCTCTGGGGTCTTCAAATATATCAGAATATCATCTATGAAGACTATAACAAACTGATCCAGGTACTGATGAAAGACCTTGTTCATCAGGTTCATGAATACTGCCGGGGCATTGGTTGTATATGTATTTATTTTGGTGCAAGAAATATTGTAGGTGTTAATGTTAGTTAAATAGGTATAATGTGTTATAGATGTCTGTTTAACTAGATGACCCTAGTTGACTGAGTTCCATGCCTGACATAGCCCCTGAGTAGTATTTGCTTGTGTGTTAGTGTAGCGCCTGATGCAAATGTTGTATTTGATATATTTTTAGGACTGTTGGTTCCTCCAGACGATACTCTGGGACAGGACATTGGTTTTACCAGCTAAGGACCCAAGGCGAGTACATTATCTGATTAGTTTCTAATTTATGATATCTCCTATGTTCACTGTATCTAGTGTAAATATCCATGCTCTTGACACGTTGGTTACACGGATTGGTATACACGGATCTCGTCATGAGATATTATTCCTTATTCATGGTGTAGCTTGTACAAGACTTGTTTTCCTTGTTATCTTGTGCATGTACAGACACTGATTCCCGGGGAGACTTGCTACCTTCCTGGGGAATCCCGTGCCATAGCGTACCATGATTAGATCTACTATACCAGTCGGGGGTGGGGAGTATTTAGTGTAGATATGTGATCATACCCAACTTTCCATGCATCATAGCTCACCCCACATCTCACGTCGGGTGCGGCCTGACCATCTCCATGCTTCATAGCTGTTACGTGTGATTAGCCTGACCTCTACATGCATCATAGCTAACCAACGGTTAGCCTGACCTTCATGAATCATAGTTAATCACATGTAACCAGCCTGATCAAGTTCCCAAGCCGATCACATGTTAAAGCTAGTACTCACACACTTAGTCATAGGTTCTTGCTCATGGATATATTGTTTCTTTTCCTGCAGTTACTTACAGTATTTCCAGTATTTCTTTCATTGTATATTTCTCGTACCTATACATGCATCTGGTATATTTCCATCTAGAACTGCTACATAGTTTATGTCATTTATATAGAACTGCTATTTAGAGATGTACTTTGCTCCTTCCTGACTGGAAAATATTTTTCCAGACTGTGACCTTAGTAGACTGGTTCCGACACTTGAGGATTGGAAGTTAATGATTGCAGGTATGATTATTGTGTCATTAGACTTGTGTTATATTCTTTTATTTCTTCATTTCCTATCGTGCTATAGTTGTGATTGAGTATTTCTAGATTTATTTTATGATATCCACGTCTCCTTATGGAGTTGGATACTAGCGTGAGATTGTTTAGATAGCATTTGACCTAGACAGCGTTCTACCGCCGATGCTGCGGCGTAGGCTGGACGTACCCACGCTCTCGTGCCCCTAAACCGGGTGCGGGTCGTGACAATTGGTCAACCCAAACGGTATCACCAAGAACTCGAACTGCCCTTAACGAGTCCTGAGAGCTATCTTCGGGATGTCTTCCTTCTTCACTTTTACCTGGTGGTACCTTGACCTCAAGTCTATCTTTGAGAATATCTTCGCTCTGCTCAACTGGTCAAACAAATCATCAATCTGCGGCAACGGGTATTTGTTCTTGATAATGAGGTTGTTAAGTGCCCTGTAATCGATACACATACGTACCGACCCATCCTTCTTTGGTATAAAAAGTATCGGAGCACCCCATGGTGATGAACAGGAACGGATAAAGCCCTTGTCTTGCAACTCATCCACTCGCTTCTTCAACTCCGCTAGCTCACTGTTGTTTACTCTATAGACGTACTGAGATATTGGCTCTGTGCCTGGCACCAAATCTATAGAGAATTTTATATCTCTGTCTGGTGGCAACCCCGGTAACTCCTCTGGAAAGACATCCATGAATTCTGCAATCAACGGATGTGGCGGCTCCTGCTCTTCTACCAAAGCTCTACAGAAATTACCTTCGCTCTGTCCTGCTGCTCCTCTGATGAACTCAAACTCTGGCTCTCCTGGCGACTGAAATAAAACTCTGCATCCATGATAATTGATACTAGCGTGATGCCTACTCAACCAATCCATCCCGAGTACTATATCGTAAGTCAGAAGTGGCATTACGAGTAAACATATGCTCAACTCTCGGCCTCCCAAATAAACTCTCTGGTTCTTGCAAACATCACTAACCAGGATAATGCCACCCCCGGTCATGATCTTGCAAGTCCTCGCCAATGGTTCAGACTCAAAATGATGTCTCAGAGCAAAATATACAGATATAAAACTATGAGAAGCAACAAAATCGAATAAAGTATGAGCTGGAAAGGAATCGAGATAAACTGAACCTGAGATGACATCGCCAACTGGCTCCTCCTCCTCGGCAGTCAAGGCAAAACCTCACCCATGTCGCTGAGCACCTCTCTGCTACTGATGCTGAGCAAACTGCTGCTGCTGCGGTGGTAGAGGTCCTCTCTGCTGTCCCCCTGGTGGTCTAGCGGGTGCTCTCTGTGCCTAACCTCCGCCCTGAACTGGACGAGTTGGGACTTTAGAACAAGCCCTTAACTGATGATCTCCTAATCCGCAGAATAAGCATTAGCCTAGTCTCATCCTGCATGCATTCCATCCATATCCTTGCTTCTTACAAAAAGTACAAGGAATACCTGCCCTCTGGATCTGGTGCATCTGTTGTGCTGGCGCTCTAGCTGGCCCGTGATACTGCTGCCTCTGATGCTGGTAGTGCCTCTGGTGCTGCTGCTGAAAATGAGGCCTCTTTGTTGGACTCGTGTTGGTACTGGATCCTCCTGTCTCCCTCGGCCTCTTAGAGCCAAGCTCTAAGTCATCCTCTGCCTGTTGCGCCTGTCTGAGAATCTCCTCGAAGGTGGCAGTAGGATCTCCGTTCGTATGGGATTTGACCTCCCAGTTCAGGCCCTTCCTGAACTTCCTAGCTTTACCTCTAGGGTTCTGCCCCTCCATGAAGCGACCTAGTTGGCAATACTTCACCGCATACTCGTCCACTGACATACCTTCCTGAATGAGGTACTGGAACTGGCTCTCTAAAGATGTCAGAGCCACGTCTGGGAAGAACTTCTCCTTGAAAATCTCTTTGAAAGCTTCCCAAGTGAGTCCTAGTACTGCAATCCTGGGATTTGTCCTGAACCATGTCAAAGCAATATCGAACATCATACACCCCGCTGCCTCTATCTGTAATATCTCTGAAATCTGCGCCAACCACAAATTTTGCTCGATGTCCTCGATCCAATCATCCGCATAAAGGATTCCCTCTATGCCTCTAAAGTCCTTCGGGGCCATCCTCTTGAAGTCTATGATGGTCTCCGACCTCGGCTGCTGAGGAATAAACTGAGGTGTTGCCATATGTGGCTGGACTGTAGTAGCTCTCTCAACTGCTGCAAGCGCGATCTGGTGAGCATTCTCCACGCTCTGTCGTAGGACCTCTGACTGATGCTACTGTGCCTCCATCATCTGCTGGAAGAGCACGAATATCTGCATCTAATCAACTGCAGGTGGTGGGGGTAGAAGATCCTCAAAAACTGTCTGCCCTGTCCTCGGTACCGGAGGTGGAGCACCTCCGAAAGATGCTACTGATACGCCCACTGGACCGATGAAGCTGACATCTGGAAGCTAGGTTCTGGAACATCGTCTGAGGTTGCTGCCCTCATAGGTGATGAAGTGACTGAGCGTGCTGTTGTGGCACCTGAGCGCTGGGAACGCGTCTTCGGCGGCATCCTGAAGATAGATTGAAATAAGGAATCAATTTTGAATATGATACGATATCATCAAAGAAGGACATAATTTATTCAAAGCAAAGTAAACATTCAATAGATAAGTATTTGCAAAATAGATTTTGGAATATTTTCTAGTTATGATTGAGTAAACTCTCTGCCTAAATCCTATTTCCTAAAGCATGTTCGTAGCAGTACTCTAGACGAGCACAACTATGATATCGCTAAATTATGAACCTAGACCTGCATGGGCCACTACTAAAAACGTTTTACGATCCACACCCGGATATTCGGACACGAGTACATGGTTACGGCCAGCCTACACCACAGAATCAACGGTAGAACATTGTCTGGGTTATTTCTAACTATCTAACATCTCAACAATATAATATGGTACCTGTCAATCATCTTAACTCCAAACGGCGGAATAATATGGTATCTCACAAGTAAAACTAATCTCAATCACCAAAACAAACTAGGAAGATAAAGCACGAATGGAATAGCGAAGGAAAGAATAAGATACAATCCATAATATGAAATAATATACAAACTGTGAATCTCAACAATATAATAATACATGCCAACACAAATAACTAGACCTCCTCGGGCTCTGCAACTAAGTCCTCCTGGTCTATAGGAGTATCCTCTAAAGGTACGCCATCCTGCGGCCCATAGAATGTGGGACACTGCTCTATAATCTAATTATCTGGAAAAATATATCCTGTCAGGATTGGAGAGAAGTACATACCTCTGAAAGAAGTTTCAATAACATAATCGAGTATATAAAACAGATAATAGAAATAAAATACAAGATCACTAATATATGAATGAATGAACAATAGGTATACAGGTAATGTACGAGAATATAGAACAACAATATGAATATCTGCAATATGAAGAAATAACTGCAATCTAACCTAATGTGCCTCAGAATACAAGTTAATTATGTGATCGGTTTGGGTGAACATAATCAATAAGGTAAGAGGATTACAAGTGTGGTATATAATCAGAATGTACATGATGAATAATGGGGCTTTGATCACATAATCAACTCCTACTCTCCCATCCCCAACTAATACCAATGGATCCAATCATGATACGCTACGAACATGAATATGACCACTGAACACGAGCAGTGGGTGTACACGAATATAATCACACTGAACACAAGTAGTGTGTGTACACAAATAAGCATACTGAACACGTGTAGTGTGTGAACATAAAATATAAATCAATACCCAATATACACGATGAGATACCTGTACATGAGTACCCGCTGAACACGGTAGGGGATAACATCTCCTGACGGGATCTATGTAGTACAAGTCTGTGAAATCACTGTGTCAAAATCAAGTATACAATTCTAGAATATGTATATATACACTATTATAAATTAAAAACTATCAGAGAAATATACTTGCCTGAAGTCCTGAGCAAGGTGTGTCTCTCGATGCCCAAGCTGGTGTCACACAGACTTATATATGGTATGTTGCATCAATACAAGGTTCCAAAATATAAATAAGTTAAGTTAATACAATTCTAAGTCATAAAGCCATTTCTAAGTCAGACCGGCTAATTCTAGGTTGCAAGAGTCTAACACTAAGATACTAGGTCAATGCACTATGAAACTAAACGATACTAACTAATCTAAGATACTAAAAGACACTCAAAAAGCCGTATCCTAAGATACGCAAGTTTTAATATATGAAAATAATAGTTTAGATATATATACAAGTCAATACACATAATACTTAACTAATCAAATAAAAATAGGATACCTTGGCCTTGCACCAATGCGTATCGCACTACCTCACACCTATCCCGATACTCAAACCCAATACCTTGAGTATCGGCCTAATACCTTGATATTACCTCGGTATCCCAAGGTAATTCAAAACCCTATTGAGTATAGCTAATACATATATATATATATATATATATATATATATATATATATATATATATATATATATATATATATATATATATATATATATATATATATGCTCGTATATATCAATTACATAAATAGATATCAATACAAATATATAAACTATCTATAATACAACATATCTACATATAGCTAATATAGCTAACCATTAACATACATTACCTATTAGTATATATATACTACACTAGGTATTTCCCAATCAATATATATATATATATATATATATATATATATATATATATATATATATATATATATATATATATATATATATATATAACATACATAACTAACTAATAGCTATCCTTGATACTAAACTAACTGATACACTAACACACTAAACTAACCAAAACCCAATCTCAACGCTAAACCCAAATACCTCACTGACACCAATACCTTGCTGATATTGAACCTCACTGATGGCTTCCCTCTTGCTATGTTTTAGTTGCATATCAGCTGCTTGACATTGCTGTAGATACTGCAGGCCCGAGCCCCCTCTTGAACTGCATACTGCAGTGTGCTCACACCCTTCAGTTGCTATTCATTCCTAGTCCCTGCTGAAGCTGTTACTGCTACTGCTGAACACTCTTGTGCCCGAGCCTCCTTGCTCAAGGTGATCCTGCTACTTGCTATGGCCAGTGCTGATGGCTCCCTGCTGGATTGCTGCTCGAGCAGTGGCACCTCAATGCTGCAGACTGAAACAGCCTGCTGGATCCTACTGCAGGTACCTCCCCAACAGATCCTGGACACAGAAACTGAACTGCTGCAGTGGATTGCTCCCCTCTAAGTGACTGATACTCCCTGCTATATACTGGTGTTAAGGACTGCACATCTTTGCTACAGTGGACTGCTCCCCTCTCACACACACAAACACCAACACAACACTAAGCTCACATACATGCATATATATCAATCTATGTATAACCATATCTCTCTCTCTCTCTCTCTCTCTCTCTCTATATATATATATATATATATATATACAATCACTCATCTACCTATAGATAGATATATATACACTCACACATAAATATATATATAACATACACAATACACATATATGTATTTACATATACACATTCACACATACATACATATAGATATATCTACATATCTATGTACACTTAGCTAGCACCTATATATAAAATCATAAAACATACTCATATATATATATATATATATATATATATATATATATATATATATATATATATATATATATATATATATATATATATATATATATATATATATATACACCAAATAATATATCATACATATATATATACACAAGCACATATAGGAATGAGGACCAAAAACCAAACACGTGGAGTGCACCGCACCCGTATCACACTTATTCTACGATACGCTTGCGATACGGCTCCACCACACAACCAAATGTATCCCGAAGGACACGAGCAAGTCTAATACACTAAATATGAACAATACATATAATAATTAGATCAACTACGTGTCCGTGTCAAGATATGATATGCACAAGTTCCCATGTCGGAGGAAAACCCCCAAAATTAACCCGTATCGTCAAATTGACGAGATACGGCCTACACGTACCCAATTATGGATACGACACTAGTCACAAACAAGCAATCATATGTCATATTGATCTATTTGACCAATTGACAAATACCACATGTGTCAATCTCAGAATTCTCCCAAAATTGGCATCAAAATACACATAACTTCCACCATAGGTCTCCTATGAACCTAAAACCAATTCCTATGGGTAGCTTATGCATGTGGGGCAATTTCTCATAGTTAAATCTTAGATTTAGAGTCTACTAGAAGGGGAAAAACTAAAATATACATATTGGGAAATGTATTCCCATTAAAAATCCCTAAATATGAAAAGTAGCCTCCTCCTTGTAGATCTTGGCCTTCTCCTTGTAGATCTTTGCTTTCTTCTTGTAGATCCTTGTTGTAATAGCATCAATTGAAGTTTAAGGAAGGAATTTTTGAAGAAATTGGTGAAGGAATGGAGGAATTTGGAAAGAGGGAAAATATAGATCTAAAGGGAATGCAAATTATGAAGTGAATGATTTTCTCTCTCCTTCTTGTATGTGGCCGGCCATATACCCCTCTCCATGCTATATGAAATATCCAAAATACCCCTTGGGGCCTCTCATGAATAAATTAATTAAGGAGGAAGGTTTTAGTCTAATGGTTTCACTAATTAATCCATCCTCCTAATATATGGGCCTAATTCATGGGCTCAATCTAAACTAATCTAAAATGTTGGTTCATGTATCTTAATTAAATGGTTAGGTCCACTACACAAGTCTAAAATAATCTAGCATCTAACAATAATTAAATAATACAACAATTAATTAATCCACATGTACAATATTTAAATACAATAAATCCTAAAATAGAAATATCCATGTCAATTACCAAACTACCCTTGCTTGAAAATGTGAGGGTGACAATCCTACCCACCTTAGAAAAATTTCATCCTCAAAATTAAGGAAGAAACTAACTACCAAAAGCAAACAATACAATGCAAGAAAGAATTATACCTCACGGCTAAAACATATATGGATATCGCTCGCGCATCTCGGCCTCTCGCTCCCAGGTACTCTCTTCTGGAGAGTGATGTCTCCACTCAACGCGCACCAAATGAATCATCTGGTTCCTCGGGATAGCTAAGAGTATGGCCCATCTCTATCTCCGAGTGATCCAATACATGATTGGGATCTACCACGTACCGTCTTAGCTACGACATATGAAACACTTTGTGCACTCCCTCTAATGCAGGTGGTAAGTCTAGTCTGTATGCAACTGCACCGACCCTCTCAAGAATACTAAAAGGTCCGATGAATCGCGGACTAAGCTTTTCGCCTCCACAGAAATGAATCATGCCATGTGTCAGAGAAATCCTAAAAAAAACCAGACCGCCAACCTAGCACGAAATACAACCTTAGCACACTAACAAAACAATCAATCAATCACAAGCAATACAAAACAAAAATCTATACCTTAAACTCCAAAGGTCTCCGATGGCTATCGGCCCAATGCCGCTGTCTGTCCTGCTCCACTCGAAGTCTATCCCTGATGAGCTTCACCTTCTCAGCTGCATCCACTACCATCTCTGGTCCCAATAAAGCTCTCTCACCAACATCATCCCATGATAACTGATGAGCTTCACCTTCTTGTAGATCCTTATTGTAGTAGCCTCAATTGAAGTTTAGGGAAGGAATTTGTGAAGAAATTGGTAAAGGAATGGAGGAATTTGGAAAGAGGGAAAATGTAGATCTAAAGGGAATAAAAATTGTGAAGTGAATAATTTTCTCTCTCCTCCTTGCATGTGGCCGGCCATATACCCCTCTCCATGCTATGTGAAATATCCAAAACACCCCTTGGAGCCTCTTATGAAGAAATTAATTAAGGGGAAAGGTTCTAGTCTAATGGTTTCACTAATTATTCCATCCTCCTAATACATGGGCCTAATTCATGGGCTCATTCTAAACTAAACTAAGATATTGGTTCATGCATCTTAATTAAATGGTTAGGTCCACTACACAAGTCTAAAATAATCTAGCATCTAACAATAATTAAATAATACAATAATTAATTAACCCACATGAATAATATTTAAATAAAATAAATCCTAAAATAGAAATACCCATGTCAATTACCAAACTACCCTTGATTGAAAATGTGAGGGTGACAACAGTAAGGTAAGCAAGTTAGATGTTAGTGTGTTCTTATGTTAGATTGTTTGGTTAATTAGTTATGTTAGTTATGAGTTATTGTGATTAGTTGTTAACTACTGTTAAGTTAGCTATATATATAGTGTTAGATTTTGTTAAGTTATTTAACTATTAGTATGTTAGAATGGTTTGAGAAGTTAGTTAATGGTTGTATTAGTTATTATATGTAAATGTTAGATATTATGATAGTTAGTAGGTTAGTTGATAACTTAAGTTATTGTTAGTTAGTTAACATGTTAGCTAGTATGAGTTAATGTTAGTATGAGTTATATATATATATATATATATATATAGATTGGTAGATACGTTAGTGTTAAGGTTAGATGTTAAGTTAGATATACATGTTAGTTAGTTATATATGAGTTATGTAAACCCCCTCGATTTATTCTATAGATAGTCAGGTTGGATTTGGAAAATTTTTGGATTTAGCAGCAGATGTTGAGGTCTAGAGTGGATTTAAGTTTGTCTGGTATTTTATTTCATTTAATTAAAACCCTTGGCGCGCCCTATCATTGCTAAATTATTCGGAGCCCAATATCAGCCCATAAATTCCATCGGACTATTGTACTTCTGACTTGACTCGCCAAATTAGGCACTGGACTTTTTCGTCACTTAAATCAGTTTTCGTTGTGCTCTAAATTAATTGCACAATTTTCTAAAAATCGTAACCCATATTTAATTTCGTGTCGGGCACCTGTGTTGTTACCCTCAATTTTGAGATACCAACTTAACCCGTTGAGCCGGACCAACTAAAGGGTCCAGGACTGACTCCAATCCCCCACCATTTTTGACCTTTGTGTCATTTCCCGATTTTGACCCCAAGTGCCCCCATTTAATTTAAAAGTGCGGGATACTTTAATTCTATTTAAAACGGGGATACCAATTTTGCCTAATCCTATTTTAATCCTTAATGAATCCCGATGGCCATTAAATTAAACCCGTGCCAAACCCCCAACACCCCCTTGCCATGCAAATCATCAAACACAATTTTCTCTACAATTTTTGCATTATTTTATGTGTTCGTGCAATTTCTCGAATTTTAGGGGCTTAGTTGTAATTTATTAATTTAGGTGTCCTCACCCTATTGGCCATGACCATATGGAGAGCCCCCACTCCATTCCTCATTTAGAAATAATTTTTATTTATGTGAAATCCTAGCCCTCTATTTTAAATGGACTAATCTACACCCTCCATTCCTCATGAATGAATAATTTTCCCTCATGACTAATCCTAGCCACTCATTCAATTTTGGAAGCATCCTCACCACTCAATCTACAACACCCCTCCCTATAAAACCATCATATCACCCTCACACAACCCCCAAGGCCGGCCCTAATCCCTAGACATTGGGAACCCCCCCTCTCTCTCTCTCTCTCTCTCCTCCCTCCTCCATTTATTCACCATACAAAATCCTTCTCCTTCCTTTAAATTTCTTTTTCTTCTTCCTTTATTCTTCTTCTTCCTTCTAAAGAACTTCTCCGGCCGATGACTGACTTCTCTCCGGCGTGTGACTCAGTCCGACGGCTGACTTCCCGTCCGGCCGACTGATCTGACCCGCTTCCAGCCCCGCCACTGTGCAGCCCGCTCCGGTCCTTTAAATTTCTTTTTCTTCTTCCTTTATTCTTTTTCTTCCTTCTGAAGAACTTCTCCGGCTGGCGACTGACTTCTCTCCGGCGTGTGACTCAGTCCGACGGCTGACTTCTCATCCGACCGACTGATCTGACCCGCTTCCAGCCCCGCCACTGTGCAGCCCACTCCGGTCCAGATAGTCAACTGTGGTCAACCCCCTAGTGTCGACTGTGCAGTGGCGGGGCTGGCGACTGTGCCGCTCTGGTCCAGCCCCGCCACTGTAAATAACCGCTCTGTGGCGGGGCTGGACCACTGTGCAGCCCCGCCACTGTGCAGCCCACTCCGGCTGGCGACTGTGCCGCTCTGGTCCAGCCCGCGGCTGTGCAGCTCTGGTCCAGCCCGCTGTCCGCTGTGCAGTCTCCGGCCAGTGCAGCACTCGACTCCGGCCCGCTGTGCACGGTGCAGTCACCTTCATCTGGTCGACCCGCGTCGGTCCGGCCAGTGCAGACCCGCTCTGTCCTGAGCAGTTTCTCCGGCGACAATGTGCACTCCGGTCCCGACCCAACGGCGCAGCTCCGCTGTGCAGTTCCCGACTCCGGTTTCCCCCATCCGACCACCACCACCACTCCGGCTTCCCTCTCGACTACTCCTCCACCCATTGCTTCGGCCGAGACTCCCCCCTTCCGGCCAACCGTTTAGCTCCCATCATCACCACCATCACTACCATTAGATCCCATCATCATCACCATTACCACCACCACAAGCTCCTTACCACCACCACTCCCAGCCATCCCCGCTTCTCCCCTTCGGCCAGAGGTAGTTCTCCGGCCAGTAGCCCCCACGCCAAGGTATACCATTCCCCCCCTCTCTACATTGATATATATTATATTGGGTTGTGTTAGTTAGGGTTATTGGTATATATGGGTTGTGTAACATAGTTAAGGTTAGGGTTTAAGAAGCTAGACTTTGAACAAAGGGTTTATATATGTCATGTGAAATCTTTGGGTTTATTACAATATAGTATATACACTATGATGGTTGTCGAGGAGCTAGTTTAATTATGATAAAATGATGTTGGGATATTAAATTATTGATTAGTTTCAGGGAGAAGGATAATTGTGTGAAATAGTGTGTGGTAACAAAACTTTGGTTTAATCGAGCCTTAGGATTGGTGAACGCTACTTCGAGTTTTATGGTTTATGGTATATGTATTGAGTTGTGATGGATATGATATAGATTATATGAGGGTTTATAAATGCATCAAGTTTTAAGGTTTAATATAATCATTCCAAGATATTGATGGACATGGAGGAGCAGGTGATTGATTGGGAAATATTGTGCAATATCAAACCATTAGTCATTCTTTGAGAACTGATAAATAATATTGAACTTAGATGAGTAGTAGTTATTATGAAATGGTAAAGGTTATATATAATTGAGGGTTTTAATAAGTAATTATTATTTATTTATTTCGAGGATGATAGTAAATGTGCATGTTAACGTTTGTGAACACTGAGGTAAAACTGAGGATTTGATCAGGGTTAGATTAACAGAATATCATGCTGAATACAGTAAGACTGAGGAAGAGCAACAAAATTGATCGAGGATTGTTCTGGTGGTATTAAACGGGTGATTGATCATATTTGTAAATAACCGATAGTCAACTGTGGTCAACCCCCTAGTGTCTTGTCCTTGTGAGTCGTAGCAGAGACTGAGTTTGAGTGTAGTTGTGTGTCGCATCCCTGCTTGACGTAGAATAGACTATTGATTCTGGTTTGTATCTCATCTCTAGGTACTGCGGGACCTGAGGACTTGGACGCGGTACCAGATCCCCGTCATCAGCAGCCGCACGCAGGCAAGTGTACCTTGCCATCCTGTATTTCAGTTTACTTATATTCATTGTCCGTTATGTACATTGTGCGCGTATTTATGTTGACGTTCGATACTTCACGTCCGTATCACAACCGGGTGCCGACATTCGTCGTAACGTCATAGAAATATTGTTTGATGCTTTGTAGTACCTCGATGCACGTACCTGAGTACATCGACACCCCAGGACACACTCATATACTGTGATCGTGCCAGATTCCTGTATCCTGATACCGACATCATGACCAGAGACTGGGATGACCTTAGGGTTGCGTCTGTTGAGTTATTTTCTTGTGTCGAGACTGTAGTTAGAGGTTCAGGTTCAACGCACAATCGTTGACCGCTTGGGAAGGGGAAGACAGTTACTAGACGCTTGGGCTCCTCTACACGTACTTATATATATATATGTAGTATCTATGTAGTGATCCTGTATCTAGTGTAGTGGTATCACCCGTGTGACTCTTTGCCCGGAGCTGCGGTATGTCCCGTGTGTTTCCGTGTCCGGAGCTACGATTTTATTTTGGACAGCCCACGCGTCGAACATTGTCTTTAAACTGTGTCACACTTGTTTGGTTATGCTAGAGTACCCTGTTGATGCACTTGTACTTTCTGTTTACTTGACATGTTGTATTTTTGTACCTTGTTACGTCCCTCTGAGGACCTGGTTCCCTGCCAGTTTTGCAGCATAGATGATTACGGAGCATTTGGAGTTGTTGTTGGAGTTGCATATCTTGCGAGCATGGTACCAGGTACTCACATCTTATCTACCGGCATTATGGTTATTTTGCATTAATTATTCATCTGCTGTTGTAGCCTAGTTTTTATAGACTCATGCCTCTTCTCGAGTCTATTCGAGTTAGTATGTTATTGGGCGGCCGACTCTAGCACATATAGCTCATTCTTGTATACTGTTGTACATTGTGGATTGAGACATAGAGGTTTATATTCATGGGATATATATAGTTTGTGCCCTTTATATTTTATAGCTTATACGTATTCGAGTCAGACCAGAGTTTGGTCGAATGCGTAGCTGACGTGTCACGTATTCCTGGTCCTACATATTTTTGGACTGGGGTGTGACATATTTTTGTGGTGGCCCATGCAGGTCCGATTTAAATCGTCTTGGTCACCTGACTGTGCCAAGCGAGCCTGCAAATTAGGAATATATGTTGTGATCATTGAATAGGATCTCAATCCATAATCGATTTTAAAAACTCTTTGTATGTGATTATCGCCCTTGGACTTCCAATTTGCATTCGTTCAATCTTCGTCGATATCGCTATCCTTGTTTCTCGTCCCCTATTGTTCGGGAAGACGAATGCTTGTGACTGATGATTTCCCTCCAGAAGAAGATCGAAGACCAGACGGTAGAAGACATAATTCGTATACCTTTCTCTGAGAAGATTGTTACCTTATCAGGATAGATTGATGGGTTCCTTGGATTCTAGAACTAGTATGGAAGGTTGGCAAGAGAGTTGGACCCAGTAGTATCCTACCCGTGTTTGAGGTAACAGTGATCTTAGGAGTACTGAGAGCTAGAAGGATTGTTGATCATGACCTAGAATAATTTATAGGAATGCATAGCCTGATGATGGAAACTAGTAGTTGTATATGATAGCAATACCAGGAATGATATTATGGACTAGAGGAGATAAAATTTCACGCTCTCACTTGGAAGATGATGATCTAATACCGGAAATTTTAGTATGTTCTTGGGTGACATCATTATTATAATTGCACTATGTGACTTGGAGAGCTAAATAACGAAAAGAAGGAATTTGAGGAATGGAATTTTAGGGAAAACCTTGAGGAGAAGAGAATTATACATTAGGCAAGGAACATTTTTCTTTTGAGGATTGATGTGGGAAACAGAACGGGAGAAATTATTTTGAGATTTAGTCTAGACTATGACCTTATCCTAGACATGGATTGGTTGAGCCAATACCACGCGATGCGAGATTGTCGACGTGATTATATTATTTATGACCACCAGATTACCCTGAGTTTGAGTTACTTCAGAGAGCCCAGGAGCATGGTGCCCATCTACCTTAGAGGCATACAATGCAGGGTGAACCAGTGTACCCCCGCATTATATCAGAGTTTGAGGATGTGATTCTAGAGAACCTTCCGGGCTCGCCACCTAACAGAGAGATAGAGTTTGCTATAAAGTTGACTCCCAGAGCCGAGCCGGATATTTTCTCGTCTTCAGACTAGCACCGATAGAGTTGGTTGAGTTGTAGGTCCGTCATGGAGGATCTCTCAGACAAGGGTTTCAGTCGAGCTAGTATTTTTCCATGGGGATCAACCATCTTATTGTACCAAAGAAGGACGGGACAATATGTTGCATAACGATTACAGGACATTAAATGCCGTAGCAATAAAGTGCAAGTACCCTTGTCGCACATCGAAGATTTATTTGAATAAGCTAAGTGGCGCATATGTATTTTGAAGATCGATCTCAGATCCAGCTATCATCAGATCTAGGTACGGAGAGAGGACATTTCTAAGACGACTTTCCGGACGAAGTATGGCCACTATGAGTTTTTTTTTTGTCTTGCTGTTTGTTTTAACCAACGCGCCAGCAGTATTTATGTGTTTGATGAAAAATGTCTTCCACCAGTACTTGGATAAGTTTGTGGTGGTATTTATAGACGATATCTTGATATATTCTAAGAGCCAAGAGGAGTACGAGAGACATCTCAGGATCGTGTTGGAGGCGCTGAGACAGGAGAGACTGTAGGCCAAGCTCAGCAAATATGAGTTATGATTAGATAGAATAGATAGTATATGCATTAGGACGACTAAGGGTGCATGAGAAGAACTATCAGACGCTCGACCTAGAACTAGCTGCAGTGATAATTATACTAAAGCTATGGCGATACTACCTTTATAGAGAGCGTATTGAGATTTATACAGAACATAAAAGTCTAAAGTATGTCTACACGCAGATGGAGCTCAACATGAGACAGAGGCACTAGCTAGAGTTGATGACAGATTATGATATCGAGTTACAGTACCACCCTGGCAAGGCGAAGGTAGTTTACGACTCATCTCCAAATGTTAGAAGATTTTCAGGAACTCAGGATTGAGATTGTATTGCCAGGCATGGATGGACGGATGGCCAGACTCGAGGTTCAGTCCATATTTATTGAGAGGATCAAGGCAGCCTTGCCTACAGATACGATATTTAGACCATTGCGAGAAAGGACAGAGGCCGACATGCAAACAGGACTCAGGATTCATGGAGATGGAATATTGAAATATGGAGATCGCCTATACGTTCCGAGTGGCAAGCTACGACTGGAGTTGATGACCGAGGCACATAGCTCAATTTATTCCATTCATCCCAGGGGTACAAAGATGTACCGAGACTTGAGGCAGCATTTCTGGTGGCGTGGAATGAAGAGAGAAATAGCAAGATTCGTGGCGAAGTATTTAGTTTGTCAGCAAGTCAAGGCTGAACATCAGAGGACTGCAGGATTATTGCAGCCACTTCCCATTCCCGAGTGGAAGTGGGAACACATTACCATGGACTTCGTCACAGGATTCCCGCGAAGCCCTAGCGGGAAGGATACAGTTTGGGTTATCGTAGACAGACTCACCAAGTCTGCACATTTCTTGCCCTTCAGAGTTGGGCAATCCACAGAGATACTAGCTGACATGTATATGAGGCAGATAGTACGATTACATGGAGTGCCTGTCAGTATCGTATCGGATCATAATTCTAGATTCACGTCATATTTTTGGCGGAGTATGCAGGAGATCCTAGGAACTCGTCTCAAGTTCGGTATTGCATATCATCCACAGACTGATGGTCAGTCAGAGTGCTCGATACAGATATTAGAGGATATATTGAGAGCATGCATGATTGATTTTAGAGGATCTTGGGAGGACCACCTACACTTGGTGGAATTCTCCTACAATAATAGTTACCAGGCCAGCATACATATGGCACCTTATGAGACACTGTACGGCAAAAAATGTTGGTCGCCAGTTTATTGGAGTGACATGGGAGAGCGTCAGATACTTGGTCCAGAGTTGGTAACACAGACAGTGGAGAAGGTCAAGCAGATTCAGAGCCACCTGTGTGCAGCATAAGACAGACAGAAACACTGGGAAGATGCGCACCACAGACCATTGGAGTTCAAGGAGGGTGACCACAAATTTTTGAGGATATCGCCCACCCGCGGTACCATCAAATTCGGAGGCAGAGGCAAGCTGAGTCCGAGGTACATTGGACCTTTTGACATCTTGGAACGAGTTGGCGAAGTGGCTTACCGTCTTGCATTACCTCAATTATTAGAGGGAGTACATGACGTATTTCACGTATCGCAGCTGAGGAGATATGTCGCAGACCCTAGCCACGTGCTTGATCATTCGGAGATTTCAGTCGGGCCCAGTCTGTCTTACGTAAAGCAGCCAGTCGAGATCCTCGACCACAACGAGAAGACTTTGAGAGGGCAGACGATTTGACTTGTCAGAGTGGCATGGAAGCACCATTCACCAGATGAGTCTACTTGGGAGCGCGAGGATTCCATTCGGCAGCGGTTCCCGTACTTATTTGAGGAGCAAGGTACGAATTTACGTACGAAATTTGATTACTAGTTGTTTTAAAATTCTTTTAGATATTATCGTGCTTTACTTTTAATTTCGGGGACAAAATTTTTCTAAGTTGGGAAGAATATAAACCCCCTCGATTTATTCTATAGATAGTCAGGTTGGATTTGGAAATTTTTTGGATTTAGCAGCAGATGTTGAGGTCTAGAGTGGAGTTAAGTTTGTCTGGTATTTTATTTTATTTAATTAAAACCCTTGGCGCGCCCTATCATTGCTAAATTATTCGGAGCCCAATATCAGCCCATAAATTCTATCGGACTATTGTACTTCTGACTTGACTCGCCAATTTAGGTACTGGACTTTTCCATCACTTAAAATCAGTTTTCGTTGTGCTCTAAATTAATTGCACAATTTTCTAAAAATCATAACCCATATTTAATTCCGTGTCGGGCACCTGTGTCGTTACCCTCAATTTTGAGATACCAACTTAACCCGTTGAGCCGGACCAACTAAAGGGTCCAGGACTGACTCCAAGCCCCCACCATTTTTGACCTTTGTGTTATTTCCGGATTTTGACCCCAAGTGCCCCCTTTTAATTTAAAAGCGCGGGACACTTTAATTCTATTTAAAACGGGGATACCAATTTTGTCTAATCCTATTTTAATCCTTAATTAATCCCGATGGCCATTAAATTAAACCTGTGCCAAACTCCCAATACCCCCTCGCCATGCAAATCATCAAACATAATTTTCTCCATAATTTTTGCATCATTTTATGTGTTCGTGTAATTTCTCGAATTTAAGGGGCTTAGTTGCAATTTATTAATTTAGGTGTCCTCACCCTATTGGCCATGACCATATGGAGAGCCCCCACTCCATTCCTCATTAAGAAATGATTTTTACTTATGTGAAATCCTAGCCCTCTATTTTAAATGGACTAATCTACACCCTCCATTCCTCATGAATGAATAATTTTTCCTCATGACTAATCCTAGCCACTCATTCAATTTTGGAAGCATCCTCACCACTCAATCTACAACACCCCTCCCTATAAAACCATCATATCACCCTCACATAACCCCCAAGGCCGTCCCTAATCCCTAGACATTGGGAACCCCCTCTCTCTCTCTCCTCCCTCCTCCATTTATTCACCATACAAAATCCTTCTCCTTCCTTTAAATTTCTTTTTCTTCTTCCTTTATTCTTCTTCTTCCTTCTTCTTTCTGAAGAACTTCTCCGGCCGGCGACTGACTTCTCTCCGGCGTGTGACTCAGTTCGGCGGCTGACTTCCCGTCCGGCCGACTGATCTAACCAGCTTCCAGCCACGCTACTATACAGCCCGCTCCGGTCCAGCCCGCGGGTGTGCCGCTCCGATCCAGCCCACGGCTGTGCAGCTCCGGTCCAGCCCGCTGTCAGCTGTGCAGTCTCCGGCCAGTGCAGCACTCGACTCCGGCCCGCTGTGCACGGTACAGTCACCTTCATCTGGTCGACCCGCGTCGGTCCGGCCAGTGTAGACACGCTCCGTCCTGAGCAGTTTCTCCGGCGACAATGTGCACTCCGATCCTGACCCAACGGCGCAGCTCCGCTGTGCAGTTCCCGACTCCGGTTTCCTCCATCCGACCACCACCACTCCGGCTTCCCTCTCGACTACTCCTCCACCCATTGCTCCGGCCGAGACTCCCCCCGTCCGGCCAACTGTTTAGCTCCCATCATTACCACCATCACCACCATTAGATCCCATCATCATCACCATTACCACCACCATAAGCTCCTTACCACCACCACTCCCAGCCATCCCCGCTTCTCCCCTCCGGCCAGAGGTAGTTCTCCGGCCAGCAGCCCCCACGTCAAGGTATAGCACTCCCCCCTCTCTACATTGATATATATTATACTGTGTTGTGTTAGTTAGGGTTATTGGTATATATGGGTTGTGTAACATAGTTAAGGTTAGGGTTTAAGAAGCTAGACTTTGAGCAAAGGGTTTATATATGTCATGTAAAATCTTAGGGTTTATTATAATATAGTATATACACTATGATGGTTGTCGAGGAGCTGGTTTAATTATGATAAAATGAAGTTGGGATATTAAATTATTGATTAGTTTCAGGGAGAAGGATAAATTGTGTGAAATAGTGTGTGGTAACAAAACTTTGGTTTAATCGAGCCTTAGGATTGGTGAACGCTACTTCGAGTTTTATGGTTTATGGTATATGCATTAAGTTGTGATAGATATGATATAGATTATGTGAGGGTTTATGAATGCATCAAGTTTTAAGGTTTGATATAATCGTTCCAAGATATTGATGGACATGGAGGAGCAGGTGATTGATTAGAAAATATTGTACAATATCAAACCATTAGTCATTCTTTGAGAACTGATAAATAATGTTGAACTTAGATGAGTAGTAGTTATTGTGAAATGGTAAATGTTATATATAATTAAGGGTTTTAATAAGTAATTATTATTTATTTATTTCGAGGATGATAGTAAAGGTACATGTTAACGTTTGTGAACACTGAGGTGAAACTGAGGATTTGATCATGGTTATATTAACAGAATATCATGATGAATACAGTAAGACTGAGGAAGAGCAACAAAATTGATCGAGGATTGTTCTGGTGGTATTAAACGGGTGATTGATCGTATTTGTAAATAACCGATAGTCAACTGTGGTCAACCCCCTAGTGTCTTGTCCCTGTGAGTCGTAGCAGAGACTGAGTTTGAGTGTAGTTGTGTGTCGCATCCCTGCTTGACATAGAATAGACTATTGATTCTGGTTTGTATCTCATCTCTAGGTACTGCGGGACCTGAGGACTTGGACGCGGTACCAGATCCCCGTCATCAGCAGCCGTACGCAGGCAAGTGTGCCTTGCCACCCTGTATTTCAGTTTACTTATATATTATCCGTTATGTATATTGTGCGCGTATTTATGTTGACGTTCGATACTTCACGTCCGGATCACAACCGGGTGCCGACATTCGTCGTAACATCATAGAAATATTGTTTGATGCTTCGTAGCACCTCGATGCACGTACCTGAGTACATCGACACCCCAGGACACACTCATACACTGTGATCGTGCCAGATTCCTGTATCCTGATACCGACATCATGATCAGAGACTAGGACGACCTTAGGGTCGCGTCTGTTGAGTTATTTCCGTGTGTCGAGACTGTAGTTAGAGGTTCAGGTTCAACGCACAATCGTTGACCGCTTGGGAAGGGGAAGACAGTTACTAGATGCTTGGGCTCCTCTGCACGCACTTATATATATATATATATATATATAGTATCTATGTAGTGATCCTGTATCTAGTGTAGTGGTATCACCCGTGTGACTCTTTGCCCAGAGCTGCGGTACGTCCCGTGTGTTTCCGTGTTCGGAGCTACGATTTTATTTTGGACAGCCCACGCGTCGAACATTGTCTTTAAACTGTGTCACACTTGTTTGGTTATGCTAGAGTACCCTGTTGATACACTTGTACTTTCTGTTTACTTGACATGTTGTATTTCTGTACCTTGTTACGTCCCTCTGAGGACCTGGTTCACTGCCAGTTTTGCAGCATAGATGATTACGGAGCATTTGGAGTTGTTGTTAGAGTTGCATGTCTTGCGAGCATAGTACCAGGTACTCACATCTTATCTACCGGCATTATGGTTATTTTGCATTAATTATTCATCTGCTGTTGTAGCCTAGTTTTTATAGACTCATGCCTCTTCTCGAGTCTATTCGAGTTAGTGTGTTATTGGGCGGCCGACTCTAGCACATATAGCTCATTCTTGTATACTGCTGTACATTGTGGATTGAGACATAGAGGTTTATATTCATGGGATATATATATAGTTTTTGCCCTTTATATTTTACAGCTTATACGTATTCGAGTCAGACCAGAGTCTGGTCGAATGCGTAGCTGACGTGTCACGTATTCCTGGTCCTACGTATTTTGGGACTGGGGCGTGACAAGTTAGTATATATATGTTGGTCTATATATACACTAGTTAGTAGATATTAGTTGAGTTAATGTTAGTTCTAGTTACCTTGATTTACATAAGATAATGATAAGGTAATGACTTTACCTCTAGGTATTGTTAGTGAGTATCAAGAGGGTAGCTAGGTTGTGATACCAAGATGGCTCAAAGCCAAGGTATTCATATAGAGTTAGTATTAACTAGGGTAACTTGTATATAATATATATTATGTATCTTGTGATACTATAAAGCTATGATACTTTAGTATCCTAATATAGTTAGTATGGCCTAGATAAGTAGTGTATGGACTCAATAACCTAGAGGTGGACTCATACAACCTAAAAATAGCTAGTTTAACCTAGTTTGGCTATCTTGACCTAGTCTTGACTTAGAAAATCATATTTTAGCTCTGTTAAGCATGTTTATTACTTTATTACACAAAATGACATAGAGTTTCATATATAGGTCTGTAAGACACCGATACAGACATAGTTTAAAATTTATTGCTCTGGACCACATGCGAGTACATTCTCCGACAGTTTCTTTACTTGATAGTTATTATAATGCATGTATTTAGTGATATCTTATTTGATTTCTGACATGATGGTTACACAAAATAGTATATAGTGGATCCCCGTCATGAGATATTACTCTATCGTGATTACCTTGTATATCTCATTGATTATATAGATCGTAATCATCATGCTCGTATTATAGACCTTGTATTATGATTATCGTGTCGTGACATGTCATGACTTGGATCCATCGTACTAGTTGGGGCGGGGGAGTGATAAGTAGATATGTGATCAACCATTTTTAGACATTGTAGATATCATAGATATTGTATGATAGCTAATCACTTATATGATTGAGCCGTACCATCACAGACATTGTTTGATAGCTGATCATACCTTACCAGTATGATTGAGCCATACTATTGTAGACATCGTATAGTATCATTGATGGTTGATCACATATTGAAAGTAGTACTTCGAAGACATAGTCAGTCTAGTTCAGTCTTTCCAGTATTAATTCATATTATTGTCTATTACCACATTATATCTGTCTAATTACTTTTTCCATATTATTGTTCATTGCCTATTGTATCTGCCTATTTATTTTCCACTTCTTATTCTTTTATGATATTGTATATTTATCTCATCATGTAGTTTATTGCTATTTACAGTATTATAGTTTCTACTATGTATTGGAACTGCTGTTAGGGTTGTACTCGTTCCTTCCTGATTAGATATATTTTTTAGATGATTGGTTAGAGGCGATGTGTCCTACCTATTACGGGCCACAGGATGGCGAAGCCGTAGAACATGTTAAGTAGTACCATCAGTTGGAGAATTTTAGATTATTCTTTGTAATATTGTATTGCTCTAGTTATTAGACTTTATGGCATGTACTATATTTGAGATTCTGTGTTGAGATTAGATTTTTGAGACTTGGTCTTGTGATATATGGCAACTCTTATTCTCTTCTTCTATTTCATATCGTGCCTTTTATCTTCCGTTAGTTGTTATTGTGATTGAGTATTGATTACCAATTATCATGTAGCATATTATCCTCCAATTAGAGTTGAGATAGCATGACATGTACCTTATACATATGGTGTGAGATGTTTAGATAGTATTGTTGACCTAGATATCGTTTTACCATCGATGCTGTGGCGTAGGTTAGATGTACCCACATGCTCGTTTCCCTATACCGGGTGCATGTCGAGACATATTTTTGTGGTGGCCCATGCAGGTCAGGGTTTGCAACTAGTACGATGTCGTGGTAGTGCAACGACTTAGTTGTACTACTGCGAGCCTGCGATAGTATATATAATATAGGATGAGAGAATATTTAATCACAAGTTAGGATTCCTTGAGAGATTCCTGGGATAACCCTTGAGAATCTCACTATAAACTTTATTTTAAAATCTGTTTCCACTTATTTCCGTTCACTCTCACTCGATTATTGTTGAATTTGATGATTGTTGTTGACTTTGATTCTTGTATCAAGATGAGTTGTATGGCCTGAATTAAGGTATAATCTGATGATATATTTTGATAAGGATAGTGAACTGTCTGCCTTGGTTATGGAGCCTAGAGTTTATCGCAGTCATACTAGCTGGCATGGCGAAAACATAGAGCCTGGGTTTGGATATACTTCTCTTGGTTATAGAATTTAGAGTTTCGCAGCCAAGCTAGCGGTAGGGCATATTTTTTAGATACCATGATTCTAGTTATGTGTACCTTAGATATAGGCTCTATCGTATATTGCCGTTATGCTTACTAGCTGGCGAGGATTTTGAGTAACATGATTTTGGATATACGGGTATGATTATCAGATTGTATCTTAAATTAGTTCTTAATATATCGTCTCTATCATTCAATCTTGTTATCATCGAGTTTTGTTTTATCATCCTATTAGCTTAGGATAGGGATATCTTTAGTGTCTCTAGTTCAGTTCCTTGTAGAGTTTTACCTTCATTAGTTTCTGAGGCAGCTTCTTTGGATAGTGCAGTAGTTTGGTAACTTGCAAGGTAGGTTGGAGTTTAGTTAAGAATTGGTATTGATTGTTGGAA
This sequence comes from Iris macrosiphon, assembly GCA_036927795.1. Taxonomy (NCBI): domain Eukaryota; kingdom Viridiplantae; phylum Streptophyta; class Magnoliopsida; order Asparagales; family Iridaceae; genus Iris; species Iris macrosiphon. The sequence goes on from JAYESA010000016.1 coordinate 74,463,003, forward strand.
GCATAGCTAGTGAGACTGAGAGTGACTTCTAGTTGGACAGGTGAGCATCAGATATCAGTATATAAGCCTAAAAGTAATTCATAGTAGTACCAATTGTAACCACAATTCTAAGACAAGTGTCAGAGTATAGTTAGATTTGGCATCTTAGAGTGTTAGTATTGTATTCTAAGTAGTGTGAGTAGTGGGTAAGTGTGCTCAAGACCTAGAGCTATAGTGTATCACCAATACTGGAAGTTGGGGTTCAGACCATTGTACGATAGGTCGAGAGACATTCGCCAAGCTTCTCATTCTAGTCGCGTTTGTTAGACAAAATGAACTTCTTGAACAACTTGGTGATCGTCTTATTGAATGCTTCTGCTAATCTATCTCTACTGGGTTGTAGGCAGTTGAGACTACATTCTGAATTCGATTTTTATTACAAAATTGAAAGAAAGCTTGGCTTGCAAACTGTAGACCGTTGTCATGAATAATCCTGTAAGGCAAGCCGAAGCAGTAGATGACGTGATGTTTGATGAAACTGATCACGTTAGATGTTTTCACCTCTGTGAGCGAGACAACATTTGCCCATTTGGAAAAGTAGTCTATTATAGCAAGGTCTAACCGGTGTCCTTTGGATAATGGTGGACTAATCGGCCCAATGATGTGCATGCCCCCTGTTTTGAACGGCCAAGACGTAAGGGTCGGGTATAGAAACTCTGAAGGTTGGTGGATGAAGTTGGCGTAAATTTGACATATCATGTACCTCTTTGCATAGTCAACAACATCTGCTACCATTGTGGGCCAATAATAACCCATACGTCAAAGTTGATCCTGTAATTTAGGACTGGATTGGTGTGCACCACAAACACCGTTGTGGGCTTCATAGAGTACTTGCTTCTCTTCTGCATCCAATAGACACTATACCAGGAGCCTATCGTATGAATGGTGATACAACATCTTGGTGGTTGTATCATAATAGAACCAGAGGGGGAGTCTTCTAAAGGAAGTGGCTTCCTTCAGGTTGTTTGGAAGGATTCAATAGACTACATAGTCTATGGAAGGGAGCCCCAGTCTTTGGTGTTATTGTCTGTCTCCACCGAGTAGCTCAAACACATAAAAAGGTCTTTTCTCAGTCAGACCTATTTTTGACCAATCACGGTGGTCAATTGATGGGTTTTGATCGGAGCTGCCAAGGAAGCTGCATGGCCAGCAAGAGCGTCGGCCTCTATGTTTTGCAGCCATAGTACGTGCTCTATGAAGAAACTGGTAAAGGTGGAGATTAAATTGATTGCTGTTTGATGTTAGGGGAGTAAGTCTTCGTGTCGGACTACGTATTCGTCTTGGACCTGGATTAATATCAGCTTAGAGTCTCCATAGGTCTCTAAGCAATCCATCTCCAGTTGTTTAGCCAATTGGAACACAACAATGAGAGCATTATATTCTGATACATTATTAGAACATGGCTCCATGAGTGAATAAGCACGTTGGATAACCAGGTCATCTGAAGATATCAATACTACCACCCCTCCGGGGACGATATCGCCCTTAGGCCCTGTTCTTAAAGCACTGTCGAAGAACATCTGCCAAACGGCTTCTTATGTCGTTGTGTTAGAATCTAACACTTCATCTGGGATCTCGTTGTAGAGTTTGGATATATCTGGCACCGGATGGGCTGCTATGAAATCGACTAATGGATGTCCCTTGACCGCCTTCTGCGGGACAAATACCATGTTATATGGCAACAACAGTATTGCTCATGTTGCCAGGTGGGAGTTAAGTGCCTCAGGCTTGGTCATGAGGACCCTGAGAGGGTTAACTCGAGAAATCACATGTATTATTTGCCCCATCATATAATGACAAATTTTCTGAATAACAAAGACCAGAGCAAGGACCTCATTCTCAACGGGGTTGTACCTGTGTTCATCGTTGACCATCATTCTGCTTAGATAGTAGATGACCTGCTCGTGACATGTATCACTCTTCTGGGCTAGTAGAGCACCAAGAGAATGATCGATCACTTGCACGTATAGTAGGAAAGGTTTTTCCACGACATGAGCCACAAACACCGGGGGGCTTCGTGAGATATTTCTTTATATCATCGAATGCTCACTGGCATTCTCCGGTTCAGATGAAGGAGACTCCCTTTTTCATAAGCTGGGTGAAGGACTGGCATCGCCCAGAGATATTCGATATGAACCTCCTGATATAGGCCAACCTTTCTTGCAACTCGCAGAGCTCTAGGAGGTTCTTCGGAGGGTGCATGTCAAAGATAGCCTTTGTCTTCTCATGGTCTATGTGGATACCCTTCGAAGTTATGACAAAATCCAAGAAATTACCACTAGAGACTCCCAAAAATGACTTGGTCGGGTTCATCTTGTGTTGATGTGATCATATTAAGTCGAACACTGTTTTCAGGTCATAGAAGTGGTCATCCTAAAAATGGCTCTTAACATCGATATCATCAATATAACACACGACTGTCTTGTGCAAATATTTGTGAAAGATGGTGTCCATAGCTCGCTGGAATGTTGCACCTGCGTTCTTCAGACCGAAGGGCATCACTGTGTAGCAATATACCCATATTGGTGTTCGGAACAACGTGTGCTTCTCGTCGTCTGGGGACATCTTGATATGATTATAGTCCGAGAACCCGTCCATAAAGGACATACTCTCGAAGCCATAAGTATTATTAACCATTATATCTATGATTGAAAGGGGGAATTCATCCTTCGGGCAAGCCGCATTCAAATCGCGAAAGTCTATACAGACGAAGATTTTACCGTTCTTCTTTACGACGGGAACGATATTGGCTACCCAATATGGATAATGCTCCTCGCGAATAAATTCGCTTGCTATCAGCTTATTCACTTCATCTTCGATGACGAATATACCACCTATGAACTACGGGCTTCTCATTCTCCCTAGTAGAGTTGTCATTTTTGTTGTACCCAAATCAATACAAAAGTCACAAAACTTTTCTGTATTTTTGGGATATCGAAGAATATATGTGTGGATAGTTAGATAATATCATGTAGTTAAACTATTAGTTAAGATATATTTTTTTTGATTTGTAATTATGACGGTTAATTTAGACTAATTTTAATTATAATTAAAATTCGTATTTTTTCTTAATTAATTGAGGACATATTTCTCCATTCATTTTTTGAGACGCTTTGAAGCCTCTTTATAATAGTAGAGATATTATGATTATAAATCTCATTAATTTTCCAAATATTCTTCTTATAATAGAAAGCATTATCCTAAAAATTTAAAAAAATTGAGCCATTTCTGGGTGCAATTTCTGTGACAAAATTAAGTGTTTGGAGGCTGTTTTGGAACTGTTGTAGTCATTATTTGGCTCGGCCTTCAATACGAAAGTTGTAGAGAACAGTTTTGTTTAATCTAGGCTTTGAATCACATAATTTGGACAAATATTGAAGAAGTTATGACTATCTTAAGTGGCCTACATGTTCATATTCTGCATGCATTCAGCTTGCATGCAACATTGATACATTGCCTTTCTCCATCTATTGGAAGATGGAAGGAATGATCTTAGAAGATGGAAGGGCCGCTCTTTGGACTTCTCCATTCATAGAAAGTGGTGTACCCAAGAGACATCCTTCCTATAAATAGTGGAGAGATGATGAAGGATGAACAACACATAATAGCTTTTGTAATCCTCATACTTGTTGTAATCCACTTCAAGTGAGTTTGTGAGAGAAAGTGATCCTTAAGTTAAGTTGTATCAGCTTGAAAAAAGAACTCTTTATAATCTTTCATTTGATTATAGTGAAAACGACGAAGAAGGGTGTAGAAGCATGAAAAATACGCTGCAGAATTATACGCAGTATGCATAAAACCCACGTAAAGCAGAGTTTCAGTGGTGTGTGGCGTAAGACATGACTTCAGAGCCATCGGCGTACAACAGAGCTTCATCGCTAGTACAGCATAAAATATAGCTCCAGAACAACCCACGTAATACAGTATTTTCAGACTGCTTCAGCGTAAAAATGTTGTTACATCGCCACTTTGGCATAAAACCTGCTCGCTTTTAATGCAGCAGGAAGTTGTACGAGGAACTCTTCATATTCTTCGAATGAACCTGTCAGATCATGCAGTGAATCTGACTCCTGACAAAGAGTACTGTACGACGATCGAGAGGACGGCTGTAATAATGATTTTGCATAGAGACCCAGACCATCATTTAGTGACATTTCCTTGATACAAATTGCTTTTACGCATTCAAGGGAATATGCTACCTAGTTTTACACAGGCAGACGTGAGCTTTTACGATCAGCAGGAGACGAAACGAACCGCCACGTCAAAAGCTGCTCTTCGTACAGAGCTCGAGGCACGTCTCTGCAGTTAATGCACGTGATGGAGGAAGATCTCTGCATTTAATGCAGGAGATTTGGTTCTACTTTCAAAGACTGGGTGAGCCATATTATGGCTAATACGTCCACATCATCACCTCTGCATATTACACCATCAGGCTATTTGAAGCTATAGGAGCACGCTGTACGCTATCTCCTTGAAATACGCCGACCTGGCTATTTTCAACAATAGGAGTACGCCGTATGCTATCTCTTCGGAATATGCCAACTCAGGCTATATTTGCATTGGTGCGTGATAAGGCTATTTGGACCAAAATACGCTCAAGACCTCAGTCAAGGAAGGAGGATCGACTATCTTTTACGCTAGCTACCTATCCATGCAACGTCAGGCTTCTACGCCTACTGGGCTTCTACGCCTACTTGGCTTCTACGCCAACTTGATAACTATTTGGCTTCTACGCCATGGTGACAGTCATTGGCTTCTACGCCAACCTTTTCTACGCGAGGGGAAGTTACCTACGTGGCTTGCATGCCGTGATCTTTACAGCAGTTATACGCGTTACCTCATAATGGGACACGCGTCACACGCGAATTCAGAAGATCATTTATACGTAGGTGGCAGTTATCATAACCGCCGTGTAAAAAGTGCTATACTCTCCATTGTTCAGCTTCTACGCCGACTGGACGGTTACTGTCACTAAACTCTATAAATAGAGACCTCTATTGACAGAGGTCAAGGGTCGGAAATTGATTTTTGAGAGAGAAGAATCCAGAGCACAAACAGAGAGTAGTGATCGACGATTTTGGCATCGAGCATCCACTCCCTCTTGCAATCTTTGAAGCTATTCCTTCTTCTACAACACTTCTTCATCATCGTGTGGTCCAAGGGACAAAGTGATCGACTGCAGATCAGACTCCTATAGCAATATTTACCCAGATTAAAGTACTTAACATCCTCGTATAGGATTAATTGTACTTCTTGTTTGTAAACCAAAGAAAGGGTTTCGTATAAACCTAGTTTCATTTCTTTCGTTTATTATCAAACACAAGATGTCGACTCTGCTGGGGACTACTTTCTCATCTGACGAGAAATCAATTTCTCAACATGATGCAGTATCAGTAAGATCAATGAAGAAGACCTTGGTCATCCAATTCGACCAGTCAGCCTACGAAGACATGCTTCGAGCAGGGGATAGCTCTCACTCCCTCTCTGTCCAAGACAACAAAAAATTACGTAAAGTGTGGATGCCCCGGACATCCCCTACCATTCCTTCCGACTCTCTGGTTTCTCCGACCAACAAGGTTGTAGCTTCGCAACCTGCACACCCTGCGCGTAAAACTCTATCTCCCGTCTGTGATATGGCAGACAAAACTTCTGGCAATGCCTCAGTGCTAGTCCAGAAGTCTACTCCGCACTTTGCGCGTAAAACTCTGTCTCCCGTCTGTGACGTGGCAGACAAAACTTTTGGCAATGCCTCAGTTCTAGTCCAGAAGTCTACTCCGCGCTTTGCGCGTAAAACTCTGTCTCCTGTCTGTGACATGGCAGACAAAGCTTCTGGCCATGCCACAGTGCTAACCCAGAAGTCTGCTCCACGCCCTGCACGTAAAATTCAGTCTCCCTTCTGTGACACGGCAGACAAAATTTCTGATAATGTCTCAGCGCCTATTCAGAAATTCCAAACGCACTCCGTGCATAAAAATGCATCTTTCCTCCGTAGAAAAACAGATGGTCCTTGCAATCAACGCAAGGAAAAACAAGTGGCGGATTTTCCAACCTCTCAGCCTTTACGCCATCAAGAGAAGAATCTGCCCGCTCTCCAGATTACGCGAGAAGCTGATGGCCGATTGAGGACTTTCTCAGTTTTATGTTAGCCTGAGCAAAATTCTAGCCTACGCCAGGTCAAGCCCCTCAGCGTAAAGAAGGCCCAATTTGCGGATAGATATGCTCCTCCTGGATCATGTGCTACTCACATGGCTGAACTGCTGTATACGGGTGGCAGGGGGAGAGTTATGGTTCCCAATATCCGCATTCTAACTGATGTAAACAGGAGAAACAAGCCTTCTTCTATTAATCCTCCCGACTTGCGTGAATTATTGATCCAGAAACCCAAAAACAAGAGTCATAACCAGGATTCAGTTCCCCTAACTGTCAAATGTGGGAAGATCATGTGGGAAGATGCATCAACATCTAATTTCATCATGACATATGGACCACATGAAGATTCTGCCTTTATTGTTCCACCAACTCGCGACGACCAGCATCAAATAATCTTCGATCGAATACGGAATAGACCGATTGTACAAGAAGAATCTCGCGAGTCTGATGCTGGGAAAATGCAAATCCATAGATATAACCCACAAGCTTTAAAGATTATACAAAAGATAGGCTATGATTTGAAGTTGAAACAAGGCCTCAACTATGGAAAAGGCAGACGAACACCGTTGCATGGTAATCCTTACTGTCAACAAACTCGTTTTGGGTTGGGGTATACTGCATCTTTTGCAAACTCCAAACCTCCAGAGTCTGATCCTGTAATACCAGAGGCAGGTTCTTCTAAATCAACTTCTGTGGGCAAATGCCACGACATGTCTGGGGGTAGTCTACCTCGACAAAATAGGGCAGCATCCAAAGCTGGGGGTAGAATTCCCTCTGAGTCCGAAGATGATGCAACGATGACGATCTTCCCGTAAGACCGTAAAACTCAGGCATCGGGAGCCCGAAGGCTAAAAGGGACTTTCTCCTTCAATGAAGATGACATCATGGAAATCTTTAATATATTGATGAAGGAAAATAAACTTCAGCTACCCAACATCAGATACCCTGAGAGGGCTGGCAAAGTCGATGACCCAGATTATTGTCTCTTTCATCGGTACATTCATCACCCCACAAGGGCATGCTATGTACTGAAAAGGAGAATCGAGGAGTTGATCGACGCCAAAGTCATCACCTTGCATCCGTAAACGAGGGGAGGATCACTGCAAATTGATTTCACTCTAACGTGACAATTTGCTCCCCCAAGAATATACCGGATGATGAGTCCATAAAGTTTCCCCAGCGGATTCTTCAGGTCTATCCCACTCAAGAAAATCATTCCCCAGTGAATTTTTTGAACATGAGTTCACGTCCATATTACCTCTAAACTATTGTCCAAACATTTCTTTATTTTCCCAGTTGAGTTTTTCATGTCCATATTACCTCTGAACAAACCTTCCCGGGTTGGCTATCGATTATCATGTCCATATTACCTCTGATACCGGTTGTCATCTCAACTTAACACCCGTACTTAACTCTAAAGTACGCCAGTGGTGTTAAGTCCACAAAAACTGCCATGTCCATATTACCTCTGAGCAGATGTATACCTCCATCCCCAGTGGAGTCATAACTCAAAAGTTTATCATGTTCATATTACCTCTGAACAAACCCTCCGAGTTTTGGCTATCGATTATCATGTCCATATTACCTATGATATCGGTTGTCATCTCAACTTAGCACCCGTACTTAACTCTAAGTACGCCAGTGGTGTTAGGTCCACAAAAAACTGCCACGTCCATATTACCTCTGGCAGGGCTTGTCCTAAACTTATTACTTGCACTCTCGTGCACAAGAAGTAATAGGTCCACAAAAATTTTCCTATGGAATGCGCACAATGTAAAATAAAATATTCATGTCCATATTACCTCTGAACTATCCTCATTTTCCCAGCGAAGAAAGAGTCAGTCCCTATTTCATCCCCATAGAGTTGTATTTTTCGTATCTATATTGCCTCTGGCAGGACTTGTCTCAAACCTATTACTTGCACTCTCATGCGCAAAAAGTAATGGGTCCACAAAAAAAAAATCCCTAGCAGGATGTCTTTACCAAACCTATCACGTCCTTACTACCTCTGATAGGACTTATTTTGAACTTATTATTTGCATTCAACAAAAGCAAAAAATAATAGGTCCACCAAAGATCCCCCAGTGGGATGTCCTTAACAAGCCAAAGTTTGCACAAAACAATCATAAAGAAATGGAGGGCTCTTATATGATTGCAAATGGCACTTACAGATTAGCCAAGTCTAATGAATTTTTTTTTTGGCTACTATCAACTGCAAAATTCCGAAGAAGTACTATACTTGATCTCCTTCGTTTAATGGAGTATGATGAAGATCTTATTCTGATGATACTCCATACAAAGGTTAGCTGGATCATATTCTATCAGGTTCATGTGACCTCCGAATAGACATCCTTAACTAATTTGTAAGCCTATCATGTTCATATTACCTCTGATAGTGTTTAGTATACAAATTTAGTTGGATTATATTCTTTTAGGTTCATGTTAACTCTGAATAGATTTACATTCAGCAAAACCTTAATGAAAGAATGTCATATTAATGATACCTCTGATATCACTTTCACCCTAGTCTATCACATTCTAAAATGATGGGTCCACAAAGTCAGAAAATGTGTCTTTATTATCTTCGAGAAATTACAGGAGAAACAAAAAAGTACATCATTGGGGAGGAGCAGTCAAATCACGGATCTGCTGTGCCAGAGCGGACATCCTCTCATTCCTGGAGTTCAAGACGTTAGCGCGAGCCCGCTCCAACCTTGCCTCCTCATTGCTCAAGGTAGATAGTTCAGACCGAGCATGTACAAAACCTGCATGGGTGACACCCGCATGTGCCAGGTTCTGCTGAGCCGCTTCCATTCGGTCCTTCAACACATCTCGAGCTGCCGATAAAGTGAGAGCCCTCTTCTTTGCCTGAGCGAGTTCATCTTCCAATTTGCGGACCCTCGCTCCCTCTTCCTCATATTCGGCCTCGCACTTAGCCAGCTTGGGAATGACATACCCCAATACGGTATGCTCTTCATTCATCTCTTGCTGCTGTGCCTCGATGGATTTGCTCAGAGTTTCCATCTCCCCAACAAGTTCCGCAGTCATGGAATCATATTCAGCCTGAATCAGGTCATCAATGCTGCCTCGGGATAGTTGCAAATAATTATTAATGGGTTATTCTAAACCATTAACTATTTGCTCCAGCGTATCAGCTCTCCCAACGTCGTTGAAATTTCTGATCGGCGCTATCGCAACCTGGGAGGACATCCTCATAGCCTCGAAGCCTAGATTCTTCTCCAGCACCATTGATATCAGCGTTTTCAAAGTGATGTAGAAAATGCTAGTATACTGCTCAACTAGCATGGTAAAATCCGAATGGACGCTGGGAGTAGCTGCAATATCGGTGAATCCCTTTTCAGGAACGACTGCAGAGGGTGTCGTCACAGTTGTCGCTTCAGCAGATGGCACGACAAAAGTAGAGGCACCAACAACGGTCGAAGTGGCTGGCGTACTCAACAAAGGAGGCATAGTCGTGATGACAGGCTCATCCTCCTCTGAAGATATCGGGACTGTATTGGGCAAGCCGGCACCCGAAAATGTTTCCTCTTTAAGGTCGAGCACCGTCGTTTCATCGGCGGGAGCCGCAACAAAGCCAAAGGTTGCATCGACGCTGCCATCCCCGTAGATGTCTTCCCCTGAAAAGAAGACAAGAGAAAGTTAATATCAACCTGATGTTAATTTTTCTAAAAGAGGCGTAAAGATGATATTTACCCATGGCCGATGGTATATATGTCGCGTTTGTAGCCAGTACAGCTAAATCATTTCTTAACGATGTTAAGCGAGCTGTCATACCTGGAGAAGGGGGTGCACCAAACGACGTCTGAGGGTAGTCATCCAAGTCTTCACCCAGATCCACTCGAGGTTCATCGGGTGGAATCTCGCTGGAGATACTTACATATGAAGAAGGGGCTGGACCCATCATTGGTCTGGATAAAGATATCCTTAATTTTCTCTGCCTCGAAGGCGATCTCGTAGCACTACCTGAAGCGGTGGTAGTGACAGCAGTCTCGAGCAAAGAATCTCCGGCACTGTCAGTCGAAACTGTGGAGGTTCCCTCTCTAAAAGGTTAGGGACCTCTAATCAAAGGATCATCCCCGACAGGGGAAGCAATATACTCACTCCTAGGAGCCTCATGGCTGGAAGTCCTGACAGGACCACTAACAGTCTTCTTTTTCTTGCAAGGGGAAGTCTCTTTCAGAGTAGGAGCCCTTCGCTCACTGGGGATAACAAGAGGCTATGCAGGCGGAGGTATTATGCCTCTCGGTATTATCAACAAAAACTCATCTGGATCGACAGAGTCTTCGCCTTCGTCAGAGGAGACTGATGGGACCTCCTCTCTTCCAGTGGATTTATGAGAGGGCATCCTAAAACTTTCATGCATATCAAAATTGCGATGGAAGGTATTGATGGCCACATAAAATTATGCGTATGAATGGAGGATACGCAACTCCATGGAGAGAGAAGTCGCGGGCACAGTAAAGGTTGCTCCCGTACAACCCATTATGAAGTACCGCCACCCTCTGGCTCCATCAATGAGCCCACCTCTGGACTTGAAGCTGGTGATAGCATTCCCCACATGCAGCTGGTCGTATCCAAATTGCCTGGCGAATCGGCTAGGCAGATACGGCTCCAAGAAGCAATGGTCCTCACTTCTGTACAGTAAATGGGAAGGTCTAATGCAGACCAACCAATAAAAAGCTTCTAGAGAAAGAACGGTCTTCCCGTGACCTGAATCCTGAAGTTTCGTCCCTTGTTGATTGATATGTACAGTGGGGACGATACAGAAGAGCTTCCAGCTATGAGCAAAATTTAATGCTCGCTGAAAGTCTACGACAGTGGTCACGTTCCAAGTGGAATTCTTGTAATTCAACAAGAAATTATTTTCCGAACTACTGGCAGAGCCGGGAGACATAACCCTGGGGTTATGAAGAATCAACCATCCCATCAGATACAGGAATGGTAACTCTACCCTGAGAAAGCTTTCACGCCGTATTTTATCTACAAGTAGCCCATCAGTAATGGCCCTCAGGCCAGCTTGTATCCAGCATACCATGGCAGGGAGCAGGCCCAGTCTTGCCCCAAACACCAAATATACTGCAGGCCATAAGGTGTTACGATGAATGTGATCCGCAGATGCGATGCCAGGTACTACCAGTCGGCGTAGCCATACAGAGAGGAAGCCAGCCAGTTGAGCTTCCCTCGACAGAGGCTTGCGACAATGCCTCATATAACTGTAGGCTTTAGTGCCTGCAGGATAACTCCCTATCTTCTCATCGAGAACTTGATCTGAAGCCCCAGCATCTTCAATAAGATCATCGACTATTTGAGCATTAAGTGTGCTCAGAAGATTCAAAGGCTTATCCCTGCTATCCACAACTTTGTCTGGCTTAGCATCTCTGGCCTGATGAAAGAAGAGATAGGACGCCCATTTGTTGGTATGAGCCAAATTAGAGGGCTCATTGTAGAAGGTGGTGCACGCTAGATAATGGCTCATTAGCTCCTAGTATACTGCCACTACCCGAGGGTTTGTACCCCTCAGCTCCATGTTTGTGGGAACATACTCTTCATAAGGAGTATCCCCCATTGGCAGTCTTAAAATCTCTGCCATCTCATGAAGGGCCAATCCCAACTCCCCTAGCGGAGTGGCAAAAGTCCCGGTGAGTGAGATATACCGCTCCATCAGAGCCAAAAACAGGTTGGGGTTGAGAGGTAACCCAACACTGGTAGCACTCACAGCCGCGAACAGACCAATGTTCTCCAGCTCCGTCTGAAAGTGCTTCAGGGCCCAGGCAGTTAAACGGGCCCATCGAAGATTCCCAGGGCTAACCTACCCACTGGTTCGAGGATTAACCTTGGGGTATACCCCTCCATGCCCCATGAAGTCATTACAAAAAGTCGATAATTGGACTGGCTGGAGCAGTGAAGTGTCTTCACTCGGGACGCTGCCCGGCAGTAATCCCCTGAAAGGCATGACAGGGCCTGAAGGGCGGATCATAAATAATCCTTGGCCTGATCCCTTCTGATAAAATATCTTCCCCGGCTGGCCGTGAAGATTAGGGGTCAGGGTCCACGACATCTTCCTGGGATGTATGGCATGGAAGAATGCCGAGATAGGGTAATCTCTCGGCATCCTGGGCAGGTACATGACCATGCCCTCAGCAGTAAAAACCCAGTTTTCTTTCTTGGGCTTCGTCTGGGATTGTTTATCAATCATATCCCCGAATAGGAAAGCTGGTTTTATATATTTGTCCCCATCTAGATACGTCAGGGGCTCCCCGTTGATCATACTCAACAGCATTCGTTCTCCTTGAGACGATATCAGAATTCTCCTTCCTTCAGGATACTGGGTTCCAGAAATAGGGAATGTCACATGGGACAAATCCTCCAGGTAATTGGAGTTCAGCATCCCAGCAGCAGAACCCATCACCTCAGCCAACAGAGGTATCTGTAAGTCCACTACAAAATGCAAGAAGAACAAGTCAGTTTCTACACTAGACATTACAGTCTTGCGACTTACGCCAAAGATCAACAGTATGTGCTTTTACGCCAAGACTGTAAAAACTTGAGTTTTTACGCTGGAACCTATTTCCGAGGAGTAAAATTCAAGACTGGCAGTATACACAAAAATCTGATAGTCTGTATTTTTACGCCAGACTGCCAAAATTTGAGTTGTTATACCAGAATTTTCATCCAGAGCGTAACACTCAAAGTTTGTAGTATACGCCAAATTTTGACAATCAAAGCTTTTACGCTAGACTGCGAAAATATGGAGTTTTTACGCTGACACATTAGGAATGTGGGCGTAAATGATAAAACATCCCTGTGCATCATCTTCCTCGAAGAGGTTCTCAGCACAGAAGATGACCTAGCACATTCATGTACAACGTGTGCGAAGGGTTTTCTTCGTTTTTGTCATCCCAAAAGCTTTACCTATGACGCCTGGTGCACAGCTTGACGGTGGGACACTTCATTCAGAGCGAGGTTCGCTCAGCCCAATGGGAGTCGCTCGTGCTTGAGCAGAGAAGCGAGAAGAAGAGGCAGCTTTCTTTCCCTTAGTGGTGGAAGGTTGTTTCGATGCCATGGCTAAAACTCAGAGTTCTCAAAAGAAGAGACGAAAAAGAGCTCTCAAAGGAACAAAGTTTTTTTTACAAAAGACAGAAGAAGGGTTTCTTCTCTGAAGGCCTTGGGGTATTTATAGAGTTCAGAGAAACTCTTCGAATCCCTAACCAAATCCGATATTTAATATTCTGTTATGATTGGGGACCACGTCAGCCTATCATTTAGGAAAGACGGACAGTCAGCGGATTCAAAAAGTTTTTCGTGCAGAGTAGATCTACGATTTTTACGCTAAGGAGCTTTTACGCTCGAGGGGCTACAAATCTACGATTTTTACGCTCAGAGACTACAAATCTATGATTTCACGCTCAGAAGCTTTTTACGCTCAGAGGCTACAAATCTACGACTTTACGCTCAGAAGTTTTTTTTAGAGGCTATAAATCTATGGTTTTACGCCCGGATACTTTTATGCTCAGCAGCTTTTACGCTTGAGAGGCTAAAAATCTATGATTTTATGCTCATCTACATTATGGATCTATGACTTTCTGCATATCTTAAAATATGCAGGCCAAAGTATGCGTATATCTGAATAATTCTCAAGACGGCCAATTACAAGGGTTTACGCAGAAGATGCTCCTTCTCGGCCACAAAACATCCCAAGTACCCAAAATATACAGAGTTCAGCATTAAAAATGACTCTTCTTCTTGGGTCGATTGGAAGTTCATCCAAATCCAGTCAGAATCTTTTCTCTACAGTTCAAGCATGGCCAGTTTTGATAGCCATTTCTCGCCATATTTCAAGGAATTTTTGGGAAATCATTCTTGAAGATGATGGTCTGAACAAGAATTCTTCTTATTAGAGAAGTGACAGTTTAGAATTCTACGCTACTCCTTGTCCAAAATAGCATGATAGTTTGGATCTCCAACTTAAATGCTAAGCAGCTTTCTACGCGTCTTCAGTTACGCGTAAAAGACAGAACGAGACCAGATACTCTTTTTATCAGAGTCGGTGTGAAGTTATTCAGGCGTGCCGAAGATGCACATATTTAAACTTTATCACAGCAAATATGGCAAATCATCAGATGCGTAAAAGAAGACAATTTTATTAATCATGATTACATATGATAAAAATCTAGCCTACAAAGGGTTTTTCATCTTCATGATTACATATGATGAAAATCCTTTTTTCTACAAAGGGTTTCTCATTTTCATTTAGGATCACACCAAGAATCTGTTCTGTCAGGTTCTCGTATTGGTGGAGATCTTTTTTCTGTCTTCTATAGCAGTTCATCGACTTCCACAGTCGATGAACAAGAAAATGATTAATGGCAGAAGGATACACAACTGGGCTTGTCTAAATTATTCAAGAGCCCATCCTTCATACGCCATGGCAGGCATGCCCTAGAATTGAGTTGGGGGTTCAGACCCAGCTCAATACTGGAAAACAGGGCCAAACTGCATATCCTCGGCCAGTGTCGTAATGGGAGAAAATACATCTTGCAAGCTGTATGGTCGAATGTGACCCTTCCTCTCTCCTAGACGAATCACCATATGAAATTGCTGATCATCCCGAGCAAAGGAAGCTATGATATCCTTCCATAATCCGTCGTTGCAGAGGACATTTGCTCGAAGATGCCTCATTTTATGGCTCCTTATATGTTGGAAGAACATGATCTTCTTCTTCTTCAAGTCGACCCGACGAAGTTCGAAAATCATCTCTGTGTGGTGAAGGAAGTGTGGGAAAAACAGGTTAACCCATTCACCTTTTTATAGGTAGAGGAGAACACACCGAATCCCAACAAACTCCCAAAAATCCGCCGAGAATTCAGCCTCGAGGAATGAGTCAGACTTGACCGTTTCATGCTTCATTCAAAGTATTTCAAATTACGAGAAATTTAAAAACTTTGAAGGGGGTCTTGTAGAAGCATGAAAAATATGCTGCAGAATTATACGCAGTATGCATAAAACCCGCATAAAGCAGAGTTTCAGTGCTGTGTGGCGTAAGACATGACTTCAGAGCCATCGGCGTACAGCAGAGCTTCATCGCTAGTACAGCGTAAAATATAGCTCCAGAACAACCCGCGTAATGCAGTATTTCCATACTGCTTCAGTGTAAAAAGGTTGTTACTTCGCCACTTTGGCGTAAAACCTGCTCGCTTTTAATGCAGCAGGAAGTTGTACGAGAAACTCTTTGTATTCTTCGAACGAACTTGTCAGATCATGCAGTGAATCTGACTCCTGACAAAGAGTACCGCACGACGATCGAGAGGACGGATGTAATAATGATTTTGCATAAAGACCCAGACCGTTGTTTAGTGACATTTCCTTGATACAAATTGCTTTTACGCATTCAAGGGAATACGCTGCCTAGTTTTACACAGGCAGACGTGAGCTTTTACGCTCAGCAGGAGACAAAATGAACCGCCACGTCAAAAGCTGCTCTTCGTACAGAGCTCGAGGCACGTCTCTGCAGTTAATACGCGTGATGGGGGCAGATCTCTGCATTTAATGCAGGAGATTTAGTTCTACTTTCAAAGATTGGGTTAGCCATAATTACGGCTAATACGTCCATATAATCACCTCTGCATATTACGCCATCAGGTTATTTTCAGCTATAGGAGCACGCTGTACGCTATCTCCTTGAAATACGCCGACCTGGCTATTTTTAACTATAGGAGTATGCCGTATGCTATCTCCTCGGAATACGCCAACTCAGGCTATATTTGCATTGGTGCGTGATAAGGCTATTTGGTCCAGAATACGCTCAAGACCTCAGTCAAGGAAGGAGGATCGACTATGTTTTACGCTAGCTACCTATCCATGCAGCATCAGGCTTCTACGCCTACTGGGCTTCTACGCCTACTTAGCTTCTATGCCAACTTGATAACTATTTGGCTTCTACGCCATGGTGACAGTCATTGGCTTCTACGCCAACCATTTCTATGTGAGGGGCAGTAACCTACGTGACTTGCATGCCGTGATCTTCGCAGCAGTTATACGCGTTACCTCATAATGGGACACGCATCACACACGGATTCAGAAGATCATTTATACGTGGATGGCAGTTATCATAATCGCCGCGTAAAAAGTGCCATACTCTCTATTGTTCGGCTTCTACGCCGACTGGACGGTTACTGTCACTAAACTCTATAAATAGAGACCTCTATTGACAGAGGTCAAGGGTCAAAAATTAATTTTTGAGAGAGAAGAATCCAGAGGACAGACAGAGAGTAGTGATCGACGATTTTGGCATCGAGCATCCACTCCCTCTTGCAATCTTTGAAGCTATTCCTTCTTCTACAGTACTTCTTCATCATCGTGTGGTCCAAGGGACAAAGTGATCGACCGTAGATCAGACTCTTATAGCAATATTTATCCAGATTAAATTTTTGTACTTAACATCCTCGTATAGGATTAATTGTACTTCTTGTTTGTAAACCAAAGAAAGGGTTTCGTATAAACCTAGTTTCATTTCTTTCGTTTATTATCAAACAAAGGGCAGACATAAGACGTAGGCTCAAATTGAGCCGAATCTCGGTAAATCTTGTGTGTGCAATATCTCTTATTTTCTCTTTTTCCATCTTTATTTTATTCTCATCTCATCATAAAGACGGAAAATGTCTTGTTATTTCCCTACAGTGATATCAGAGCACATGGTGCTAATCTTCGAATGATCAGCTTGAATGACCGTAATTGGATGATATAAAAGGCGAAGATGATGGACCTTCTTTATTGAAAGGGCCTCTATGCATCAGTTGAAGGGGAACCCTCTAAGTCGGAGACTATGACGGTAGAAGATTGGAAAAATCTTGACTGAAAGACCATCAACACCATTCGACAATGGGTGGATGATACCGTATTCCACCATGTGTCAAATGAGACTTCGACAAACAGCTTGTGGAAGAAACTCGAAGATCTTTACGAGAGGAAGACCATCAACAATAAAGCTTTTCTAATTCGAAAGCTTATTAATCTAAATTTCAAGGAAGGGAATTCCATATCTGACATCTAAATAAAATTTAAAGTATTGTAAATCATCTTACAACCATGAAGATGTATTGGACAATGAGCTTCAAGCTCTTCTTTTGCTTATCTCATTGCCGGGTAGTTGGGAGACTATGGTGGTTTCTTTTAATAACTCTGCACCTGACGGAATTGTATCCATGTGTAACCTTCGTTATTGAATTTTTGTATTTCTGATTTTTGAGTATTTAAAAAAATTATTCTAAAATGATATTATGATGTATCTTGTGTTTCATTTATTTTATTCATGTATTTATGAATTTATTTTATTATGAGAGGCTACCTTGGAACAGTAAAATATCTTTTAGCATTACCATAGATCTGTGTTAGGACCCGTGCGTAGAGCGGAACCCCGACCTTTTCCAAATTATAGGATTTTGCTTCCTGGCTGAAATATCGTCTGTATACAGGTCTACACCATCGGTATACCATTTGGAATATTTTCATTTTTGGATATTTTCATGAATAGTATTTTAGATATCTTGCTGAATAGTATTTTAATATTTTTATAAATAGTATTTGATTCACTCTATTATCCATTGGTTCCTTGGTTTTGAATTACTCTATTATCTAATGGTTACTTGGTTTTCTTTTGGATGGTTGAGACTGATTTGGATCGTGACATGGATCGCTGACCTGCAGATCCAACGGTCACGATTAAGTCACCCCTTCTATATATACCCTTTTACTTTCTCCCTCCTCTCTTTTTTCTTTCTTCTCCCTATCTCTTTATTTCCTCTCCATTTTTTCTTGGAACCTTGGAGCTTGATCTTGAGGCCTAAGAGTGGTTTCTGAACCATGCTTGGTGGTGGAGTTGAAGATTAGGCTTGGATAGGTACCCTAGGTAAGTATATATTGCCATTCTATGAACCTTGGTTTGATAATTCTTTTATTATCATTATTTCTTGAATATTATTGGATAGAAGTATTTCCTACATGATTCATTATTACTTTAGTTCTTTTCTTAATATATTTTCATGGATTTTAGACTTGTTTATGCTCATGTCCATTTATGGATCTAACCATGATATACAAAGCTTAATCTTGGTATCAAGTATGATACCCATATTTTTCTTATTTAACTTATTTTCATATGCTACATGAGACCCTTGCCTAGCTTGCACCCTAGTGATTTTGAGTTTGGTGGAATCCGAACACGTTTCGGTTTCCCAAAAATCTATTTTAGTAGTATTTTAAGGAATTGATTTATCAAATATCATAATTTATGAAATATAATGCTCCCATGTTGTAGGAAATTTGATTTTATTTAATTTTGACCTTTGAAACGTCAAATTCCAAGTTAAAATAAAGTTTTTATGGCCGAAACAAGGTTTGAAAAATTCTTATGTCCCTGCTGATGTGTCAATTTGGATCATCCATCGGTAATCAGCGAAAATCCGTTGGTAATCTGAATTTTCAACCAAAAATATGTTGTTTCATATCGGATCATCTGTTGGTAATCCGAGAAAATCAGCCAATAATCCGAATTAGGTTATTTTCACTGAAATTGACTGTTTTTTTTTCATTTTTTAGATTTTCTTTGACTATGATAATTTCTTAGCAAGATTATGTGACATTGTGTAGTTAAAGAATTATTGTACACCTTATATATTTGACATGGGCACATATTCTTTACTGACACCATGTCTTTATATTGCCTTATTCTATAGTAACTCATAGTAGTGCACTCATGTCCATGTATTGGTTTATATCTTACTCTTAATAGTGACTCATCGTAGTGCACTCATGATTTATTATCTTGATAGTGGCTCGTTGTAGCGCACTCCTGACCAAGATTATGTTATTGTCCTTTATAGTGGCTCGTAGTAGCGCGCTCATGTTTTTTGACTTATATTTTTTTTTTGTGGCTTGTCTTGTGCTTGTGCTTTTTAATTGTCAAATCATTGTTCGGACTTGCATATCTCTGAAGAGAGTACTATGTCTAGGATTGATTCTGTAGAATACGACATCCGGAATCCTAAATAAAAATGTTGAGGACTAAAATAACTAACACGAATAATTAGATCATTGGGAGGGGAGGTCTCCTGGTTACATGTGATCCCGTTATTCCGGTACCACTTTATGGATGGATTTGGAGCTCTCCATCGAAAGGGACACTCTTCTAGCTCTCCGTCGAGTGATGCATATTGTCACATACGGTTACATCATTGTCGAATGAAGTACTATTCATTGACATTGTCTTTATATTTACATTGCCTTTACATTACTGTCGAATGAAGCACTATTCATTGACATTGTCTTTACATTTACATTATCTTTACATTTACATTGCCACACTACCATTTATTTGCTCACTGTCGAATGAAGTACTATTCATTGACATTGCCCTTATATTTATATTGTCTTTATATTTACATTGCCACACTACCATTTATTTGCTCACTATCGAATGAATCACTATTTATTGACATTTTCTTTACATTTAGATTGCCTTTGCTTTGACTTTGACTTTGACTTTGACTTTGACATTGACATTGACATTGACATTGACATTGACATTGACATTGACATTGACATTGACATTGACATTGACATTGACATTGACTTGATGAGTGCTCGGGATAACCTAGATAGACTATAGTGCTTGTGGCCGATAGAAAAACCTCAAAATTGTATATGTTAGTAACTAGGATATGTGATAACCCTAATTAACTAATGATAACAAGCTGTAGTGTCTTGCCCTAGTACCAAAATATGGAGAACGGGGTATGACACGGCTAGCTACGCATTACAGAGTACGCAAGCACCCCACAATACGATCAATGCTGTAAAATAGACAAGGCGGTGCATACTACAATCAGGTCACTTAGGGTTATACTGAACATCTCTATCTCAATCATTTAAACAAGAAGTAGAAATTATAGAGCACGTAAGATAAAGTAGTAAGGCGTCCTATACGCTCTATCAAAATAATCTAGAAACTAGCCATACAAAATAATGATTTAGTAGAGTATCAAGAGTACATAACTGAAATCAGCTACAGTCTGAATAATTACAATCATGTAAGAAAACTAAGTCCAGACTTGTCGACTAACAAGTGTCGGTTGCTAAACGCCCAAAAAGGAACGAATGTACAATATAAGTGGGAGAGAAGAAACCCACTAGTGTAACCACCACTTTTCACCTTAGGGCTATTTTAGTAATTTTGTATGTTGCTAATTTTATTATATTATATTATATTAATGGTTAGTCTAGAATTAATTAGTATTGTCTAGAATTAATTAGTGTTAGTATTGGTACTAGATAATTAGAATTAATTAAGTTAGTTGTCATGGATAGAATATTTCTTTCTTGTTAGATTAGATTCTTTCCATAACTAACTAGATTCATTTTCCTCTTAAATTTGAATTTAAATTAGTGAGTGGAGTGACATGTTTAGTAATTAGATCAATATCCAAGGCAAATGACTAGGCCGGCCCTATCATGAAGAAATTCAAATTCAATTTTCCATCCAATACACCTACTTCTTCTCCAAGACACTTTATATATAAGTTATTTTATTTTTCACCAATTTCTAGATCTAGAATTTAAATTTTAACCCAATTTCCCACCAAAATCACTCATTCTTCTTCCATTGGAGAGCAATGTGATTGGAGAATAAGAGAAAGCTTAAAGAGGAGTCCAAGCATTGAGGATCGTGTCCGATTCATCCTTCTCGTGTCCAAATTTAAAGTTTTTCAAAGGAGCCATAACAACACTAGGTAATTCTCTTATTTCTATCGAATTCATAACTAGAAGCATCACTTGGACCTAAAGGAACCTTTCAATGGTTGGAATTGACTCTCTAATGATAGATCTAGGTATTAGAAGCCTTCCAATTGGTAGATCTAAGCTTTTGTTAAGAGAAATAATAATTTTGGGGCTCAATTTGGGGAATTATGAATTATGTCTACCAAGTGTGTGAGTGGTGTCCTTATTAGGACTATTAGTGTCTAATTGAGTGTATATTATTTTCCTTGTGTCCAAAATTGGATACATATAAACCGTATCATGATACGTCATAATACAGGTAGGTTGTTTTGGTAATTCTTTGTATTAGTGTTCCATTGTGTCAATTTCTTATAAATTTATTTGAATTATTTAGTTTAACTAAATTCTAGTTATAATTCATATAATAATTATGTTCTATATGGTTTTGGTATCTTGGTTGTGTTGGTGTACCATGAGGTACTAGTGATTATCATAGAGTATCATTAGTGTTGGTGTATTAGTGGTATATGAAGTACACTCTAGGTGTTTATGCTAATGTGTTAGAGTGTGGTGTTTGTGTTTTTGTGATTGGGAGGGTAGAGGTTAGTTGTGTTCAAGTGTGCATAGTGTAAGTGCACTTGGAGTTGGGTGTTGTTGAAGTATTGGTGGAGTAGAAGGGAAGTAGCCTAGTTTAACCAAATAACCTAGTTTTGACATAGAAATCAGGCTCCGATACAGGAACTGTTTAATATTTTATCTCAAGACCATAGACGAGTACATTCTCTGATAGTTTTCTCTACTTGATATTTACTATGATATATGTTTTAGTAGTGTTGCACTTGATTACTGACACGAAGGTACACGGATTGGTATATCATGGATCCCCATCATAAGATATTTTTTTCATGTTATTCCTGTGCATGTTATCCATATACATGTTATTCATGTGCATGTTATCCATGTGTAAGTTATTCATGTGTAACATGTCATGATTTGGATCTATTGTACTAGTCGGGGTGGAGAAATATTAGTTATATGTGTGATCATACCCTCAATATGCAAGTAAATCATGTGAGTGTTAATCATACACCTTACGTATGATTAACCAGGCCATAAATTCCTGTACAATTTTCCATGCCGATCACATATCGAAGCTAGTATTTCAAGCCCTTAATTAGTATAGTTATTTCCTGTTCAGTTTATTTCTGATTTATGTCATATTTTTCCTGCTTTACTTACCTTCATTATTACGGTGCCATATTCATGCTCTTACTTCTTTATCATGTATTACATTACTATACTGTTTTATAGTCTTCATCATTTTACTGGAACTGTTATTGGGTTATACTCGTTCCATCATGTTTGGATAACATTTTTAGGCTTTGTTGTGCTCCATGTTCCTCACTTCAGAGTGATGCTATGGTCGAGACAACTTTTGCACTGTGGACCTAAAAGTGGCCTCTGGTGAGATCTACGCTAGTATTTATCTATTTTAGTGCCATGCCTTAGTTTTATTTTCTTTTAGATTATTGTTTGGATTATCTTCCTTATTTATTTTTTCCTATAGAATATTATGATTGAGTACACTTAGTTTCCTAGATGATCTTGTATTGAGCTTGAGGTATAGACAGCGTACCGTCGATGCTGCGGCGTAGACTGGATGTACCCACGTACTCATGCTCAAATATTTGGGTGCGGGTCGTGACATATTTTTATGGTGGCCTATACAGGTCTCGTCTTCGCCATTAGTGCGATATCGTGATAGTACTACGGCTTAGTCGTATTGTTGCAAGCCTACAATAAAATAGGATTAATGGTTATAAGAAGTATGGTACTCAATTATAGATTATGATTTCTTGAAAGTTTTTTGGGATGCCGCTTGAGAATATTACTATAAACTCTATTTCGAAATCTGTTTCCACTTGTTTTCGTTTACCTTCACATGTTCATTGTTGAATTTGATTCTTGTATCGAGATAAATTTTATGGACTAAATTGAGGTATATTCTGACGACATATTTTGATGAGAACAGTGAGAAAGGTAATTATTTGCCTTAGTTATGGAGTCTAGAGTTTATCGCAGCCATACTAGATGGCATGGCAAAAACGTAGATACCTAATTTTGGATGAACATATCTTAATTTTAAAATTTAGAGTGTATTGCAGCCATACTAGTTGGCGTGGCACAACTATACTAGTTGGCATGTCGAGAATTCTAGATAACATGATTATAGAGGTATATACCTTAGTTATGGAATTTATATTTTATTACAGCTATGTTGGCGTGACGAGGATTCTGGGTAACATGATTTCGGATAGACGTATATGATTATCAGATTGTATCTTAAATTGGTTATTAACATATCATCTCTATCATTCCACTCTTGTTATCATTTAATTTTATTCCATCATCCCTGCTATCTTAGGATAGAGATATCTCTAATTCCTCTAGTTCAGTTCCTTATAGAACTTTACCTTTATTTGTTCCCGAGGTTCCTTGGATAATGTAGCAGCTTGGTAACTTGCATATAGATTTGTGTCAAGTTGAGTATGAGTGTTGATTGTTAGAGGTGTAACTTATGATTTTATGTATGGTCCCAGGTTGGGTATGCGAGCATTTGGTATTAGTGTATATGCCTGTAACCACTCATAGTATAGTATCCTTTGTAACAATAGTTCTATGGTAGGTGTCAGAGTATAGTTAGTAATTAGAACTAATGGTATTAGAAAATAAGAGAGTTAGGAAGAAGAGTAGTGTACTAATTTGTGATTCTAGGTGGTTGTATCAATGTCATCATGCATGTTTTAGATAGATATAGATTCATATAGTCGAGTGATCCATGTATCAATTGAGTATTATGAAATTAGTGTTGGATATCAATAAAACTTTGATATTCTATTAGTGCTTGATACTTAGCTGTGTCATGAGGAGGAGAGTGTATACCCATGAGATGTAATAATGAGTGTTCTATATTAGAGTAGTGCCATAAGTGTGTAGGTTGAGTGTGCTAGTGTTAGGGTTGTGTTGTGTTAGGTAATAGGAATTGTGCTATGTATTAAGTGTTGGACATTTGTGTGGATAGATGTGTGTGCACAAGTATGTGTCTAATATAGGTGTATCACCTAGTACTTGAGGGTGTGGATGTGTTAGTGAGTGATGTGAGTGAGAGAATGAGTGGTGAAGTAAAGGACAAGTGTAGGTATTTTATGAGTATCATGAAGAGGGGGTATGTATATTAGAAATACCAATAGTCTATGTGTGGTCCCAGGTTCGGTATGCGAGCATTAGGTATTAGTGTATAAGCATGTAACCACTCATAGTGTAGTATCCTTTGTAACACTAGTTCTATGGTAGGTGTCAGAGTATAGTTAGTAATTGGAACCAATGGTATTAGAAAATAAGAGAGTTAGAAAGAAGGGTAGTGTACTAATTTCTGATTCTAGGTGGTTGTATCAATGTCATCATGCATGTTTTAGATAGACATAGATTCATATAGTTGAGTTATCAATGTATCAATTAAGTATCATGAAATTAGTGTTGGATATCAATAGAACTTTGATATTCTATTGGTGCTTGATACTTGGTTGTGTCATAAGGAGGAGAGTGTGTACCCATGAGATATACTAATGAGTGTTCCATATTAGAGTGGTGCCATAAGTTTGTAGGTTGAGTGTGCTAGTGTTAGGGTTGTGTTGTGTTAGGTAATAGGAATTGTGCTATATGTTAAGTGTTGGAAATTTGTGTGAGTAGATGTGTGTGCACATGTATGTGTCTAATGTGGGTGTATCACCTAGTACTTGAGGGTGTGTATATGTTATTGAGTGATATGAGTAAGAGCATGAGTGGTAAAGTGAAGGACAAGTGTAGGTGTTTCATGAGTATCATGAAAAGGGAGTATGGATATTAGAAATACCAATAGTATGACATGGGTTGAGAAGTATCACGATTGGTCATGGAAGATATATTTTGGTGTACTACTGCTTAGTGTATCAGTTGGTAGTTTCAAGTATAGTAGGTATGGGGAGAGAAATATATATCATTAGGGTATAGAATCATGTACTTTCTGTGAGTGTGCAAGTGAGACATGTTTATCATAGAAGTGAATAACTAGTGCATTAGATGCATGGATGCTAGTGAGTGTAATGAGGTAATTTAGTGATTGAGCTAGTTAAAGAGTGGAAGTAGTAGAGAGAGAGAGAGAGAGAGAGAGAGAGAGAGAGAGAGAGTGTGTTGATGAGCATTGTTGTGAGTGTTAAGTATAGTTATAAAATTAGTGTATGTATGACAGAGTGCCTAGAGAGTGCAAGTATTTAGGGTGTATCAATATTAGGATCTATAACATATGATATGTATAATATATCAGTCTAGTATCAGTGAGTATTATTGTGTGTGATAATATCAGTTAGGTGTAACAATGTAATATGGATGTAGGGTATATAAGGGAGTATCATGGAAAGTAGGAGTGCATGTGTTCCAAATAGTGAAAAAGATGGGTAACCTGTGTGGAAGTAATTTTCAGTGAGTGTAGGTATATTTACAAGCATATTGAGAGTAGTTATGTATTAGTGAACTGTATGATGGATAGAATTGCACAGTGTAATATAGTAGTATTAAGTGTGTTTGTGACATAGTGGATATGAAGTATTTATATGTTTATATTGGTACCAAGATCCAGCTGAGTATCTTAGATTTATTGTTAGGTGTTAGATTATGGGTTGTATCCAGATACCAAGATAGGAGGGATATTTTGTGTCCAAAGATAGAGTATCTCAAGTATCAGGAATATTTAGGATACTAGTATCCTAGAGGCTAGTGTAGTGGATAAATATGAGATATTGAGTACCTTGGAATGAGGGTCCTTGGAATGAGGGTTTGATAGGAGTGTCATCTGTATGAGTTAGTATCTTGTGTAAATAGAGTCAAGCATATGGATAAGTACCTACGGATAATATCCTAGAGTAATGAGTGTGTATCAATAAGATAAATGGGTGTGGGTATTGAATGTTATGAGTATATGGTTAGTGTCGATGCCAATATAGTATTCATGTTAAGTGTCATAAGATATCAGAGTAAGAAATACATAGATATCTGTTCACAGATGTATATAAATGACTATATAAGGAATACGTTAAGGTAAGATAATTACTCATATGCAATTACATTATTGGTTGTCCAATTAGATATTTATGCATATAGGTGTGTCACATGAGTATATACAAGCATATCCTAGGTGTCTAGTGTGTGTACTAGGGTTGTGTGCCATAGGTATGTGAGGGTACCAATCATATAATGTTTATTGGGTTAAGTGTTAAATTAGGTATCATGATACATAGACATGAATAGGGGTATCCAAGTAACTACCAAGTAATAGATATGTATCCTAGTATCAAGTGAGATTGTGTTGTGTTAGGGTGTTTAAATGAAACTAGAATAAAATAAGGATAAGATATTAAGGCATTAAAGCAAAGTTAAGGTAACAAGGATTATAGTTGAAGTTAAGATACTAGTCTTAGGGTATTATGATACCAATAGTTATATATAAGGTATTCTTATAGATGAGTGCATAGATACATAATGAGATAGACTAGATAACTATGTATGCAATATCAATAGGTTATTCTCACATCTCTAGGAGGCCCCATCTATACTTGTTAATCCTTTCTTTTAGAACCTAAGATATTGATGGTTATAGACTTCTTATTCATAATCCGGGAGGGGTATAGGAAAATCTTTTGAACTATCCTAGTCGGCCTTGAATTCTCTAGAAGACCATTGGTAGAGACTCCAAGTCATGACTCCATGATAACATTCCTATCTTGAGATATATATATCTATATTTTTTTGGAAGAAGGTAATTGTATTAATAATAAAAGAAACAGTTACATCTCAACTAGCTTAATGGAGAATTCGTTTAGTCAGTAAAGCTCTTATATCAAACTCAATATTGTTACTAATCCCTATAGGAGGAGTAGCCAGTCCCTTAAAAATGCGTTTGTTGCGTTCCCTCCAGACATGCCATACCGCTGCTGATAATCAGATACGGGCTTCTCTAAACCACTATATTCCTCTCCTCTGACTACCCCGGATAAGAATGAATAGCCCATCCAAGTCCCTGGTCGTTCCTAATAATAGGTCCAACCTCCGCCCCTGCTCCAGTAGGACCTTCTCTGAATAGTCACAGCCAAAGAACATATGATTAATAGACTCGGAGGCTCCCTGGCAAAGCACACACCTTTTATTGTCTATCTGCACTCCAAAATGTGCAAGTCTGTCCAGTGTTAGGAGGCACCCCAACCGAACTTGATACATGCAAAATTGTATTTACCGTACTGCGTTATTCACCCATACAAAGTCTGAGTCCACCATAGCCGGCTGCTGTCCACGTATAGTATCATACACCAGCCTATGCTCAAATATACCAGTAGGAGATGAGTCCCACACCCACACGTCAGCCTCCAAGTTGTCGTCCAGCTTCTGATCCAATATTATTTGCGCAATATACTGAGCCCAACAGTGTGTATGTGGCATTAAT
Source organism: Iris macrosiphon (assembly GCA_036927795.1). NCBI lineage: Eukaryota > Viridiplantae > Streptophyta > Magnoliopsida > Asparagales > Iridaceae > Iris > Iris macrosiphon. Next base: position 74,490,517 of record JAYESA010000016.1, read on the forward strand.
ACACCATTTTGTAGAATGCTACCCACACATTGTTGTTCTATTGTCTGCAGACTCACCCTGGCGCCACACCAATCTACCAAGCTTCTATGAAAAATCCATGGGTCAAACCACATATTAGTAGCTTCTCCATCTTTAAACCTTTTCAAAATTTCCTTCTTCACCTCTAGCCTATATAGCAATGTTGTCTTGAAGGTCATTGAATCGTTGCTATTACCCCGATGCATCCAAATTTTTTTTACCCTTCAAGTATCTTCCCGATATCTATGTTGCCCATAGAGACTGCTGCAAAATGAATTTTCAAGTCAGTTTCATGCCTGCAATTTTTTGGAGTGTCCGCAATGATTGTAACCCAACTCCTCCTTCCTGCCTCGGGCGACACAGATCCTCCCATTTGATAGCATGATTACCCCTATGCCAAATAAAATTGGCACAGATCCCCTCAATCTTCCTGATCGTCGTGAGAGGCAACATGATTGCCTGTAGCCAATATAATACCATGACTGATATGACTGATATGATAAGTTCAATACACCTGCCAAAAGATAAACTTTGTGCCTGCCAGCCCTCCACCCTCCTCTGTGCATACTCCACCAAGTTCTGACAGTCACCATCTCTCGTGTAGTTGACAGAGAGAGGTACCCCCAAATACTTCACAGGGAGCTCACCCTTTTTCACTCCCAGCCTACTCGTTTGTTCTCCTTGTTAGGACAATAGGTATCAAAATATGCAGTGCTTTTATCTTTGTTTAAATGCAGCCCTGAGAAATTCACGAAATATTGTAAAATATTTGCCAGAGCATTGAGACCAAAAAAGAAGGATAAATAAATACTAGCAGATCGTCCGCGTATTTCAGATGCGAGACGTAGGGTATGACCCTCCTGTATAGCAAGAATATCTGTCGCCTATGTGCCTCCAGGTCTATGAGACATATAAAATACTCCACCACTAATGTAAAGAGATACGATGAGAGGGGATCACCCTGTCTGAGCCCCCGGTTGCTGCGGATGAAACCATGCGGTTGACCTCTCACCAGAATCGAAAACGTAGGAGTCGTGATGCACTCTCTCACCATGGCCACCCATTGCTGATCAAAACCTACTGAGATCATAATATGACACACAAACTCCCTGTTCACTATGTCGTAAGCCTTCCGCAGGTTCATTTTGACGCACGCTTTTATTGCCCCAACTTTGTTGAACCCTCTGATCAATTCATATGCTAATAAATTATTGTCGCAATCGACCTTCCTTTGATAACTGCAGCTTGATTATAGGAGACCAAACCCTACATAAGAAACTCCATCCGACGACACATAATATGAGTTATTAGCTTGTACATATAGTTACATCATGCAATAGGGAAAAAGTCAGATAGCGCCTTCCCCCCTCCTTCTTCGGGATAAGTGTCAAGAACGTATGATTCAATTCCCCCAATAGGCGACCATGAATGAAGAAGTATTGAACCACTTCTAATACCTGATCCTTAAGCAAACCCCAATGAGTTTTAAAAAATTTATGGCTAAACCCATCAGGTCCGAGAGCTTTATTAGGATCCGCAGCTAACACAATGGCCTCCAGCTCGACCAGTCTCACTGGTGCCAGTAACTCCCTATTACCAGCGGGTGTGACCAACTTTTTGCACACAATCCGAAAAAAGACATTATTGTCATTATTTTGATTGTTTAACTCAGTATAATACCTGACAGCCTTCGCATGGAGCTCCCCTTTTGAATTTGCCTCCCTGCCATTCGGACCAATCAATTTGATAATATGGTTGCGTTGTTATCGTATACGAACCACATCATAGAAGAATTTAGAGCTTTGGTCCCCCTCCTAAATCCAAGCGCACTTTGCCCTGTAAACTCCCTCAATTATTATTTTAGATAGATTGGTTTTGATTAGAAATTTTGGTTTAGCATCAGGTATTTGAGGTTTAGAAATTTGTTGCAGTTGTCTGGTTCTTCATTTTAACCCTTGGTGCACCCTACCGTTGTTGCAATATTCGGAGCCCAACAATAGCCCATAATTTCCAACCAATTGTTGCACTCTTGACTTGACAAGCCAACCTAGGCGCTGGACTTTTTCGTCACTCACAATCACAATCCCTTGTGCTCTAATTTAATTGCACAACTTCCCGGTCCCGAAATCTATTCTTTACTCCTGTGTCGCGTACCTTTGTCGTTGCCATCAATTTTGAGACACAAACTCAACCCATTTAGCCGGACCAATTAAAGGGTCCAAGACGGACACCAAGCCTACACCTTTCATGACCTTTGTGTCACTCCTAATTGAGACCCCATGTGCCCCCATTTAATTTAAGAGCACATGATATTTTATTTTAATTAAATTAGGGATACCAACTTTGACTAATCCCAACTTAAATCTAATTTAACCCAATACCCCATTCATTAAACCTATGCAAAATACACAACACCCCCTCACCCTACAAAACACAAACACCACTTTCTATACCAAATCCCCTTCATTTTACATGTTTGTAAAATTATCCAAAAATTAAAGGGCTTATTTGCAAAATTGGTGAAAGGTGTCACCACCCTATTGGCCAAGACAATGAAGAAACCCTCGCCCTCATCTTTTGACCGGCCAAATCTATCCCTCTCTCTCCTTTGGATGTATAATTCTTTCATGAAGAATCTGAGCCCTCCATTCAAATTAAAGCCCTCATCCTCACCACACACTCCCCGATAAAATCTCTCCATCACCTCCCTTTTCCCAAGGCCGGCCCTAATCCCAAGAGCATAGGAAACCCCTCACTCTCTCTCTCCTCCCTCTTCACAACTCCAGCCAAACACAACACCACCTCCTCCATTTTTCTTATTCTTCTTCTTCTTCTTCTTCTTCTTCACTATTACTCCACCCGACCGACCTTCCTCATTCTCTGGCGAGCTACCACCGCCGTCCACCTCGACCAACCTCCACGCCGCCGTCACACTCGGCTGGCCACCCTAACCACCTGCATCTCCAGCACCCTCCAACGGTCGGCCATTGACCGATGCACCTCAACTCCGGCGAGACTCAATCGCCAACATCCACCGGCCTCCTTCTCCGACGTGCTACCACAGCCACGTCCCCCTCAACCACCTCGAGCCATCCCAAAATCCACCCGTGGCCACTCCCTCTCCAACCTCCACTCACAGCGCCTCCAGCAACCTCCTCCACCGTCCTCCACACGCTGCTGCATTCACCATTACCATCCCGTACCATCTCCGGCCTCCCACCTCTGATACTCCGGCCACCACCGCGTCTCATCTCCATCCGTGCTACCATCACCACCATGGACTGACCTCATCTCTGGCGAGCGACCCGCTGTCGACCTGCATCGTCTTCTTTCATCATCATCATCATCACCAGCATTCAGCAACTACCCCGACTGCCACCACGTACCGCCGCCAAGGTGAACTCTCCCCCCTTGTGTAGTGTAATATTGTTATTGTTATATAACTTAGTTAGGGTTATATATGCTACATGGACTTTAGGGTTGTGAATGATGCTATTTCAGTTTAGGGTTGAGAATGTTATAATGAGTTTAGGGTTTAAGAATGCTAGATGTGAAACTTAGGGTTTTATGTTATATTTGTTCCATGCAATTGATGGACATTGAGGAGCAGGTGATTTATTATGAAATGGTATGTAATATCAAACCATTAGTTAATTATTAAGGACTGATAAATAATGATGAGTTTACTTGAGGATTAGTTTTTATTGTGAAATATAAATGATGGTTATATAATGGAAGATAATAAATAATAATTAATTAATTTAAGGATGATATATGTCAATGTGCATGATAATGTCTGTGAATACCGGGGGTAACATATGAGGATTGATCATGGCTCGAACTACTGATAAACTCCATGATTAATAGGGGATTGAGGATTTGTCTAATGATATTATACAGGTGATTGATAGTATTAGATGTAACGTACCTCTAGTCAACCGTGGTCAACCCTCTAGCTTTGTGTCTATGTGAGCTTGTAACTAAGATTGAAACATATGCTAGACGTGTGTCACCTCTTATTTTAGCCTCACGATAGTTTATTGATGGAGCTTGTATCTCGTCTCTATGTACTGTGGGACCCGCGGACTTGGACGTTGTACCGAAGACCCATCTTCAGTATTCGGATCCAGGCAAGTGTACCTTGCTATCATGTATTTCAGTTACCAGATTTCTATTATTTTATTATATGTATTGTGCCCGTTTTGGATTAGAATCGATACTTCGCGTCCGGGTCATAACCGGGTGCAGATGTTCATCAGTAATATTTGGTAACGATTGATAGATGTTCACAATACCTTAATGTACACACTTGGTTATATCATAACCCTAGGACACATCCAGATACTGTTACCTTGCCAGATTTCTTGTATCTTGATACTGTCAGCATGACCGAAAATTAGAACGACTTTAGGGTCGTGATCATTGATAGTTACTTCTGTATGACAAGACCGTTAGATAGAGGTTCAAGATCATCGAACACTCGTTGACCGCTTGGGAAGGGAAAGATAGTTACTAGACGTTTGGGCTTCTCTATACGTGCTTTATATATGTATATGTCCTATTGGTGTAGTATTCTTGTATCCGGAGTAGTAGTATCACCCGTGTGACTCTGTGCTCGGAGCTACGGTATGTTCCGTGTGTCTCTGTGTTCCGAGCTACGGTTTTATTTTGGATAGCCCACGCGTCGAACATTGTCTTCAAACTGTGTCTCACTTAGGTGATTATGCTAGATTACACCAGAGTTGCACTTTTTTCTTTCTGTTATACTATGGCATGCTGTATTTTTGTACCTTGTTACGTCCCTCTGAGGACCTGGCCCCCTGCCAGTTTTGTAGCATAAACGATTACGGAGCCTTGGAGTCACTGATGGAGTTGCTTGTCTTGCAGGCATTGGTGCCAGGTACTTATATCATTTCTACCGGAGTTATGGTTACTTTATTCATATTGTTTATTTATCTGCTATTGTAGCCTAGTTTTTATAGACTCATATTTCTTTTCGAGTCTATTTGAGTTTGTGTGTTTACTGGGCGACCAACTGTAGTACATGTAGCTCATTCTTGTGTATTTCTGTTCTTTGTGGATTGAGACATATATATTTATATTTACTTGATTATTTAGATTGTGACCATTATTATACAGCTTATACGTATTCGAGACGGGCCAGAGTCTTGTCGAATGCGTAGCTGGCAGGTTGCGTATTCCTGGTCCTACGTATTTTGGGACTGGGGTATGACATATTTTTGTTGTGGCCCATACAGGTCAGAGCATATCATTTTGGTTACGTTACTGTACTAAACGAGCCTGTAGTTTAGGATTTATTGTTGAATAGGATCTTAATCCATAATCAATTTCTAAAACTCCCTTTGTAATTGATTATCGCCCTTGGACTTCCAAATTGTATTCGATCATTTTATATCAATATCGTTATCCTTGTTTTTCATCTCCTTTTAGTTCGGAAGGGCGAATGATTATGCCTGATAGTTCCCTCCAGAAGAAGATCGTAGTCCAGACGACAGAAGACATGATTTGTGTAATATTCTCTGAGAAGATTGTTACCCTCAGTAGGGTAGGTTGATAGGTTCTTTTTGGATTCTAGAACTAGTGTAGAATGTTAGCAAGAGAATTGGACCTAGAAGGATGTTCCTAGAACTGGTAAAACCCTACCCTTACTTGAGATAGCAGTGATTTGGAAAGTACTGGGAGCTAGAGAGATCATTGCTCCTAACCCTCTAGAATAATTTATGGAAATACATAGTCAGATGCTAGGAATTAGTTGTAGCATATGATAGCGATACCAAGAACGATATTATGAACTGGAGAAGATAAAATTTTAGGCTCTCATCTGGAAGATAATGATCTGATACCACGAATTCTAGCATGTTCTTCGGTGATAACATTATGATAATTGTACTATGTGACTCAGAGCAATAAATAACGGAAAGAAGAAATTTGAGGAATACAATTGTAGGAAGAAATTTGATGAGAAGAGTAATTATACATTAGGGAAGGAAGAATTTTTTTAGGAGGATTAATGTTGTAAATAGAATTGGATAATTTATTATGAGATTAAGTCTAGACTATGACATTTTTCTAGGCATGAGTTGGTTGAGCCAATACCACGTGACGCTAGATTATCGATGTGGTTATACTAAATTTAGACCATACCCTAAGTTGAGTTTCTTCGGGATCCCGAGAGCATGGTGCCCATCTACCTTAGAGGCACACATTTCAGAAGGTGAACCGTTGTACCCTCACTTTATATCAGAGTTTAAGGACGTATTTCCAGAGGATCTTCCAGGCCTGCCACCTGACAGAAAGATAGAGTTCACTATAGAGTTGACTCCCGGAGCCAAGTCAGTTACTTCTCCCGTCTATAGACTAGCACCGAAGGAGTTGGTTGAGTTGAAAGTCCAAGTAGATGATCCCTTAGATAAGGGTTTCATTCGGCTAGTGTTTCTCCATGGGGAGTACCCATCTTATTTGTACTGAAGAAGGACGGGACGGTACGTTTGTGTATCGATTACAGGGCGTTAAGTGATGTAACGATAAAGAACAAGTACGCTTTGCCGCACATCAATGATTTATTTGATCAACTTAGTGGCGCATGCGTATTCTCGAAGATTGATCTTAGATCCGACTATTATCAGATCAAGGTACGAAGGGAGGACATTCTGAAGATGGCCTTTCGGACGAAGTATGGGCACTATGAGTTTCTAGACATGCCGTTTGGTTTAACCAACACGCCAGTAGTATTTATGAGCCTGATGAACAATGTTTTCCACCAGTATTTAGATAAGTTCGTGGTGGTATTATCGATGACATCTTTGTGTATTCCAAGAGCCAGGAGGAGCACAAGAGACAATCTCAGGATCGTGTTAGAGACGCTGAGACAGGAGAGGCTATATGCCAAGCTCAGGAAGTGTGAGTTCTGCTTGGATAGAATACCATTCCTGGGACACATAATCATCGGAGATGAACTATCAGTTGACCCGGAGAAGATCGCTGTAGTAGAGACGTGGCCTACCCCTACATCAATTACAGAGATTAGGAGTTTTCTCGGACTTGCCGGATATTACCGGAGGTTCGTGGAAAACTTCTCGAGGATCGCTGCGCCTATGACACGACTGACGCGTAAGGCAAGGTATTTATCTGGACTGAGGAGTGTCAAACGGCTTTCGATGAGCTAAAGAAGCGTCTGACATCAGCACCAATTTTGATACTTTCTTCAGGATCGGGAGGATTTGTAATGTATAGTGATGCGTCTGGGAGCGGATTATGATGTGTACTGATGCAACACGGCAAGGTGATAGCCTACGCATCGAGAGAGCTGAAAGTTTATGAGAAGAACTATCCGACGCACGATCTAGAGCTAGCTGTAGTAATATTTGCACTAAAGCTATGGCAGCACTACCTTTATGGAGAGCGTGTTGAGATTTACACAGATCACAAAAGTCTGAAGTATGTCTACACTCAGAAGGAGCTCAATATGAGACAGAGATGATGGCTAGAGTTGATGACAGACTATGATATAGAGTTGCAGTACCATCCTGGCAAGGCGAATATAGTAGCAGATGCCTTAAGCAGGAAACCTATGGCATACTTTTTGATGACTCAGTAGCAATTATTAGAGGATCTTCAGGAGCTTGGGATAGAGGTTGTATTGCCAGGCATGGATAGACAGATGGCCAGTCTCGAGGTTCAGTCTATATTGGTTGAGAGGATCAAGGCAACCCTGCCTACAGATGCGAGATTTCGACGACTGAGAGAGAGGACAGAGGTCGGCATGCAGACGGGACTCAGGATTCATGAAGATGGAACATTAAGGTGTAGAGATTGCCTATACGTTATGAGTGGCAAGCTACGCCAGGAGTTGATGACTGAGGCTCATAGCTCGATTTATTCTATTCATCCCGGGGGTACAAAGATGTACCGAGATTTGAGGCAATACTCCTGGTGGCATGGGATGAAGAGGGAGATTGCGAGATTCGTGGCGAGATGTTTGGTCTGTCAGAAAGTCAAGGCTGAACATCAGAGGACTACAGGACTATTGCAGCCGCTTTCCATTTCCGAGTGGAAGTAGGAACACATTACCATATACTTCGTCACAGGATTCCCGAGGAGCCCTAACAGGAAGTATGCAGTTTGGGTTATCGTAGACCGACTCACCAAGTCTGCATATTTCTTGCCCTTCAGAGTTGGGTAGTCCACGGAGATATTAGCTGACATGTATATGAGGCAGATAGTACGACTACATGGAGTGCCTTTCAGCATTGTATCAGATCATGATTCTAGATTCACGTCATATTTTTGGCAGAGTATGCAGGAGAGTTTAGGAACCCGTCTCAAGTTCAGCACTATATATCATCCACAGACTGATGGCCAGTCAGAGCGCATGATTCAGATAATAGAGGATATGTTGAGAGCGTGCATTATCGACTTTGGAGGATCTTGGGAGGACCATCTACACTTGGTGGAATTCTCCTATAATAATAGTTACCAAGCCAGCATACAAATGGCACCTTATGAGGCACTGTACGGCAGGAAGTGTAGGTTACTGGTATGTTGGAGTGACGTAGGAGAGTATCAGATACTTGATCCAGAGTTGGTGACACAGACATTGGAGAAAGTAAAGTAGATTCAAAGCCACCTGCGTGCAGCACAGGACAGACAGAAGCATTGGGCAGATGTGCACCACAAACCTTTGGATTTCAAGGAAGGTGACCATGTATTTTTGAAGATATCGCCTACTCGTGGTACCATCAGATTCGAAGGCAGAGGCAAGCTGAGTCAGAGGTACATCGGACCTTTTGATATCTTGGAACGAGTTGGCGAAGTAGCTTATCGTTTTTATTGCCTCCATCATTAGAAGGAGTGCATAATGTATTTCACGTATCGCAGTTGAGGAGATACGTGACAGACCCTAGCCACGTGCTTGATTATTCAGAGAATACAGTCGGGCCCAGTTTATCGTATGCAGAGCAGCTAGTGAGGATACTCGATCGCAGTGAGAAGACTTTGAGGGGTCAGACTATTCGACTGGTCAGGGTTGCATGGAAGCATCATTCGCCAAGCGAGTCTACCTGCGAGCATGAGGATTCCATTTGGCAGCGTTTCCTATATCTATTTGAGGACAAATGTACGAATTTACGTATTCGATTACCAGTTTACTTTTAAATTCTCGTAGCTATTAGTCGTGCTTTACTTTTAATTTCGGGGACAAAATTTTTCTAAGTTGGGAAGAATGTAAACTCTCTCAATTATTATTTTAGATAAACTGGTTTGGATTAGAAATTTTGGTTTAGCATAAGGTATTTGAGGTTTAGAAATTTGTTGCAGTTGTCTGGTTCTTCATTTTAACCCTTGGTGCACCCTACCGTTGTTGCAATATTCGGAGACCCAACAATATCCCATAATTTCCAACCAATTGTTGCACGCTTGACTTGACAAGCCAACCTAGGCGCTAGACTTTTCCGTCACTCACAATCACTTGTGCTCTAATTTAATTGCACAACTTTTCGGTCCCAAAATATATTCTTTACTCCTGTGTCGCGTACCTTTGTCGTTGCCATCAATTTTGAGACACAAACTTAACCCGTTTAGCCGGACCAATTAAAGGATCCAAGACGGACACCAAGCCTACACCTTTCATGACCTTTGTGTCACTCCTAATTGAGACCCCATGTGCCCCTATTTAATTTAAGAGCACATGACATTTTATTTTAATTAAATTGGGGATACCAACTTTGACTAATCCCAACTTAAACCCAATTTAACCCAATACCCCATTCATTAAGCCTATGCAAAACACACAATACCCCCTCACCCTACAAAATACCAAATACTACTTTCCACACCAAATCCCCTTTATTTTATATGTTTGTGAAATTACCCAAAAATTAAGGGGCTTATTTGCAAAAGTGGTGATAGGTGTCACCACCTATTAGTCCAGACACATGAAGAAACTCTCACACTCATCTCTTGACCGGTCAAATCCATCACTCTCTCTCCTTTGGATGTACAATTCTTTCATGAAGAATCTGAGCCCTCTATTCAAATTAAAGCCCTCATCCTCACCACACACTTCCCTATAAAATCTCTCCATCACCTCCCTTTTCCCAAGGCCGGCCCTAATCCCAAGAGTATAGGAAACCCCCTACTCTCTCTCTCTCCTCCCTCTTCACAACTCCAGCCGAACACAACACAACCTCCTCCATTTTTCTTATTCTTCTTCTTCTACTTCTTCCTCTTTACCTCTTCTTCACTATTACTCCACCCGACCGGCCTCCCTCCTTTTCCGGCGAGCTACCACCGCCGTCCACCTCGACCAACCTCCACGCCGCCGTCACCCTCGGCCGGCCACCCCAACCACCTGTATCTCCAGCACCCTCCAGCGGTCGGCCATTGACCGCTGCACCTCAACTCCGGCGAGACTCAACCGCCAATATCGACCGGCCTTCTTCTCCGACGTGCCACCACAGCCACGTCCCCCTCAACTACCTCGAGCTATCCCGACGTCCACCCGCGGCCACTTCCTCTCCAACCTCCCCTCGCAGCGCCGCTAGCAACCTCCTCCACCATCCTCCACCCGCTGCGGCATTCACCATTACCATCCCGCACCATCTCCGGCCTCCCACCTCTGATACTCCGGCCACCATCGCGTCTCATCTCCATCCGTGCTGCCATCACCACCATCGACTGACCTCAACTCCGGAGAGCCACCCGCTGTCAACCCACATCGTCTCCTTTCATCATCATCATCATTATCACCAACATTCAGCAACCACCCCGACTGCCACCACGCGCCGCCGCCAAGGTGAACTCTCTCCTCCTCCCCTCGTGTAGCGTAATATTGTTATTATTATATAACTTAGGGTTATATATGCTAGATGGACTTTAGGGTTGTGAATGATACTATTTGAGTTTAGGGTTGAGAATTTTATAATGAGTTTAGGGTTTAAGAATGCTAGATGTGAAACTTAGGGTTTCGTGTTATATTTATTCCATACAATTGATAGACATTGAGGAGCAGGTGATTTATTATGAAATGGTGTGTAATATCAAACCATTAGTCAGTTATTGAGGACTGATAAATAATGATGAGTTTAATTGAGGAGTAGTTTTATTGTGAAATGGTAATGATGGTTATATAACAAAAAGTTTAATAAATAATAATTAATTTATTTAAGGATGATATATGTCAACGTGTATTATAATATCTGTGAATACCGGGGGTAAAATATGAGAATTGATCATGGCTCGAACTACTGATAAATACCGTGATGAATATGGGATTGAGGGTTTGTCTAATGATATTAGATGTAACGTACCTCTAGTCAACCGTGGTCAACCCTCTAGCTTTGTGTCTATGTGAACTTGTAACTAAGATTGAAACATATGCTAGACGTCTGTCATCTCTTATTTTAGCCTCATGATAGTTTATTGATGGAGCTTGTATCTTGTCTCTAGGTACTGCGGGACCCGCAGACTTGGACGTTGTACCGGAGACCCATCTTCAGCATCCGGATCCAGGCAAGTGTACCTTGCCACCCTGTATTTTAGTTACCATATTTCTATTATTTTATTATATGCATCGTGCATATTTTGGATTAGAATCGTTACTTCACGTCCGGGTCATAACCGGGTGCAGATGTTCGTCTGTAATGTCTGGTAACGACTGATAAATGTTCGCAACACCTTGATGTACATACTTGGTTACATCATAACCCTTGGATACATCCAGATATTATAACCGTGCCAGATTTCCTTTATCCTGATACTGTCAGTGTGACCGAAAACTGGGACGACTTTAGGGTCGTAATCATTGATATTTACTCCTGTATGACGAGACAGTTAGATAGAGGTTCAGGTTCAGCGAACACTCGTTGACCGCTTGGGAAAGGAAAGACAGTTACTAGACGTTTGGGCTCCTCTGCACGCGCTTTATATATGTATATGTCCTATTGGTGTAGTGTTCCTGTATCCGGAGTAGTAGTATCACCCGTGTGACTCTGTGCTCGGAGCTACGGTATGCCCCGTGTGTCTCTGTGTTCGGAGCTACGGTTTTATTTTGGACAGCCCACGCGTCAAACATTGTCTTCAAACTGTGTCTCACTTAGGTGGTTATGCTAGATTACACCGGTGTTGCACTTGTTTCTTTCTGTTATACTATGACATGCTATTTTTTTGTACCTTGTTACGTCCCTCTGAGGACCTGGTCCCCTGCCAGTTTTACAGCATAGACGATTACGGAGCCTTGGAGTCGCTGATGGAGTTGCTTGTCTTGCAGGTATTGGTGCCAGGTACTTATATCATTTCTACCAGAGTTATGGTTACTTTATTCATATTGTTTATTCATCTGCTATTGTAGCCTAGTTTTTATATACTCATATTTCTTTTCGAGTCTATTCGAGTTTGTGTATTTACTCGGCGGCCGACTGTAGCACATGTAGCTCATTCTTGTGTATTTTTGTTCTTTGTGGATTGAGACATATATATTTATATTTACTTGATTATTTAGATTGTGACCATTATTATACAACTTATACGTATTCGAGTCAGACCAAAGTCTGATCGAATACGTAGCTGGCAGGTTGCGTATTCCTGGTCCTATGTATTTTGGGACTGGGGCGTGACACGCCCTCTGAGCCAACTCAATCTCCTCATAAAGACGCAAATGCCCCACCTCCAAAATGAGTCACTTTTCCCTGTCTGCCAGCTCTAGATTGAGAAGGTCCCCCTGAAGCACCGTTTGTACTCTCGCATCTTGGATTCCTCCTCCACCAGATGCTTTCGAGGAAGTGAATGGTTCCAAATTTTAGTCCTACTTTTACCGCCTTGAGACGATGGACTAGACAGAACTGCGGAACTGCGGGCTACCTCTGACTTCCTGTTGAAGACCCCGTACCACTACCGCCCCATATCCATCCAACAAAGGACACTTATTATTGTATCTAAATGTTCTAGCTTTGGATCTCTCCGTATGCGTGAGGCACACACAATGGGGGAGTGATCACTTGTCCCCGCCGCCAAGCCCTCTGCACACATATCCGAAAACATTTGGAACCACTCCTGATTCCCCAGAGCACGATCAAGTTGACAGACCACCCGCTTCTGAGTAGACTTGTTGTTCCACGTCCATATGTGGTATGCTCGCTCCAACGTCCGCAAACCAGCCCGCAGAATACAGTTCTGGAAGTCTTGCAAGATAACATCATGTCACGTCCCAGTCCCAGAATACGTAGGACTAGGAATACGTAACATGCCAGCCGTATGTATACGACAACTCCAATGTGTTGGAAGATCGTAACACATACGTATGCTGTATATGAATATCAAATCCACAAGTGATAATATACTGTCGACACAAGTTACACGTAATCTATATATCATCCACAGCACAAATAAAAAAATATAAAATAAATAACTGAATCTCAAATATAAAGTGTCAAAGAACGATAGTCGGGTGGAAATAAATCCACTGGCAGTCGACTATACCAAAAACTAAATGAGAGAAGAGATCAAAACTCCAATATAAGATAAATGTTAATAAAAGAATAGCAACTAAAATATCCATCAACTGCGAAGAATCAGTGGTACTCCGAAGGTAAGACCTCCTCAATCTGCTATAAAGCGTAAGGTCCGGGTCCGTACTCCTGCTGATAATCCTGCCCATCTACACCTCGAAGTGGACTAGGTCCTCAAAGGGACGTAACAAGATACAAAAACAATATGTGAATAAAGTACTAAAAATAAACATCCAAAGGTCACCAAACCGTCTATGTGAATGCACATTGAGAATAACTTTCCAACACGTGGGCTATCTGGCTAAAAATGGGATTAGCATGATTCTCTCGGAGAATCAGGGACCAAAACAAGCATGATGTCTTTTGAACGTCAGAGGCTGCCTATAGATATATAATATAAGGGTCATCTGACCACGCATCTCCGGCGGAGCGTACGGGTTACATAAAAAAAGTACAAAGGAGCCCAAACGCCTTACTAGTTGTTCTTCCTACCCCATGCTCTATTCATGCCATACCCATGACACGATGACATCTCTAATGACTGCTAAGGCTTCTAATCATGCAATTCTATCAGCAGTTATCCCTATCCGTCGCACATCCTATACGCACAAGTGGCCAGTCCGTCACGCAAGTACGTGTCCTACATGAGACTCACACTCGTGTAACAACTGTGTCATGGCCAATGAAACATAAGAATGCCTCATGATAATGGGGTGGTCTTGTAAAACTAGGTCAACATGCATAATATATAATAAAGACAAAATACGACGCCACCGTCATTGCACCCAAGTTATTCTTGGACGCACATTTTATATAGCAGTTAAAATATATGAACTAAATAACAGATAAAATACAAGCACCATATGGAATTGTCATGCCCAGTCCCAAAATATAATGGGACCTTCATGCGACCAAGTCAGCTGATACAAACTAGATTAGGTTCCCAATTTAATTGCCCTTTCTAGATGTACTACGCTGTATAAATGGACTAAGTCCTAACTAATACTAACATGCAACAGGTAAATATCTAATCTCATACACATAATATAAATAAGAAATGTTGAAATAAATACTGAAAATAAGTACGGAGTCTGGATGTCATAATACCACACAAATAAGTCTGATGGGAACAAACCCACTGAATACAATACTGAAATAAAAGTACGGAAGGACATATAAGAATACTAGACTAGAACATCGACTAACTAGATAAAGATGCTCCAACCCTAGGCGGAAGGCCTACCAGTGATAAGGGAAACTCCGAAGGTAACACCTCAAGCTCTTCCTCAGTCGCGTACCTCGTCTCTTATCCGGGCCCGTACACGGTCGGGTAGTACGCCTTGTACAAATCTGGAAGGGAACTAGGTCCTCAGAGGGACGTAACAAGACACAAAAATATATGCCGAATATAAATACTGAATAAGTAAGGGGGTGTACTAAACATCTAAGTGTGCAATCTGAGGACAATCTTGGTACGTATGGGTAGGAGTAGGCATAACATCCAACACTCTGAAGAGTATGGTATCTGCACATGTAACGTCCATCGTTTCAAAGAACGAGGTATCTGGATATATATATGTCCGTAATGCTCCAAAGAACGTGGTATCTGAATAAAGGGGGTCATTGGATCCGTGGCTCCTTTAGATACTATGGATACCAATGTGTGTATCCCATACGCCTACCAGTTGTCCTCCCTGTCCAATGAAAATATATAATTCGAATACACGACGAGCACACTTCGTAACTAACATGTCAAGTCTCAAGTAACTAGACTAACCTGACTACGCACTAAACTGTTATGCATGTCGTACGCCCCGATAGCTAGTCGGGTATGTCAACTCGCATCCCAACATGAGTTTGTTATCGAGATGAGTGTCAGAAGTGCCAGGGTCTTAGAAGATATCAAAATATCCCCACAACAGTGGGTGAGTCTGCTAGAGACTAAGTCGATATACTACTTATCGACGCAATCGTCGACTGTACCCGAGTCATTCTCAGATGCGTACAATTATAGGTAATATTTGAAACAATAACTCATGCAACATTTAATAACTTGAATTAAACAGTAAATAAGGCAGTGTATACTTGCCTGAATCCTCAAGCTGCGAATGCCAAAGTCCTGCTCCCGAAGCCTCGCCCGAACGATCCAACGAGCCTATATATAATATAATATAATATAATATAATATAATAACAATCAGTCATTATACTAGTATACGTACAAAATTATATTTATACACTGTACTTAGAAGCTAACGCAAGTAGGGGTTCTAACCAGGTCAACTAGAAGGGTTGAGTGTGCAAAAGTTTAAGAAGTGCACAAGTGTCAAGTCCCTCTAATCTCAATATTAACCTCAAATATAATGTCACAACTTAGGTGCATTGATCTCGTGTTAGGGTAGGTCCCCCTATAAATATATAAATGCTACATACTACACCCTTAAGTTCCATGATGCATCTCCACAAATATTTTCATGTTTCAACCCATTATGAAATGCAAATTTTTAAGTGTCTGCAATGTTGTCAAATCTGGACATTAAGAAAAATAGGTACAAAATACTATATAAATTATGGTGTTGTATATATTTAAACCTAAACATCATCACAACTCATCTAGGTATTATATCCTCCATTAATATTATATTAAAACATATTTTAATACATGTAAATATTCAACTCTCTTTCCTACTACATGCTGAATTTTTTTCTAACTCACACAACATTAGACAAAACTAGTTCACTCTCATTTACAACACACATTCAAATCTCATGGTATATGAATCTATCATTTAACACTTAAAATGTGAGAATAACAAGTCCTAAATATGAGTTCTAAAACATATTTAAAGGGTGTTTCACCATGGGTTACAAAGGTATGTGCTCATGTGTTCATGGGTGTTCCAAGTTAAGAATGGAAAGAGGATGAAGGATATGGAGAAAAAAACAAGAATGAAACTCATGTTTATATATATATATATATATATATATATATATATATATAGAAAGAAGAACAAGATGAAGAAGAAGGGGAAGAAGAGAGTACCAAGTCACTTGAATGGATAGAGGGAGGGAGCTGCTCGGTTGGGAGGGGGGTCGACCTGTCGCCGGTAGGCTGCTGTGCCGCCGGGAGTGAGGTGGTTCGGTAGGGGCGGAGGTGGTGGTAGAGAGGATGTAGACGTTGATGGTGGTGGTTCACGGTGGTGATGGGGGTAGTGGCCTAATATATATGAGGGAGAGAGGGAGAGTATATTGAGGAAGGGAGAGGATGAGTATAATAAATGAAGGAGAGAGAGAGAGGGGGAGTATTTAATGAGGGGAGAGAGAGGGTGCTTGGGGATTAGGGCCAGCTAGGTTCCCAATGTAGTGTAGTTTGTCATAAAGAAAATAGGTGGTGGAGATGTGTTGGGGTTTAAATGGAGGGTGAGAATTTAAAATGAGCATAGTACCATGCAAAAGAGGGAATGAATGCAAATGACCGGTCAAGGCACTTCAAATGGGGTATTCTTCATTTGTTCCAACTAATAGGAGGTGGACACATGGTTAGTTATTTGCACAAAGGTCCCCAATAGTTTAGGACTTGCACAAAGAAGAAAAATTGATTAAATGTGGGAAAATCCATGTTTGGTGTATTATAGTAGGAGAAATTTGTGTGTGGTATTTTGTATGAACCATGAGGGTTGAGTATGGATTTGGGTTGGTGTTTGGTCTAGTTTTGGGTTAGGTTGAACCGGTTGCCCCAAAATAAATAGAAGTTGTGTCGTAGGTGTTCTTTAATAAATTAGAAGTGCATGGAGTCTTAATTGGGGTGACACAAGTGTCATGGACGTAGAAGACTCGGAATAGATTATTGTCATATATTGGGTTACAAAAAACGGGTCGAGGTTGTGTCTCCAATTTCGATTGGAACGACATATGTACAAAGTTTGGGTTTAAAAATTAGATATTTTGTAACAAATATTATGCGACTAAAATAAACCACAAGGGAGGGTATTTATGAGTGACACAAAGGTCAAAATGGAAGACTGGCACGTCTAGGTTAAGTGTGTAAAATTTGTTAGAAAGCAAAAGCTAGAGTAGCGCTTCAAATATCGAAACAACGACAAGGTGCACCAAGTGATACGGAATTTTGTACATTTATTTAAAATACTATTTTCTAATTCTAAATGGCTCCAAACTAACCTTAATCTTTCTTTAAGCTAAGTAGACCTAAATTTGGTCGAGAGAGTTTATAATCTACCCCCATTTTCATATTTCATCCTCAAAATTAAAACAGACATATGGTATAAACTATTGACTGAAAATAAATGCTACTACATACCTAGGCCTTCAAAGTTATAGGAAAAACACTGCTGAATATCATCCTCTCATTCCCAGGTCGACGCGCCTGGTACATGATGCCTCCATGCGAGACAAACTAGAGGGATAGTCTGACCTCACAACACCTTCTCGCTCCTGTCCAGAATCTCTACAAGATCCTCCTGATATGACAAACTCGGCCCAAAAGTGATCTCCTAGTGGTCAAGCATGTGACTCGGATCTGACATGTACCTCCTCAATTGAGATACATAGAAGACGTTATGAACTCCCTCCAATGTCTGTGGCAATGCTAACCTATAGGCAACCTCTCCCATGCGCTCCAACATATCGAATGGTCCGATGTACCTCGGACTCAGTTTTCCTCTGCCTCCAAACCTAATGGTCCTTCGGGTAGGTAAAATTTTTAAAAACATATGATCTCCAGCCTAGAAATCTAGGGGTCGTCGGTGCGCGTCTGTCCAATGCTTTTGCCTATTCTTTGCTGCTCGCAGGTGCCTTTGGATCTGCTTTACCTTTTCCATTATATGAATAACCAACTCTGGGCCAAGAATCTGCCTCTCGCCCATATCACTCCAGCACACTAGAGAACGATACTTCCTGCCATACAATGCCTTATAGGGAGCCATCTGAATGCTCGCTTGATAGCTATTATTGTAGAAAAACTTGACCAAATATAAATGATCCTCCCATGATCCACCGAAATCAAGCATGTACGCCCTTAAAATGTTCTCCAGTGTCTGAATGGTGTGCTCGGACCGGCCATCCGTCTGTGGGTGATACGATGTGCTAAATTTTAGGCGGGTCCTGAGATTCTCTTGCATGCTCTGCCAAAAGTAAGATATGAACCTCGTATCCCTATCAGAGACTATGCTGACTGGCACCACATTAAGTCGCACGATCTTTCTCATATATATTTCTGTTAAGACCTCTATAGACTGCCCAACTCTGAAAGGTAGAAAGTGAGCGAACTTGGTGAGTCAATCCACAATCACCCACACCGTATTACGACTACTAGGACACCTCGGAAAGCCCATAACGAAGTCCATAGTGATGTGCTCTTATTTCCACTCAGGTATCGGGAGCGAATGAAGTAAGCCTGCAGATCTCTGATGCTCAGCCTTAATCTGCTTACACCAGGCACTTCGCCACAAAATGGGCTATCTCTCTCTTCATTCCATGCCACCAATAGTACTGCCTCAAGTCTCTGTACATCTTTGTGCCCCCTAGATGAATAGAGTATGCTGAACTGTGTGCCTCCGCCATCAGCTCCTAATGAAGCTCTCCGTCGGAACATAGAGACGATCTCCACATCTCAAAGTCCCGTCCTCATGTATGTGCAATTCCGTCTGCATCCCGGACTCTGTCCTCTGTCGAAGTCTCTGGAATCTGGCATCTGTTGGCAAGGCAGCCTTGATCCTCTCAACCAATGTCGATTGTACCTGAAGACTCGACAACTGGGCGTCTGCTCCGGGCATAATGACCTCTATACCCAACTTCTCCAGATCTCTCAATAGGTGTTGTTGGGTAGTCAAAAATAATGCCATGGGCCTCCTGCTCAATGTGTCAGATACCACGTTGGCCTTTCCCGGATGGTACTGTAGCTCAATCTCAAAGTCTGTCATCACCTCGAGCCAACATCTTTTCTCTGGTTTAGGTCCTTCTGAGTTTAGACATACTTCAGGCTTTTGTGATCTATGAATATCTCAACCCATTCTCGGTATAGGTAGTGCCTCCAAAGCTTCAGGGAAAAGATCACTACGGCAAGCTCCAAGTCATCAGTGGGATAGTTCTTCTCATGGGTTCTCAGCTGCCTAGAGGCATCGGCCACAACTTTTCCATGCTGCATCAAGGCACATCCTAATCCTTTTCCAGACGCATCTCTATAGATCATAAATCCTCCGGGTCTAGAAGGTATAGTCAAAATAGGTGCTGTAGTCAGATGCTTCTTTAGTTCATCGAACATCGTCTGACACTCCTCTGTCTAAATAAACTCCTGCTCCTTACGAGTCCAGTGGTTCATCGGCTCTGCGATCCTCTTAAAGTTCTTTATGAACCTCCACTAATATTCGGCAAGTCCTAGGAAACTCCTCACCTCCAAGACGTTGGTAGGGGTTGGCCACGTCTCTACTGATAAAATCTTTGCTGGATCTACTAAAATACCATCTCCTGAGATAACGTGTTCGAGGAAAGAGATACGGGCTAGAAGAAACTCATACTTGCTCAACTTGGCATAGAGCCTCTCACGCCTCAGCGTTTCTAACACTATCCTCAAGTGCTCCCCGTGCTCCTCGTGGCTCTTTGAATACAACAAGATGTCGTCGATGAAGACTACCATGAACTGGTCCAAATACTGGTGGAAGACTCTGTTCATCAGGTTAATAAATACTGTAGATGCATTCGTCAGTCCAAAAGGCATCACCAAGAACTCGTAGTGGCCATAGCGAGTCCTGAATGCCATCTTTGGAATATCTTCTCTCTGCACCTTCACCTGATGATACCCCAATCTCAAGTCGATCTTCGTGAACACCTCTGCTCCTGTCAGCTGGTCGAATAAATCATTAATCTATGGCAGGGGGTAAGCATTAAGGGCTCTGTAATCAATGCACATACGGAATGTCCCATCCTTCTTTGGTACAAACAATACTGGTACTCCCCAGGGTGATGCACTAGAACGGACAAATCCCTTGCTCTGCAACTCCTCTAAATGTAGCTTCATCTCATCTAGTTCCCTCTTTGCCAACTGTGTCATGACCCACACCCAGATATTCAGGCACGAGTACGTGGGTACATCCAGCCTATGCCAAAATATTGACGATAGAACGCTGTCTGGGTCAACTCTACTATCTAAAATCTCACACAATATATATATGGTACTTGTCAATCATCTCAACTCTAAACAGAGGAACAATATGGTATTTCATAAATGTAACTATACTCAATTATAATGCAACTAAGAAAAATAAGCACGATATAGAATAACGAAAGAAAGAGAAACACAAAACATCTACAAGACTAAAATAATATATACATGCCAATAACCTCAATAAAAGTCTAATACAATTCTAATAATAATCTAAACCTCCTCAGGCTCTGGTACTAAGTCCTCCTGGTCTACAAAAGTATCCTCTAATGGTATGCCCTCATGCGGTCCGTAGTATGTAGGACACTGGTCTACGAGCCAATTATCTGAAAAATATATCCAGTCAGAATTAGAGCAAAGTACATACCTCTGAAAGTAGTTTCAAATACATAATCGAGCATATAAAACAGATAATAGAAAAGAATACAAGATAACTAAACAACATAATGAAATGAACTAGAGTGAACAGATAATGTACTGGAATGAAGAACATGCAATATGATATTTACAATATAATGGAAATAACTGAAATCTAACTAATGTGCCATGGAATACAAGTTCATTATGTAATCGATTTAGGTTGAACATGAATACAATATGGTAACTCGATTACAAGTGTTGTATGTAATCAACATGTACACGAATACACTAGGGCTTGATCACATAATCAACTCCTACTCCTCCATCCCCAACCAATACTAATGGATCCAATCACGACATATTACGAACACGAATATGGGCACACTGAACACGAGCAGTATGTGTATACGAATATAAGCACACTGAACACGAGAAGTGTGTAAACACAAAGTAAACTAAATCAATATCTGATACACATAATAAAATACATGTGAAGGAGTACCCGTTGAATATGGTAAGGGATAACATCTTCGGTCAGGATCCATGTAGTACCAATCCATGAAACCACTGTGTCGGAATCAAGTATACAGTTCTAGAACATGAGATATATACACTATTATGAAATAAAAATTAACAGAGGAATATACTCTCCTGAGGTCTTGAGCAAGGTGTGTCTCTCGATATCCGATACACATAATAAACTTAGCTTATTAACTTATTTACAACTTAATTTCTAAGCACTCAAGCTACTGCTGCTTATTGCTATTGCTGCAGCTTATCGCTGCTTCTTCTGCTGCTTATGGCTTATGCTGCTGCAACTTATCGCTGCATCTGTTGCTGCTTACTGCTTCTGCTGCAGCTTTTTGCTTCTGCTTGCTGCAGCTGCAGCTTACTGCTGCTTTTGCTACTTTTGCAGCTTCTCACTGCTGCTGTTGCTTATGCTCACTGCTTATCTGAATGCATATTGGCCTGCTTATTGCTCCCCCTAGCTCACATACACACATACACACATTTAATACACACATACACTTACTTACATATATATATATATATAAATAAATATATATTTATCCCTATATATATATATATATAAATATATATTTATCCCTATATATATATATATATATTTATCCCTATATATATATATATCATCACCATATAACCACACTAATGATGCACATGCACACATCTATTCTCCCATGACCACCAACACATCAAAATGAAATATAGAACATACATATAATTATATATCATATATATCATATAATGATTATAATTATAATTATAATACTCTAATAGCTATAACCAATGTATATCGAATTGAAATGAAAGGAAATAAATACGTGGAGTGCACCGCACCCTTATCATATTTAATCTATGATACGCTTGTAATACAACTCTATCATAACACCAAACGTATTTCGAAGCACACGAGCAAGTTTAAAATCATAATTAGAAGAAACATGAAGTATTAGCTACTCGTCTACGTGCCCGTGTTAAAATATGACATGCTCAAACTTCCGTGTCGGAAGAAAATCTCCAAATTAACCCGTATCACAAAATTGTCGGGATACGGCCTACACGTATCCAATTATGGACACGACACTAGTCACACACAATCAAACACATGTCAATTTGGTCTAATTGACCTATTGACAAACACAAGATGTGCCAATCTTAAAATTCTCCCAAAATTGACATAAAATACTACATAACTTTCTCCATAGGCCTCCTATGAACCTAATTCTAATTCCTATGAGTAGCCTTAGTACATGGGAGGGTTTCTAATGATTAAATTATAGATTTAGAGTCTAATTAGGGAGAAAAACTGAATTGTACCTATTAGGAGATATATTCCCAATAAAATCTCCAAATGAGTGTCAAGAGCCTTCAACTTGTAGATCCTTAGCCCTCCTTGTAGATCCTTGCTTCCTCCTTATAGATCCTTGCTTTATCCTTATTCTAATAGCCTCTAATGATAAATAAGGAAGTAATTGAGAAGAAATTTGTGTAGGAATTGGTGTAGGAATGAAGGAATTTGAAAGAGAGAAAATTCTAGATCTAGATTTGGATTTAAAAATGAAGAGAGAGAGTCTCTCCACCCCTATGGTGGCCAGCCTCTACCCCCTCCTCCAAGCTACTATGAAATATCCATAATACCCCTTGGGGCTTGTCATAAAGGAATTAATTAAGGGGGAAGGTTCTAATCTAATTGGTTTAACTAATTAATTTATCCTCCTAATGAATGGGCTTACTATTTGGCTCAATTCTAACTAGAATTAAATGTTGGTCCATGGATATAATCTAAACTAGTTAGGTCCACTACACAAGTCCAAAATAAAATTTAACATCTAACAATAAATAAATAATACAATAAATAATATTTATAATATGCACAATATTTATTATTATATTTCTAAAAAAAATAACCCATGTTAAATTACCAAACTACCCCTAGTTGGAAAAGTGAGGGTGACAATCTTATCCACCTTAAAAAAAATTTGTCCTCAAAATTAAGGAAGAAACTAACTACCAAAAGTAATCAATACAAGAAAGAAAAAATTATACCTCACGGCTCAAAAATATAAGGATATCGCTCGCGCATCTCGGCCTCTCGCTCCCAGGTACTCGCTTCTGGCGAGTGATGCCTCTATGCGATGCGCACCAAAGGAATCGTCTGGTTCCTCAATACCTTCTCTCTCCGATCCAGAATCTCAACTGGCTATTCTGGATAGCTAAGAGTAGTGCCCACCTCTATCTCCAAGTGATCCAACACGTGACTTGGATCCGCCATGTACCGTCTTAGCTACGACACATGAAACATGTTGTGCACTCCCTCCAATGCAGGTGGCAAGTCTAGTCTGTAGGCAATTGCACCAACCCTCTCGAGAATACAGAAAGGAACGATGAATCACGGACTAAGCTTCCCGTTCCCACCAAAATGAATCGTGCTACGTGTCAGAAAAATTCTCAAGAAAATCAGATCACCAACCTAGCACAAAATACAGCCTTAACACTCTAACTAAAATAAACAATCACAAGCAATGCAAAACAAAATTTATACCTCAAACTCCAATGGTCTCCGGTGGCTATCGGCCCAATGTCGCTATCTGTCCTGTGCCATCCGAAGTCTATCCCTAATGAGCTTCACCTTCTCTGTTGCATCCACGACCATCTCTGGTCCTAATAAGGCTCTCTCACCAACATCATCCCATGATAACGGAGTACGACATTTTTGTCCATATAATGCCTCAAATGGTGACATCTCTTTACTGGCCTGGTAACTTTTGTTGTAAGAAAACTCTACCAAGTGAAGATAATCCTCCCAAGAGCCTCCAAAATCTAAAATACAGGTGCATAGCATATCCTCGAGAGTCTGAATAGTCCTCTCCAACTGCCCTTCTATCTGAGGGTGATATGCGGTACTGAACTTGAGCTGAGTGCCCAAGCTAGCCTGCACACTCCTCCAGAAGTAAGACGTGAAGCGACTATCCTGATCCAAGACTATGCTCACAGGAACTCCATGTAATCTGACTATCTAACGCATATACATCTTCGCGAGCTTCTCCGTAGACGTACCCACTTTGAATGGCTGAAAGTGGGCTGATTTGGTCAACCTGTCTACGATGACCCAAATTGCATCTTTACCTCCTGGAGAACGCGGAAGCCCTGAACCAAAGTTCATCGTCACATGCTCCCACTTCTACTCTGGATTGGGTAAAGGCTGAAATAATCCACCCGGCCTCTGTCTCTCTGCCTTTACCTGCTGGCATGCCAAGCATCTGGATACGAAGCAAGCTACCTCCTGCTTTATACCATACCACCAAACATGGTCTCTTATGTCCCTATACATCTTGTTGGCACCTGAATGCATAGAGTAATGAGATCGATGTGCCTCCTAAAAAATTTCCTCGTGCAATGCTTCATTCGGCACACACAATCTGGTACCGGGCCGCAAGGATCCATCATCTGCGATACTAAAGTCCTCTGCCAATCTTATTCAGACCTGTGCTCTGATGCTCCTCAAAGGCTCATTCTCGAACTGTACGGCTCTGATCTGGTCCATCAACTCTGACTGTACCTGAAGTCCCCATATCTGTGCTACAACTCCATGAACTAATACCTCAATGCCCAAACTATCAAGATTGGCCAATAAATATCTATCCCTCATCAAATACATAGCCACTGGATACCTGCTCAAGGCATCCGCGACTGCGTTGGCCTTCCCTGGATGATAGTGCAAAGCAATGTCAAAGTCCTTCATCAACTCCAACTACCGTCACTACCTCATGTTGAGCTCTTTTTGTGTAAACACATAATTCAAGCTCTTGTGGTCTGTAAAGATCTCTACCCGCTCTCCATACAAGTAGTCCTTCCACAGTTTAAGAGCAAAAATAACTGCTGCCAACTCCAAGTCATATGTTGGATAATTCTTCTCACGCAGGCGTAATTGCCTGGAAGCATAGGCAATCACCTTCCCGTTCTGCTGTAATACACAACCCAAACCCTTACCCGATGCATCACTATATATAGAAAATCCTCTTGCCCCTGATGGCAATGTTAATATTGGAGTTGTAGTCAACCTCTTCTTTAGTTCCTCAAAAATAGACTGACAATCCTCAGTCCAGACAAACTCCATGTCCTTACTAGTTAGTCTAGTCATTGGCTTCGCAATCCTAGAAAAATCGTGAACAAATCTTCGATAATAGCTTGTCAGTCTAAGAAAACTCATGATCTACACTACTGAACTCAGGGTAGACCATGACTCAATTGCTAAAATCTTCTTCGGGTCTACTGAGATCCCGTCACTTGTAATCGCATGCCCGAGAAATTCAACCTTATCAAGGAAGAACTCACACTTTGAAAGCTTGCCATATAGCTTCTCCTTCCCGAGGGTCTCCTGAACTATCCTCAGGTGCTTCTCAAGCTCTTCCGGGGTCTTCAAATAAATCAATATATCATCAATGAATACTACCACAAACTGATCCAAGTGTTGATAAAATACCTTATTCATCAGGTTTATGAATACCGTGGGGGCATTGGTCAACCCAAACGGTATCACCAAGAACTCAAACTGCTCATACCGAGTCCTGAAAGCTGTCTTAAGAATGTCTTCCTTCTTTACTTTCACCTGGTGGTACCCCGATCTTAAGTCTATATTTGAGATACCTTTGCTCCGCTCAACTGATCAAATAAATCATTAATCCACGGCAACGAATATTTATTCTTGATAGTGAGGTTGTTGAGTGCCATGTAGTCGATACACATACATACCGACCCATCCTTCGTTGGTACAAATAATACTGGAGCACTCCATGGTTATGAACTAGAGTGGATGAAGCCCTTGTCCTGCAACTCATCCACCTGCTTCTTCAACTCTGCCAGTTCGCTGTTGTTCACCCTATATACGTGCTGTGATATTGGCTCTGCGTCAGGCACTAAGTCTATAGAGAACTCCATATCTTTGTCTAGTGGCAACCCTGGCAACTCCTCCAGAAAGACGTCGATATACTCTGCAATAAATGGATGTGGCGGCTCTTGCTCTTCTACCAAAACTCCACAGAAGTCTCCTTCGCTCTGCTCTGCTGCTCCTCTGTCGAACTCAAACTCTGGCTTTCCTGGTGTCTGGAATAAAACTCTGCCTCCATGACAATCAATACTAATATGATGCATACTCAACCAATCCATCCCGAGTACTATATCGTAGCTCGAAAGTGGCATTATGAGTAGACATACGCTCAACTCTCGTCCTCCCAAAGAAACTCTCTGGTCCTTGCGGAAATCACTAACCAGGATAATACCACTCCTGATCATGATCTTGCAAGTCCTCGCCAATGGTTCAGACTCAAGATGATATTTCAGAGCAAAAGATACAGGTACAAAACTATGTAAAGCACCAAAATCAAATAACGCATAAGCTAAAAAAGAATCAAGATAGACTGAACCTGAGATAACATCACTGACTGGCTCCTTCTCCTCGACAGTCAATTCTAGGTCATAAAGCCATGAGATATATACACTATTATGAAATAAAAACTAATAGAGAAATATACTCGCCGGAGGTCCTGAGCAAGGTGTGTCTCTCGATGCCCAAGTTGGTGTCACACAGACCTATATATGGTATATTACATCAATACAAGATTTTGGAATAAAAATAAGTTAAACTAGTTCAATTCTAGGTCATAAAGCCATTTCTAAGTTAAAATAGTCAAACTAGGTCAACTCTAGGTCAAACTAGTCAAACTTGGTCAAACTAACTATTTCTAGGTTGTATGAGTCCATCTGTAGGATATTGGATCCATACACTATGTATCTAGACTATATTACCTATATTAGGATACTAGGATACCCACAAAATACCGTATCATAAGATACACAAGTTATTATATATGAAAATACTATAATATATATATATATATATATATACAAGACAAAATATATAATACTCCTAGCCAAATTAATGCTAAGTGGATACCTTAGTTTTGAACCAAATGCGGTATCACACCACCTACACACCCATCTGGATATACAAACTCAATACCTTAAGTATAAACCAATACCTTGACATTACCTTGGTACCACAAGGTAATCCAATATCTAACATTAGCTAACTAACCAACCTACCTTACTATGCACTAACATGCATTTAAACTTATAACAATACTATACCAACTATCATAACTAACATACCCAATGGATATTCAATACCCATACCCAAGATACCTCAACTCTCATTACCTTGGTGTAACTCAAGGTAAACTAGAAATAATATTAACCAATGCTAACGAATATATATATATATATATATATATATATATATATATATATATATATATATATATACTTAACTTACCAACTAGCTTATCAATATAAACTAACTTAGCTTATTAACTTATCTACAACTTAATTTCTAAACACTCAAGCTACTGCCGCTTATTGCTATTGCTGCAGCTTATCGCTGCTTATGCTGTTGCTTATGGCTTCTGCTGCTGCAGCTTATCGCTGCCTCTGCTGCTACTTACTTCTTCTACTACTGCTACAGCTTATTGCTTCTGCTTGCTGCTGCTGCAGCTTGCTGCTTCTCACTGCTGCTGCTTATGCTCACTACTTATCTGGCTGCTTATTGGCCTGCTTATTGCTCCCCCTAGCTCACATACACACATACATACATCTAATACACACATACACTCATATATATATATATATATATATATATATATATATATATATATATATATATGTCACTATATAACCACACTAATGATGCGCATGTACACATTTATTCTCCCATGATCACCAACACATCAAAGTAAAATATAGAACATACACATACTTATATATACATATATATATCATATAATAATTATAATTATAATACTCTAATAGTTATAACCAAGGTATATTGAATTGAAATGCAAGAAAACAAATACGTAGAGTGCACCGCACCCGTATCACAATCAATCTATGATACGCTTGCGATACGGCTCTACCACAACACCAAACATATCTCAAAGGATACGAGCAAGTCTAAAATCATAATTAGAAGAAACACGAAGTATTAGCTTCTCGTCTACGTTCCCGTATCAAAATGAGACATGCTCAAACTCCCGTGTCGAAAGAAAACCCCCAAATTAACTCGTATCACCAAATTGTCAGGATACGACCAACACGTAACCAATTATGGATACGACACTAGTCACACACAATCAAACACATGTCAATTTGGTCTAATTGACCTATTGACAAACACAAGATGTGCCAATCTCGGACTTCCCCCAAAATTGACACAAAATACCACATAACCTTCTCCATTGGCCTCCTATGAACCTAATTCTAATTCCTATTGGTAGCCTTAGTATATGGGAGGGTTCCTAATGATTAAATTAGAGAATTAGAGTCTAATTAGGGAGAAAAAACTGAATTTTACCTATTGGGAGATGGATTTCTAATGAAATCTCCAAATGAGTATCAAGAGCCTTCAACTTGTAGATCCTTGCTCCTTCTTGTAGATCCTTGCTTCCTCCTTGTAGATCCTTGCTTCCTCCTTGTAGATCCTTAATTCATTTTTGTTTTAATAGCCTCTAATAATGAATAGAAAAGAAATTGGGAAGAAATTTGTGTAGAAATTGGTGTAGGAATAAAGAAATTTGAAAGAGAAAAATTCTAGATCTAGATTTGGAATAAAAAAAATGAAGAGAGAGAGAGTCTCTCTCCACCCCTATGGTGGCCAACGTCTTCCCCTCCTCTAAGCTACTATAAAATATCTACAATACCCCTTAGGGCTTGGCATAAAAGAATTAATTAAGGAGGGAAGGTTCTAATCTAATTGGTTTAACTAATTAATTCATCCTCCTAATGAATGGGCTTACTATTGGGCTCAATTCTAACTAAAATTAAATATTGGTCCATTGATCTAATCCAAACTAGTTAGGTCTACTACACAAGTCCAAAATAAAATCTAACATCTAAAAATAAATAAATAATACAATAAATAATATTTACAATATGCACAATATTTAATATTATATTCCTAAAAGTAAAATACCTATGCCAAATTACCAATCTACCCCTAGTTGGAAAAGTGAGGGTGACAAACTGGTACACATTTGAAGATACCGACGCTGCTCCTGGTACCAAGTCAATAGTGAACTCTATTTCTCTATCCGGCGGTAGGCCTGGCAAATCCTCCGGAAAGACATCCTCGTACTCTGCAACTATTGGTGGGGGTACCGTTTCTATTGCCATATAAACTCCAGCTGTCTGGCCTACTTCTTGCTCGATGGTCCCCCGCAGGTACTCAAATTTTGGGTGATCTGGCGGTCTAAAAATGATGCTACCCCTCCGGCAATCCAGTATGGCATTGTACTGGCTCAACCAGTCCATTCCTAGCACAATGTCGAAGTTTGGCATCGGGAGTACCAAAAGTCAAGCTCTCATCTCCCGACCGCACATGACTATCAAGAACGTTCTAATAGTACTGATAACCGATACGATACCTCCTCAGGTAAGAATCTTTCAACACTTAGGTAAGGAGGAAGTATCTACTCTATGCATAGCAACAAAACTACTAGATATGAAAAATAGTGTAGCACCAGAATCAAATAATATAGTCGCAGATAATGATGCAACTAAAATGGTACCTGTGATAGCTTCCCCTTCTGGTTCCTCCTCTGTCACTGCTAGTGCAAAGGCCTGCCCGCACCTCTGCCCTTCTGCCTGCTGTCGGGCTTTATCATACTGAGTCTCCTGTGGGGCTAACGGTGGTCTGACCTGGTATCCACCAAGTGCAGGTGGACGCTGACCTCCAGCCTGGAATGGTGCTTTCTGGGCTGGTGCCGCTGGCCTCTGTCTTGTCTGTGGTGCTGTATCCCTGTGCTGTGGGCAATCTTAGGCAAGGTGTTTACTCACTCCATAAATCATGCACAATACTAGCTTCTTTCGGCAATCCCTGATAATATATCCCTTTTTGCCATAATAGTGACAAGTTGGGAGCTCCTTGTGCTGGTATGGTACTGGCCTCTGTTGTGTCTGCGCTCCTAGACGACAGATCGGTTCTCCCGCTCTGGGCTGAGCTCTGACTGGTACGGACATACTGGGATGCCTCAATCCTCTGCCAATAGCCTCCCGGATCCTGGCCTCTGTCAGAACCTCCTCGTAAGAGATCCTTGCCTGTGAGCTAGCAAACCTCTGGAGCTCGCAAGTCAGTCCGGCATGGAACCTCTTGGCCTTCTCTAAATTATTTAGTATCAGAACGGTACCAAATATGCTAAGACGACTGAACTCCGTGTCATACGCGTCTACAGTCATGTTCCCTTGCTCCAAGTACATGAACTGAGAGTAGAGTACATTCCTGACCGTAGCCAGAATATACTTCGCATTAAAGTATTCTAAAAACTGCTCCCACATATGCTTCTTGCCGATGCTATGCTCCATAGAGTCCCACCAGTGATGGGCATTACCTTTCAACTGGGCCCTCACTATGGTTATCCAATGGTCCGGAGGCAGCTGAGAAGCCTCCAACAGCATCTCTGTATTGGTGACCCAATAGGAGATCTCCTTTGTGGTCTCGCTGCCCGAAAAGGTATCTGGGCCCATCTGACAAAACCCTCGAACCGTACCAGCTGGCTGAATAGGTGCAAGTGCGGGTGCTGGGGTATGTGGCCTCTCTAGAACTGCCATCAAGCTCTGCCTCATAGTCTCGGCCTGATGCCTCTGCACATGTATCATGGCCTCAAAAAACAAAAATATCTGCGGCTGTCCCTCTGACTGTGGCATCTGAGGTGGGTTCCTCTGACTGTGGCATCTGAGGTAGGAAGGCTCCGTACGACATCTGCTGCGAGTACGTTCCGTATGACATCTGAGGTAGAAAGGGTGGAGGTGGTGGCAATGGAACCTCTGGCTGCGCTGTAGGTGTCTGCTGAGACATCAGCCTCTCGGGCTGCGGCATCGGCGTGGCCCTCAAAATCTGACCCTCGCGATGTTGTGTCAGAACAGCCTGTGAAGTCTGTCCCTCATGATGCTGCGTCGGATCAGCCTGAGAAGATTCTCTCTCTGCGCGGTATCGAATGGCACAATGGCACCGTATGCCCCGCATCTGCTACGCAAGTTTATCTCTCTGCAAGAGATAGAACTACTTTAAAAGAGTACGAAAACAAACAAACATGATATAAATATTTAAGTAGTTAGATACGAAGGAGGTTCAAATACAAAGGTAGATGAGATCAAATATTTCTATCCTATAGCAGGCTCGCCAGGCATGATACATACCACAAGCGATAATCAGAGATCTGTATTGGCCACCACTAAAACTATGTCACGCCCCAGTCCCAAAATATAATAGGACCGTCATGCGACAAGGCCAGTTGATAGAAACTAGATTAGGTTCCAAATTTAATGGCCCTTTCTAGAGGTACTACGATGTATAAATGGACTAAGTCCTAACTAATACTAACATGCAACAGGTAAATATCTAATCTAATCCACAGAATATAAATAAGAAATGCTAAAATAAATACTAAAAATAAGTACAGAGTCTGGATGTCATAATATAACCAAAATAAGTCCGATGGGAATAAACCTACTGAATATAATACTGAAATGAAAGTATGAAAGGACAGATAAGAATACTAGACTAGAACATCGACTAACTAGATAAAGATGCTCTAGCCCTACTAGTGATCAGGGAAACACTGAAGGTAACACCTCAAGCTCCTCCCCACTCGCGTACCTCATGTCCTGTCCGGGCCCGTACACGGTCGGGTAGTACGCTTCGTCCAAATCTAGAAGGGAACCAGGTCCTCATAGGGACGTAACAAGATACAAAAATACATGCCGAATATAAATACTAAAAAAGTAAGGGGGTGTACTAACCATCAAAGTGAATTCAATCTGAGGACAACCTTGGTACATATGGGTAGGAGTAGGCATAACGTCCAACACTCCAAAGAGTATGGTATCTGCACATGTAACGTCCATAATTTTAAAGAATGAGGTATCTGCATATATGTATATGTTCGTAACGCTCCAAAGAATGCGGTATCTGAATAAAGGGGGTCATTGGATCCGTGGCTCTTTTGGACACTATGTATACCAATGTGTGTATCCCATATGCCTACCAGTTGTCCTCCCCGCCCAATACAAATATATAAGTCGAACAAACGATGAGCACACTTCGTAACTAACATGCCAGGTCTCAAATAACTAGACTAACCTGACTACGCACTAAACCATGATGCATATTGCATGCCCCGATAGCTAGTCGGGTACGCCAACTCGCATCCCAATATGAGTTTGTTATCGTGATGAGTGTAAGAAGATTTAGAGTCTTGGAAGATATCAGAATATCTCTATAATAGTGGGTGAGTCTGCTAGAGACTAAGTCAATACACTACTCATCGACGCAATCGTCGACTGCACCAGTCATTCTCGAACGCGTATAGTTATAGCTAATATTTGCAACAATAACTCATGCAACGTTTAATAACTTGAATTAAACAGTAAATATGGCAGGGTATACTTGCCTGAATCCTCAAGCGACGAATGCCAAAGTCCTGCTCTCGAATCCTCGCCCGAACGATCCAACGAGCCTATATATAATATAATATAATATAATATAATATAATATAATATAATATAATATAATATAATATAATATAATATAATATAATATAATATAATATAATAACAATCAGTCATTATACTAGTATACGCACAAAAGTACAGCTATACACTGTACTTAGAAGATAACGCAGGTAGGGGTTTTAACCAGGTCAACTAGAAGGGTTGAGTGTGCAGGAGTATAAGAAGTACACAAGTGTCAAGTCCCTCTAATCTCAATATTAACCTGAAATGTAATATCATAACTTAGGTGCATTGATCTCGTGTTAGGGTAGGTCCCACTATAAATATGTAAATGCAACATACTATACCCTTAAGTTCCATGATTCAACTCCACAAATATTTTCATGTATCAACCTATTATGAAATACCAAATTTCAAGTGTCTGCAATGTTGTTAAATCTAGACATTAAGAAAAATAGGTGCAATATACTATATAAATCATGGAGTTGTATATATTAGAACCTAAACATCATCACAAGTCATCCAGGTATTATATCCTTCATTAATATTGTATTAAAACATGTTTTAATATATGTAAATACTCAACTCTCTTCCATACTACATGCTGAATTTTTTTTTTAACTCATACAATATTAGACAAAACTAGTTCACTCCCATTCACAATACACATTCAAATCTCATGGTATATGAATATATCATTTAACACTTAAAATCTGAGAATAACAAGTCCTAAATTTAAGTTCTAAAACATATTTAAAGGGTGTTTCACCATGGGTTACAAATGTATGTGCTCATGTGTTCATGGGTGTTCCAAGTTAAGAATGAGAAGATGATGAAGGACATGGAGAAAGAAAAACAAGAATAAAACTTATGTTTATATATATATATATATATATATATATATAGAAAGAAGAACAAGATGAAGAAAAAGGGGAAGAAGAGAGTTCCAAGTCACTTGAATGGATAGAGGAAGGGAGGTGCTCAGTTGGGGGGGGGTGGCCTGCCGTCAGCAGGCTGTTGTGCCGCTGGGAGTGAGGTGGTCCAACGGGGGAGGAGGTGGAGAGGATGGTGACATTGATGGTGGTGTTGAAGGTGGTGGTTCATGGTGGTGATGGGGGTGATGGCCAAATATGTATGAGGGAGAGAGGGAGAGTATATTGAGGAAGGGAGATGATAAGTGTAATAAATAAAGGAGAAAGAGGGGAGAAGTATTTAATGAGGGGAGAGAGAGGGTGCTTGGAGATTTGGGCCGGCTAGGTTCCCAATGTAGTATAGTTTGTCATAAAAAATGGGTGGTGGAGATGTGATGGGGTTTGAATGGAGGGTGAGAATTTAAAATAAACATAATACCATGCAAAAGAGGGAGGGGATGCACATGACTGGTTAAGTCACTTCAAATAGGGTGTTTTTCATTTGTTCCAACCAATAGGAGGTTGACAAATGGTTCATTATTTGCACAAAGGTCCCCAATAGTTTAGGACTTGTACAAAGAAGAAAATTGGATTGAATGTGGGAAAAAAACTATGTTTGGTGTGTTGTAGTGGAGGAAATTTGTGTATGTTTTGTATGAACCATAAGGGTTGAGTGTGGGTTTGGGTTGGTGTTTGGTCTAGTTTTGGGTTAGGTTGAGCCGGTTGTGCCAAAATAAATAGAAGTTGTATCGTAGGTATTCTTTAATAAATTGGAAGTGCATGGGGGTTCATATAGGGGTGACACAAGTATCATGGACGTAGAAGACTCGGAATAGATTATTTTCATAAATTGGGTTGCAAGAAATAGGTCGAGGTTGTGTCTCCAATTTTGATTGGAACGACATATGTGCGAAGTTTGGGTTTAAAAATTTGATATTTTGTAACAAATATTATGCAGCTAAAATGAAGCACAAGGGAGGGTATTTATGAGTGAAACAGAGGTCAAAATGGAAGACTAGCACATCTAGTTCAAGTGTGTAAAATTTGTTAGAAAATAAATGCTAGAGTAGCGCTCCAAATATCGAAATAACGGTAAGGTGTACCAAGTGATACGGAATTTTATACATTTATATAAAATACCATGTTCTAATTCTAAATGAATCCAAACTAACCATAATCTCTCTCTAAGCCAATTAGACCTATATTTGATCGAGAGGGTTTATAAGAATGTAAATCACAGTACAATGACAAGATATACTTGTTTGGTAATGGTTTGGTGCTGAAACGACGCAAGACAACAGAGTACATCGAACCAGAAAATATGGAAGCTGAACAAACATCTCCGGATGCTGAAATAAATATCACCAATATTTTCGGAATAAGAGAGAGAGAGTCAAAAAATACTACCCTTACGTCCAATTTGGACACAGGGGCAAAAATGTAATTTCAGACCAAAGCGGAGTCCACATGTGGGCCACTTTGTACAAAAAAATATGTCAGGGGTAAAGGTCTCTAAAAGGGACAAATTAGTGTCTACGATTCCAGAATGATGACATGACCTTAATGTAATATCCGGAATTAGATTTCGATGAGCCGATCACGGAATCGCCCGTCAAGTCGGGACCATGGGACCCACAAAACGACGTTCTGGTCAACATTTTCAGAATCGAACCAAACTTGGGTCACAGGACCAGCGTAATGCTACAAGTTCGATGGCACAAGTTTTGTCATGATATGAGGTTGTTACAAAAGTTAAAGACCAGAATATAAGAATATGTATAAAATAAAGACGAAAGTTAAATTATAATTAGTGGATTATTGGAGGGTTAAAGTGAATAATTACTTCAAATGTAAGCCCTTCCATTTCTTCCTGTACGTGCACATATATCACCAACCAAGTTACTGTGCTAACTAATAAACATGAGTGGAATGTAGATGAAGATGGGGGGGGGGGGGTTAAAATTATACCTTTTTTTAAAGCTCCAGACTCTTGCTTGTTGAGAACACCATAGTAAATATAGGAATAAGACCGCCTCATTTTGCTCCCTTAATTTGCTCATATTATTGATTCTAATCTTAACAACGTCCAGCTCATTCGGAGGGGTCCTCAAACTAGGCAGAGGGGGAGAACGACCACAACTTGGTCTCAAGCGAGCCTGTGCCCGTGACGACCAGAGGTTTGCGGGAAGCTCGAGTGCTTGGTTGCATGGCCAGGGCACGCAAGAAGTATGATGCCTGAGGGGCGGAGATGTGAAGGTGACGAGGGAGGAGGGCCCGCTTTCATGAGGAAAGCAAGAGAGGGATTGTGTGGTGCTATATTATGGTTTTTCTTTTCTTCTACTACATATCTCTATAGGTTTTTATATAGCACCACAGTTGATAGGGTTTGGGTGGATCCGGGTCTAGTTTGCTCTGAGAGGCCTAAGGCTAACTAAGATTAATGGGAAAAGCAAAAGAGGTTCAAAGCATTTAATAATGTACATAAATAAATTATAAGAACCTAATATAACAACAAGTGCACCCCTGGATACATGAGCTGTAGGTTTATTATTCTCTTTATTTAATTATATAAAAATATGTAGTTAGCAGGAAATCCAACAAAATAAATTCGTATACCAAATAAATTCTAGAAATTTTGCTATAATATTCTAACAACTAAATTTTATACTTAGGAATGTATTTTGTAAAATAAATTTGAGTTAATAAATATAAATAAATATTTATATAAGTAAATAGATCAAAGTGTTTATTTCTAATTAACCAAAAAAAATAATATAAATAAATTCAATAATTTAATAAAAAATACTTAAAATAAAATTTAAATTTTAGGGGGTTTAGACATCAGGTACCACTCGACCACCAATTTTCTCATGTCGGAACATAAGAGCATTAAAATCCCCCATAAGAAGGAGTGGTAGTTTATAATGGACTGCAACCTCCACACATAAGTAAACAATATCCTGCCAGAGAGCCTCCCTCCTACGATGATCATTCTGTCCATAAACTGCTCCAAATATGAATTTTAGACCACCCCTGTTTGCCAATTCCACATAAATCAGTTGGTCTGATGAATGCACCACCCGACCATCCCAGTTGCAAGTGTCCCACTGAAGCCAAATTCTCGCCATATTGCATAAATCAAGATTATACGTATGTTGCCAAAAGGTAGGCGTCCGTCGTGCAAGTACCCTCTCCGATTTAATCTTAGTCTCCAGAAGAGCCACAACTGTACATTGCTCCTTCCTGAGAACCTTACTAACCTCTTTCCATCACCCTAACGAGCACACTCCACACATGGTCCAGGCCAACATAGACATTAATTAAATAATAGGAGACCCCCTCCTCTCCGCCCATATGTCCTCCATTAGAGGGAATTGCAGACACATCATGTTCATCCTCTAACATCTACTATATAGTATTGATTCGCAGTAAATTAGACCACTCCGGATTGTCAATACACAACAGTCCCTCTACACCATCATCTGGTTTGGTTAGTCCCCCCTCTTCTGGCGTCCTCTGTGGTAGGTTTTGCCCTTCGCTTACGACTGTTGAATCCACCCTTCGCCAAATGCTAAGACTCCACCGTGTGCTTGCCCTTGCGTATACGACCACTGGGGGACGACTGCCCCCTTTATAACCTCCGCCTCCTGCTACCTTTGTACCCTCACCGGAGATTGCTTGGTTTAAAAAACCACCATCGAACCCACCGTAAAACCACTCTGTACTGCAGCATCAATAGGCCCAATCGACTGATCACCTCCCATCCGTTGGCACTGCTCCAAGACAATGTCCAACTCGAGCACCATACCACTATCATCACCTGTATCAGAGGTGCCCGGTTGGTTGGCAGCAACACACTGCTCCCTGATTGCTTGAGCTATATATATATATATATATATATATATATATATATATATATATATATATATATATATATATATATATATATATATTCTTTTCTTCTTTATATTTCTTCCGGGGTAGAAAATATTCTTATTAAAGTTTCAATAGTATAGGTTGCCATCTCTTGCAAGACCAGTCAATCTTTTATAGCCTAGTTATTCCTTAAATTTCGAAGATAATTTTTTTCTAGGGGATAGGATTGTAAAAACCACTTTTCACCTTAGGAATATTTTAGTAATTTTACATGTTGCTAATATTATTATATTAATTATATTAGTGGTTAGTCGATAATTAATTAGTATTGCCAAGAATTAATTAGTGTTAGTATTAGTACTAGCTAATTAAAATTAATTAAATTAGTTGTCATGGATAAAATATTTCTTTCTTGTTAGATTATATTCCTTCCATAAGTAATTAGATTCATTTTCCTCTTAAATTTGAATTTGAATTAGTGAGTGGAGTGTCATGTTTAGTAATTAGATCAACATCCAAGGATAATGACTAGGATGTCCCTATCAGGAAGAAATTCAAATTCAATTTTATCTCTAATATACCTACTTCTTCTCCAAGATACTTCACATATAATTTATTTCATTTTCTACCAATTTCTAGATCTAGAATTTGAATTTCAACCCAATTTTCCACCAAAACCACTTATTCTTCTTCTATTGAAAATGGAGGAGCTTGGAAGATAAGATAAAGCTTGAAGAGGAGTCTAAGCATTGAGGATCGTATCCGATTCATCTTTCTTGTGTCCAAATTTGGAGTTTTTTAAAGGAGCCACACCAACACTAGGTAATTATCTCATTTTCACCAAATTCATGGCAAAAGATCTAGTTCAAAGGAGCCACACCAACACTAGGAGTCCAAGATATCCCTTGGACCTGTAGGAACCTTTTCATGGTTGGAATTGACTCTCCAATGATAGATCTAGGTATTAGAAGCCTTCCAATTGGTAGATCTAAGCTTTTGTTAAGAGGAATGATAATTTTGGGGCTCAATTTGGGGGAATTTTAAATTATGTCCACCAGGTATGTGAGTGATGTCCTCACTAGGACTATTAGTATCAAATTGAGTGTATGTTGGTGTCCTTGTGTCCATAATTGGATACATAGAGACCGTATCATGATAAGCCATGATACTGGTAGGTTATTTTCATAATTCTTTGTATTAGTGTTCCATTGTGTCAATTCCTTGTACATTTATTTGAATTTTTTAGTTTAACTAAATTATAGCTATAATTCATATAATAATTATGTTCTATATGGTTTTGTTATCGTGGTTGTGTTGGTTTACCATGAGGTATTGGTGATTATCATAGAATATCATAAGTGTTGGTGTGTTGGTGGTATATGAAGTGCACTCCAGGTGTTTGTGCTAATGTGTTAGAGTGTGGTGTTTGTGTTTGTGTGATTGGGAGGGTAGAGGTTAGTTGTGTTCAAGTGTGCATAGTATAAGTGCACTTGGAGTTGGATGTTGTTGAAGTGCTGGTGGAGTAGAAGAGAAGTAGCAGTTGAGTATCAACATTTGAGTATCGTACAATGCTTGCTATTCTGCACAACAATGTGGAAATGCATCATGTGTAGTGAAGTATAGGAGCTTGGATTTGCAGACAATGGGCTCAGACAGATGTGGTAGTAAACTGTATTGCTATTCTAGATAGCAGTAGCAGCAGATTGGAGAAGAGTTTCTGCAGTCTAGAATAGTGGGACAATAATGCATTAGTTGGGGACTTTGTGTAGGCAATTGGGTAGTAGGGGCTCAGGTTTTGCAGTGAAGGGATTGCAGGAGCTCAGTATCAGCAACTATGAAGCAACATCAGCACTTCCATACTGCAGGTACCTGAGTACCAGGTTAGTGTATGAGAGGGTGCATTATTGATGCACAAGTTCAGTGAGTGTATTAAGTGTTCAGATATCAAGGGGTATATGTGAGGTAGTAGTGAAGGGGTTAGTTGGGTAATAATGTTGCCTAGGGTGGTGTTGAGCATTTGAGTTAGTGTGTCTAGGGAGCATAGTGATGTGTGTTAGTATGTAGAGTGTGTCATGGTTGAGTGTTAGTATAGAGTGTGGTATGTAGGTTGGGGTAGTGATACCTTAGTACCACATGATATTGATGTGGCACCATGGTACCATGTACCCATATTTGGGGTATATGTGAGATGAGTTGGGTATCATATTGATACCAAGTGATTCTAGGTTGGGGTTATATTAAATATTAACTTTTGAGTATTAAGTTAAGGTATTAGTCTAAAAACTAGGATACGGGATAATATATTAAGGTAATGGGTAAGATACTAGCTATTGGTTAAGGTAATGAGGAATAGGCTAAGGTAATAGGATATGGTTACATATATGGTATCTTAGATATTTGTACTAACTAGCATAACTTAGAAATTTAGTATTATGACGGTTTTGACCTAGAAAAACCTAGAATTGACTAGTTTAACTATATAGGCCAATCAAGTTGATAATTTGGAACCCAAATTAGGTAATTGACCTAGTTTAACCAAATAACCTAGTTTTGACCTAGAAATCTAGTTTTAAGCTAGTTAAGCTTATTTATGATTCCAAAATACCTATTTGACATAAAATTCATATATAGGTCTTTGAGGCTTCGATATGGGCACTGTTTGATATTTTATCTCAGGACCACAGGCGAGCAGATTCTTTGATAGTTTTCTCTACTTGATGATTACTATGATACATGTTTTAGTAGTGTTGCACTTCATTCCTGATACGATGGTACATGAATTAGTATATTATGGATATATGTCATAAGATGTTGCTTTCATGTAATTCATGTGCATGTTATCCATGTACATGTTATTCATGTACATGTTCTCCATATACAAGTTATTCCTGTGTAACGTGTCATGGTTTGGATCCATTGTACAATTCGGGGGTAGAAAAATCTTAGTTATATGTTTGATCATACCCTCCATATGTAAGTAAACCATGTGAGTGTTAATCATACACCTCACTTATGATTAACCAGGCTATAAATTTCTGTGCAAGTTCCTAAGCCGTTTATATATCGAAGCTAGTATTGCAAGCACTTAGTTAGTATAGTTATTTCTCGTTCAGTTCATATTCATGATTTATGTCCTATTTCTCTTGCTTTACTTACCTTCATTATTATTGTGCCATATTCGTGCGCTTACTTCTTTATGATGTATTACATTGATATACTATTTTATAGTCTTTATCATTTCATTGAAACTGCTATTGGGTTGTACTCGTTCCATCCTGACTGGATAAAATTTTAGGCTTTATTGTGCTCCACGTTCCTGGGTTTAGAGTGATGCTTTGGTCGAGACTACTTTTGCACTGTGGACCTAGAAGTGACCTCTGGTGAGATCTAGGCTAGTATTTCTCTATCTTAGTGCCATGCCTTAGTTTTATTTTTTTTATATTGTTGTTTGGATTATTTTTCTTGTTTATTTCTTCCTATAGAATATTATGATTGAGTATACTTAGCTAGCTGATCTTGTATTGAGCTTGAGGTCTAGACAATATTCTACTGCCATTGTTGTAGCATAGGTTGGTCTGTAACCCCTAAAAATTCAATAAAAGGTTTTTTTCTAATAAATAAATAATTCCTTAAATAAATGAACCTTTACCTTAATTTTGCTAGAGTAAATTAATAATGTTACCATACACATTTTACATAGTTAGAAGCCAACCCACCATAGGCAAAGCCCTGGATCAACGAGACATTTGGGCTACTTAAACTCAAACCCACAAACCCGTAGTCTGACCTAGTTAACCAACCAGCCAAGACTAAAGACTCTAAAAAAAACTAAGCAGTCATGTGGTCCATCAACCAGAATCTGACACACACCTAACCATTTTCTCCTTACCCCGCTGTTCGATTCACCCAAAATCGACGGAGAAAGGGAAGCATAACCGACCGTAGCTAACCGACCGACCGAGATTCTTCTGGAGAGTTCCGATAACCTCGTCACCCCTGGGCCGAGATGGTTAGAAAAGGGAAGGCAAACCAAATGCTGCCCTTGGCCTTCTTTATTTTCGATGAAATATAAATCAATATCTCGATCTCTATTACCTCCTGACAGACCCTTGTAGAAGCATGAAAAAAAAGCTGGGAATTATTCGCGTATTTTACAGTCAAAACCCCCAACATACAAGAAGTACACATTAAACAAAGCTTTAAGGCTGTGTGGCATAAAATATGGCTTCAGAGCTGTCTGCGTAAAACAACTTCAAGGTTGTTTGGCATAAAATAGGGCTTCAAAGCTGTCCGCATAAACAGAGTTTCAGAGCTGTCCGTGTAAAGCAGAGCTTCAAGGCTGTTTGGCGTAAAATATTGCTATACCTTCCTGCGTAAAATTTAAAATATGTTGTTTTTAATGCAGCATAAAGTTGTACGAGGAACTCTTCGTATTCCTCGGATGAATTTGTCAGTCAAATCAGTGAACCTGACATCTGACAAAAGTACCGCACGATGATCGAGAGGACGTCTGTGATGATGATTTTGTACAAAGACCCAGGTTGTCATTTAGTGACATATTTTTGATACAAGTCGTTTTTACGCATTCAAAGGAAAAAATGGAGTCTTCAGAAAACACAGCCTATTCTACATTGACAGGAATGAGTTTTTACGCTCAAGACAAGACAAAATCAGACGCGACGTCAAAAGCTGTTTCTCGTACAGAGATCGAGGCATATCTCTGCATTTAATGCACGAGATTTTGTTCTATTTTTAATTTGTCACGACTGGGAAAGCTAAAACTGTGACTAATACGCTCATATCACCATCCTTGCATTTTTATGCCAACCAGGCTATTTTTAACTATAGGAGTACACCGTAAGCTATCTCCTCGAAATACGCCAACTCGGCTATATTTGCAAAGGTACGTGATAAGGCTATTTAGCCCAGAATACGCTCAAGACCTCTGTCGTGAAGGATAATTGGCGATTTTACGCTGGTTATCTATTATTCATGAATCATCAAGTTTTACGCAGGGGAAGTTACCTACGTGGCTTGCATGCCATGATCTTCGAGAAGCAGTTATACGCGTTACTTTAGAAAAGGATACGTGTCATATGCAGATTCAGAGGATTATTTGAACGTGGGTAGCAGTTGTCAAAACTGTAGCATAAAGGAGGAAATCTTCTTCACAGTTTGGCCTTTTACGCCAATAAGACAGTTATTTGGCTTTTACGCCAACCAGGCAGTTATTTGGCTTTTACGCCAATCATCTTTACGCAGGGGCAGTTACCTACGTGGCTTGCATGCCATGATCTTCGAGAAGCGGTTATACGCGTTACCTTATAAAAGCACACGTGTCATACGCAGATTCAGAAGATTATTGGAACGTGGGTAGCAGTTGTCATAACCGCAGCGTAAAAGATGCAATCTTCTTCACAGTTTGGCCTTTTACGCCAACAAGACAGTTATTTGGCTTTTACGCCAACCAGACAGTTATTTGATTGATCTCTATAAATAGAGACCCCTGGTCACAGGGGAAGGGGATTGAATCATATTCTATCATGTTCATATTACCTCTGAATAGATATGTTTAACTAATTAGAAGAAGAATAGGTTTTTTTGGCTGACAACTTTGGCAACAGGAATTTGACCCTACTTGCAACTTTCCTTTGACTAGCTTTTGCCTTCAGTTCAGAGAAAGTTTGAAGCTTCTTCTACAACACTTCTTTATCATCGTGTAGTCCAAGGAACAAAATGATCGACTGCAGATCAGACTTCCATAGCAATACTTCCCCAGAATCATTTTATTGTACTTAACATCCTCGTATAAGATTACTTGTACTTTTTCTTTTTTCTCGTTTGTAAGCAAAAGTTTCGTATAAACATTTGTTTATCTAAACAAAACGGC
The DNA here is from genome assembly GCA_036927795.1 of Iris macrosiphon. NCBI lineage: Eukaryota > Viridiplantae > Streptophyta > Magnoliopsida > Asparagales > Iridaceae > Iris > Iris macrosiphon. Next base: position 74,534,352 of record JAYESA010000016.1, read on the forward strand.
GACTATGCTGGGGAAGACTTTCTCCTCTGAAGAGAAAGCAATTGCTCAACACGATGTTGTATCCATCGAATCGACGAAGAAGACTTTGGTCGCCCAGTTCGACCAATCTGCCTATGAAGACATGCTTCATGCAGGGGGTAGTTCTTATTCCTCCTCTGTCCATAACAACAGGAAGCTGCGTAAAGTGTGGATGCCTAAGACGTCCTCTACCCTTCCTGCAAGTTCTCATTCACTGATCAACAAAGTTGTGACAACACAACCAACACGCCCTGTGCGTAAAACTTTGTCTCCCATTTGTGACATGGTAGACAAAACTTCTGGCAATGCCTCAGTGCCAATCCAGAAGTCCCAAATGCACCCTGCGCATAAACCTTCGTCTCCCGTCTGTGACATGGTAGACAAAATTCCTAGCAATGCCTCAGTGCCAATCCAGAAGTCCCAAACACGCCCTGCGCGTAAACCTTCGTCTCCCGTCTGTGACATGGTAGACAAAACTTCTGGCAAGGCCTCAGTGCCAATCCAGAAATTTCAAACATGCCCTGCGCGTAAAATTACATCTTCCGTCTATGATGAGGCAGATGTACCCTTTGATCACATCAAAGGAATAGACAATGACAGGCTAAGGGGGAGTCACCCTCGAATAGTCAGAGCATCATCTGAAACTGAGAGTAGCATCTCCTTTGAGTCTGAAGATGATAAAACTATGACCGTCTTCCCTGAGGATAGTGCGACTCAAGAACCCAAGGCGGAAGGGCTCAGCGATCGCCAACGACTCGATGCTCTTGAGGTAATGATGCATACCATGAGTGCCACAATGCAGACACTGGCCCTCAAGGCAAACATGGTCCTACTGACCTCAGGGCCCGCAGTAACGCAGCAAGCCAGAGTATCAATCTTCTGGTGATCCACACCAACCCATCATGCCGTGAGGATGGTGATTCCCAAGAACCAGACAATGACATGTCTAGGGGTAGTCTCCCTCGACAAGACAGAGCAGTATCCAAAGCTGGGGGTAGAATTCCCTCTGAGTCCGAAAATGATGCAAAATTATCAGTCTTCCCTGAGGACCGTACGACTTAGGTATCGGAAGCCCTAAATCCAAAGGGGACTTTCTCCTTCAATGATGATGACATCATTGAAATCTTCAATATATTGATGAAGGAAAATAAACTTCGGCTACCCAACAGCAGATACCCTGAAAAGGCTGACAAGGTCGATGACCCAAAATATTGTCTCTTTCATCGGTACATTTATCACCCCACAAAGACATGCTATGTACTGAAAAGGAAAATTCAGAAGTTGATCGATGCCAAAGTCATCACTTTGCATAATAACGAGAAGACGGTCACTGCAAATATGATCTCACTCCAATTTGGCAATTTTTCCCCTCAAAAAGTACCGGATGATGAGTCCCCAAAGTCTCCCCAGCGGAGCAACCTTCAGGTCTATCCTCATTTTTCGGATAGACCACAATCAATAAAACTTATTACTTGCACTCTCGCGTGCAAGAAGTAATAAATCCACCAAAAATCCTCCAGTGGGATATCCTCATGATCGTACCTAACCTCTTGGTATGGCTATTGATCAGCTCATGTCTACGTCACCTCTGCGCTTTTATCCTTCCCCGAGAGTCTGCTATGTCCAAGTGACCTCTGAGCAAACCTCTCCCTACGACTATCATCAGTCGTCATCTCAACTTATCACCCGTGCTTAAATTTAGGTACGCCATCGGTATTAAGTCCACAAAACCTATCATGACTATATTACCTCTGATAGGGTTTTTATCTTGAACTTATTACTTACACTCTCGTGCACAAGAAGTAATAGGTCCACCAAAATCCCCCTGTGGGATGCCCGCAATGGAAATGAATTGTTCAAATCCATATTACCTCTGAACTATCCTCATTTTCCCCAGCAGAGAAAAAGTCAGTTCATGTTCATATTACCTCTGAACTACGTCTCTCCACTATCCCCACAGAATAATATCTTACTATGTCCATATTACCTTTGAGTAAGATATTTTTAGAACTTTTCCATGTCCATATTACCTCTGAGTAAAGTTCTACTTTTTTCAACTTTCTACTATCACGTTCGTATAACCCCTGATAGTGCTAGTCATTTCAGCTTATTACTCGTACTTAAGGTACGCCATGGGTAATAAGTCTACAACCCAAGAGTTTGCCATATTCATCTTACCTCTGAGCAAACTTCCCTATTTGAGTATCGATCACCTGTTCCTCCGACTCAACTACGTGTGGGGGTAGACATACCACTAAAACCAATCTCGTTAGACGCTAGCCATGTTCACATTATCTCTGAGCTATCGTCCTACCAATCTCCCCAGTTGAGTAGCCCTCAGGTCCACTTGCACACTCTCGCAGTGACCACTAAAACCAATCTTATTAGACGCTAGCCATGTTCACATTATCTCTGAGCTATCGTCCTACCAATCTCCCCAGCGGAGTAGCCCTCAGGTCCACTTGCACACTCTCGCAGTGACCACTAAAACCAATCTCGTTAGACGCTAGCCATGTTCACATTATCTCTGAGCTATCTTTCTACCAATCTCCCCAGCGGAGTAGCCCTCAGGTCCACTTGCACACTCTCGCAGTGACCACTAAAATTAATCTCGTTAGACGCTAGCCATGTTCACATTATATCTGAGCTATCGTTCTACCAATCTCCCCATCGGATCAACCCTCAGGTCTATCTTCATTCTTGGATAGACCACACTCAGCAAACCACTCCCCAGTGAGTGTCCTAGATATTAGTTCACGTCCATATTACCTCGGAACTACCGTCCTAATATTTCTTCCCAACTGAGTCTGCCATGTCCATATTACCTCTGAGCAAACCCCCTGGGTCTTGGCTATTGATCATCACGTCCATATTACCTCTAATATCGGTTGCCATATCTACTTATCACTCGTACTCACCAAGATACAACAATGGTGTTAAGTTCACAAAATCTGCCATGTCCATGTGACCTCTGAGCAAACCTCTCCCTACGACTATCATCAGTCATCATCTAAACTTATCACCCGTACTTAATTCTAAGTACGCCAGCGGTGTTAAGTCCACAAAACCTACCACGTCCATATTACCTCTGGCTGGGCTTGTTTTAAACTTATTACTTGCACTCCAGTGCACAAAAGGTAATAGGTCCACCAAAGATCCCCTAGTAGGATATCCTAAAAAACTATGATATCTTACCACATCCACATTACCTCTGAATAGATATGTTTAACTAATTTGAAATTTCAAAACCTATCACGTCCATATTACCTCTGATAGTGTTTTGTATACAAATTTAGTTGGATCATATTCTATCATGTTCATATTACCTCTGAGTAAGATATTTTCAGAACTTTTCCATGTCTATATTACCTCTGAGTAAAGTTCTTCTCTTCGACTTTCTACTATCACGTGCGTATAACCCCTGATAGTGTCAGTCATTTCAACTTGTTATCCGTACCTAGTCTTAGGTATGCCTTGGGTAATAAGTCTACTAAAATTCTCCAAGAGAATGGAATGTACTACCCCGTACATATCACCTCTAGCGGGATATTCATTCCCATATCAAAGACTTTTTCCATGCTTCTTTCAAAGTGTTTCAAAACTTGTCCAAGTTTTAAAAACTTTGAAGGGGGTCCTGTAGAAGCATAAAAAAAAGCTAGGAATTATCCACATATTTTACAGTCAAAACCCCCAACATACATGAAGTACGCGTAAAACAAAGTTTTAAGGCTGTGTGGCGTAAAATATGGCTTCAGAGCTGTCTGCGTAAAACAACTTCAAGATTGTTTGGCGTAAAATAGGGCTTCAAAGCTGTCCGCGTAAAACAGAGTTTCAGAGCTGTCCGCGTAAAGCAGTGCTTCAAGGCTGTTTGGCGTAAAAGGTTGCTATAACTTCCTGCGTAAAGTTTAAAATACGTTGTTTTTAATGTAGCATAAAGTTGTACGAGTAACTCTTCGTATTCCTCAGATGAATTTGTCAGTCAAATCAGTGAACCTGACATATGATAAAAGTACTGCACGATGATCGAGAGGACGGCTATGGTGATGATTTTGCGCAGAGACGCAGGTTGTCATTTAGTGACATATTTTTGATACAAGTCATTTTTACGCATTCAAAGGAAGAAAAATGGAGTCTTCAGAATATGCTGCCTATTATACATTGACAAGAATGAGTTTTTACGCTCAAGACAAGACAAAATCAGACACCACGTCAAAAGCTGTTTCTCATACAAAGCTCGAGGTATATCTCTACATTTAATACACGAGATTTTGTTCTATTTTTAATTTGTCACGAATGAGAAAGCTAAAACTGTGACTAATACGCTCACATCACCATCCTTGTATTTTATGCCAACCAGGCTATTTTTAACTATAGGAGTATGCCGTAAGCTATCTCCTCGAAATACGCCACTCGGCTATATTTGCAAAGGTATGTGATAAGGCTATTTAGTCCAGAATAAGCTCAAGACCTTAGTTGTGAAGGATAATTGGCTATTTTACGCTGGTTATCTATTATTCATGAATCATCAAGTTTTACGCAGGGGCAGTTACCTACGTGGCTTGCATGCCATGATCTTCGAGAAGCGGTTATACGCGTTACCTTATAAAGGGATACGTGTCATACGCAGATTCAGAGGATTATTTGAACGTGGGTAGCAGTTGTCAAAACCGTAGCATAAATGAGGCAATCTTCTTCACAGTTTGGCCTTTTATGCCAACAAGACAGTTATTTGGCTTTTACGCCAATCATCTTTACGCAGGGGCAGTTACCTACGTGGCTTGCATGCCATGATCTTCGAGAAGCGGTTATACGAGTTACCTTATAAAGGTACATGTGTCATACGCAGATTCAGAAGATTATTGGAACGTGGGTAGCAGTTGTCATAACCGCAGCGTAAAAGATGCAATCTTCTTCACAGTTTGGCCTTTTACGCTAACAAGACAGTTATTTGGCTTTTACGCCAACCAGGCAGTTATTTGATTGATCTCTATAAATAGAGACCCCTGGTCATAGGGGAAGGGGGTTGAATCATATTCTATCATGTTCATATTACCTCTGAATAGATATGTTTAACTAATTGGGAGAAGAATAGGTTTTTTGGCTGACAACTTTGGCAACAGGAATTTGACCATACTTGCAACTTTTCTTTGACTGGCTTTTGCCTTTAGTTCAGAGAAAGTTTGAAGCTTCTTCTACAGCACTTCTTCATCATCGTGTAGTCCAAGGAACAAAGTGTTCGACTGCAGATCAGACTTCCATAGCAATACTTTTCCAGAATTATTTTATTGTACTTAACATCCTCGTATATGATTACTTGTACTTTTTCTCTTTTCTCGTTTGTAAGCAAAAGTTTCGTATAAACATTTGTTTATCCAAACAACCCTTCCAACAACTTCTCGCACCTCCTCGGAGTCACCAGAACGTTCGCGAGCCATCCCCTCCACCTCCTCAACCCTAGTTCCTTCGGCTATAAATAGGCGACCGACCCCCCCTTATTGTCCATTACCAAACAGCGGCAAAGCCCTGTCCCATTTCCCTCCACCACTCCTCCATAAAGAAGTCGTTAGACTTTGCCTCCCCGAACTTGGAGGTCACTAGCCATGGTGGTCCGGCTCACTTCAGTGTCAAAGGTCGATCGATAGGCGGTCGTCTTCGCATGGATCTTTCCTCCGCCGACAGTTGTGTCCTTCTCCGACGACAACAAGCTTCGACAAAGGGTTCGAACCACCTTTCTCTTCGTGTCCGACCGAAGACTCAATCGACGGAGTGGCAAGCTCAAGAGTAATCAAGACGATGATCAGGGACCTCAGTGATGACCCGATATGGTAACTTTTGACCCCTATTTTCTCTGTGGTTCGATCAATTTGATTGCTCTCTTCTTGCTATTCGAAACCACTTCAAAATTGAACTGTTCGATTCCTTTTTAATCTATTTCTCTTGATCGAATACTTTATTGATTTAATTTTTAGGTTCTGAGCTAATCAAATCTCAAATCCAGAGTATTTCTTGGTATGATTGGTGAAAATTCGATCAGCAGTAGGAGTGATTCCTTGATAGGTAAGAGTTCGATTCCTTATAATTTGATTCTTTTAGCAATGGAAAGCCAGGAAGAATGCTAACTGTGGTCCTATGTTTGTGCATGTAATGTGTTTGATATAATGTCTCAAAGAAAGATCGATAGTGGTTTATGATCAAGACTTGAGTATCATTCATTTCAGTCATGTCCATAAGAAGATCTGGACATCGAGTTGATCAGGTGAATCCTTTCCTGCTCTTTCTTCTTGATTCTGTTGTATAAATTCATCTTTTTGTCGAAATTGCAAATAAAGTTCTGTATCTTTGTCGGAGCTTGGGACACTGGGACAGGTTATGTTCTTGAATTGAGTTTAAGTTTAAAGTAATTTGGAGCGGGAACAATGGTTAAGTGTTTAAACTGAGATTAACGTTCATCTTTGGGTGAATAGGACCGAGAATTAACACGATGGACCAAGTCAAGGAGAGCTCACTAGACTAAACCATTGGGTAGAAATCAGGGCCAAGCCTGCACACCTTGGGTCCAATAGGCTGGTTTGGGTCCAAGGGTTGTGAATTGGTTAGTTATGTAATTAAATCATTAGTTAATTAATCAAAAAATTACTTAGCACAGTTAAATCCTATCTTCTCAAGCGAATTAAAGTGGCTACTTTCAAGAAGGTATTGGTGAGTATAATTAGTTAAAAGTTAACCTCCAAGAATTAGTTGAATACATTCTAATTTGGAAGGAAGTTAGCAATTGTCTAGAAGTAAGAACTTTTATAAGATTCTAAGTAATCATTTTTTGGGACTAGAATATGACACTTGTATATTACTTCATAGGAGGATTATCCCATACCGTCATTTATTCTAAAGAATTAGGCAAGTACAATTTCCTTCACCATTTACAGTATCTCATTTTACATATTGGTTGCATATTTGGTTATTGTCATTGATTGTCTTGATTGAGTCGGGAGGGTGATACGGGTCATAGCATGTGGTTCTATTAGCCGGATGATGATTGACTGCTAGCACTTTATGTGCCTTACATCCAAATTATTAATTGACTGCAAACATAATTAGTGCCTTACTATATAATTGACTGATAGTAGTAATTAATGTCTTATGTACAATTAATTGATTACTAGCACTTTCAGTGCCTTATACTGATTAGCCCCTATATGCTATGGTCAATGTCTAAATTATACTTTATTCATTTATTGTAGTGCATAATTGATTTATTGCATATGTCACTTGTCTATTTTGATTATTACCTATTATTTATGTAGTGCATCATATTGTGAGTGGTTTTGGGATATGTATTACTTTGCTCTATTCTGATTGGATAACCGTGGCAGGTGAGGATGATGATAAGATATACCCTGGCTACTATGGTCCTACTGAGGACATAGTGGCAGATGCTGTGCAGGACCAGGAGGCTCCTTCTAAGACTTATGCTATTCTAGTATAGATTCATTTGTTGACTTGTATGTGTTGTGATATTACCATGTTGTGTAGTTGAGTATTTTAGTTGCCTTTATTATTCACCAGGTTTGTTCCCGACTATTTATTGTAAAATGACATGTAATAATGAAATAATGGAAACTGTGTTGATTGTTAGTATAAGGGAACGTTAGTAATGCTGTGATGAGAAAATGATTGATAAATATAAATGGATAAAAACTAAGGTTTAGAATAGCTCACTATCGCTGTGTCTACAACGTAGGCTAGACGTGTCCGACTCATATCCGACTATTCAGGAGCGGGGCATGACATGGACGTACCCACGTACTTGTGCCCAAATATTCGGGTGTGGGTCGTGACAACTATTATCCCTCAGCGGCCATCTGTCTGGTGTGTGCCATCAATCAAGGAAAGATACGCTAGATCCTCTGGCTCTAAACCTGGCCATACAAATGCAGTAAGGTTAGACTTCAAATAACAACTACCACAAGGAAGCACGAATGAAGAAACAAAAACCATATATGTATATATATATAATGCATGAGCCAAGAACCATAGGTATATACACCATCATCGAGGCAATACGATACTCCTACACCAAACAAGGACAAGAAGTGACATGCTACACCGAGACAGAGCACATCCTCTGGTTAAGGTCAAGTTATAAGTCTCTGTGTCATAGTTTTGGTTCATAACCTATCTTAGCCCAATAACTCAACCCCACAACCAAACAAGGACAAAGATTGGACCACACACCACGACTGTCTATGTCCCTAGACTACTAGCAGAATATACAGATCACAATCAAGTTCAGATAAAGAATCGACAATCAATCCTATAATTTTCTATGTGAAGTTTGGGTTATCCAAGTAGAATAATGCATAAATAGGGACCCTTAGATCGTGCTATATCCAAGCATGGCTAGCCGAACCAATGATAACATATTGTACGTAGAATAGGAACCTGTCCCTCGTAAGGCCACTGTGCTAACATGTCAATAATAACACACAATAGCCAGATACCGCCCTCCACTAGTATATATTATATACAATATCCGGTGGTGGCCAGCCTGGCATGTCAGAACTAGTGTCTGAAAGGTGGCCGTCATCTACGATCTCAGGATTCCGTTCCTGTAACCACCTAAAATTAGGACCATGGATATTTTTTTCATTTTTACTATTGGTTGCTAATTAAATTGTTATGTTTAATTAAATGGCTAGTTAGAATTTATTAGTGCTAGTTGTCATAGATAGAATATTCTCTTTTAGAATAGATAGATATCCTTCCATAATTAATTAGATTCCTTCCTAACCAAAAAGATTATATTCATGATGTCATGTCCCAATCTCCCACAAGTTCGATCGTCCTCGCTGGACGTGAAATTACTACATCAACACTCTCGCAGGATAATCGTTCTCATCGGGGCATGATGTCGTGCGAGCCTGGAGATGCGCTCACACAAGGCAATAACGTCAAACGTCATGGTTATCATCAAAACGACCATGTTTTAGCAAAGAAAAAGTACTGTTACCAACAAGAACACATCAGAGTATACGAAGCGAACCTCTCAAAGAGTCCAAATAAAAATGCCACAAAGGCTTGTAATACTCTTGCTCTCTCTTACCCACAAAGATTCTCGTCGTTCCATACATCATGCCCTATATATCCAAGCTAAAGTACCACACCTAAGTACCTAGAAAGAATGCCCACAAATGTGGGTCAGTATATAGCTATACTAGTGAGAGGGGTAACCCCCTCGCCTAAACCAACACTAAGTAATCAAGTGAAGCATACAATTATTACAAGGTGATCTTGCTAGTTTAAACTAGATTGATTTCATTGCTTGACATAGATTGAAAGCAGTAAAGCAGGTTCCGCATGTAAGTATTAAAAGTAGTGATCACACTAGCATGTTACATTCTATCACAAAGTAACTAAGCATGCAGCAAGTTATACTCAAAATTACGTGAGCCTATAAGTGTGTTACAATATAACGTGCATAGTAAAACCAATGATATACACCAACTCAATTCCTACCAATCCAACACAATCAAACATGTACGAAATCAACTATGCCATCCACGTCTACACCAACAAACAAAGATACTCTCCAAACCAATACACTAATCTATATGAAAGTGGCCACTGGCAGCATATATGCTAACCATAACGGACGATACACTACATCTACGATGCTCCCTTTCAGCTTATTGGTTGCAACACCTCAATTAAAGGTCACGCAATACCTTATGTACTTGGTATACGATACCTCATCCCTCCGAGGGTTGTAACACCTCAGTGGATGCCTCGATACCCAATGTTCCTTCCCAGGCCGAGCGGTCTCGGTGCCCCGGTGCCTATCCTGCTCGAGGAACTCAAGCCTGTACACAGGCTATCAACGTCCATGACCATATAACGAACTAAATACATATTCTGCACAAATCTCATTGTTAAAATATCTATCTCTTTCCATGTTCTACTTGGTGACCCAAGGTTTTAATACACAAAAGCACAATGCCACATCATTATGTATTCCCTGGCACCATGACCATCGATGAGTTCCAAGTCTCGTGTTCCAATAGCACCATATCCTATTGGCAGTTGTCCAGTTTCGAACCACAACTACACGATTTGCTTGACAAAGCGTCTTAACTTGATCCTCGTGCCAAACGTACGATCTCGTCTATCTCATACTGGCAGTTTCGTGGCATTGTGCCACAACTGCTGCGTACTCTTTATGCACACCTCTGAAATCATATTTCAATATTCTATCGTTAGTGTTCAAACAAAACTCTAAGTCAACTTATCTGTCCGAGCCACATACACTAATTTATGCCTCTGATACCGTGTTTCCATGTTCTAGACTAAGTATTAAATATGCAAGATGTTATCCATTTTATTAGGCATAAGGAAAAGAGGAGAAGGGATAGATCACACTCACCAAATCTGAATCCACTTAGTACCGATACGGCTGATTCCTTGAATCCGTGGTCTGATACAAAGTACGATCTACTCAATTGGTATGACCGTACGAGCAGGCCATGCTCTCCAAATTATCTGACCCGATCGGACTAAGGAAGACAACATTATCGCTCAAATCCCGCTATCTCTGCATTGCTCTGAATGAACACACTGATTCCATTGCTCGTCGCCCATGCCTCAGCTTGTATGAGGTACTACTCCGATTGCTCTGAACTCCGCACACCACTTGTATACGAAAATTAACTTGCTTAGTATTTCTTCCATTACAAAACTCAGTGTAATGTATTGTGCGGTTGTGGGATATTACATAATATACCACTTATAATAAGGTTCGTCCTCAAACCAAACTAGTGCCCATTCCTTTCTTGTATATCACTATCCACTTTGTAAACTCTACTCTATTTAACTCTTACTTCATTGATCCAAACTCATCATCATCGCTTCACTCTCGACCCTCACATACAAATTTTATATTCCTACATCCTCCTTGCAGCTCAATTCAAATTCAACATATCACTTAGTTTGGATCATACAAATATTTAAAGCATCCCCAAAAAACTTGTATTTCAGCCAAGCTTAGCCATAATAAATTTGGACAAGTTACAAGGGCATCTTCATGTCTGAATATTTATCATTTTAGTCTCGATTGAACCAATCATAATGTTCATCCCACAACTCATTCGCATACGCACTATTCTCAGAAACAATAATTCTATACTGACGATCTCTCCACCTAGCCCAATTCAGTCTGCATTCTGACCTGATCCCTTCCTTAGCGATAATCTAACACCCGCTTCAAATTCTTGCGTATCCAAGCGCAACGAGTATTCTGCAAGGCCCTACCATCCAACTATATTCTGAATTCTTGCTTGCGTCATTCAAGCTAAACCAACCAAACTCTAACATGACTTTAATCGCACTGTCTCACATGCACCGCCTCCATATCATCTTCATCTCTGAACGATCATCTCATCTGACACTACCCTAATTAAACGACTTACCCAAATATTGTACTATACTCTTAGATCATCTCGGTCTAACACCCCTGCCTGCAAACTCAAATACTCTTTAGGTGAACACCTATTTGGGCTTATGTGATCTATGAAGATTTTGCCCCCACTCCATAGGGTAGTGCCGACAAGATTTTAACGCGAACACAATCTCCATAATTTATAGGTCACACATGGAATAGTTCTTCTTATGCTGCTTCTACTACCTCGAAGCACAAGATATCACCTTCTCCCTCTGTATGAGCCCACATCCCAGACTAAGTTCTGATGCATCCTGTAGATCTGAGACACATTTGTCCCTTCTGAAAGTGCAAGGATCTGAGTTGAAGCGAACCGCGGCTTTAACTTCTAGAAGCTAGTTACACAGTCGTTAATTCATATGAATAATATTTTCTTATGGGGCACGACGAGTCAGAAGTGATACCATATTCGATAATCGTTGACTTCGAATCTCATCGATTAACTTAGGTCGTTCTCACCATCGCTTCGATCTTCTGGTTGTATCTTCAGCTGAAGCCTATTTCAATAATCTCTCAAATCCCACTCAATCACCTAGGCCTATCTTTAGCATACACCACTCAACATTAACCCTTGACGCATTCCCAAATGCGCTACCGCAAGGGTCATTCTATGTGTCTACAATATTCACTTCGATTTGGCGGTCAAGTCTCTAGGGTTAGTTGTCCCTAAGCTACGTTCGATAATTATAAGTCCTCATGATGAGCATTTACTATGAACCATGCTATATCTCATCTACAAATTGATCCATAATATAACAATCTAATCCTAACACACTTCTGAATTCGAGCGCTGTATGCACTATCGCCGACGTATCTTCTAACCAAATATCGCCTAACCACCTAGAGTTTGACAATATATCCATGCCACTAATCGAGAAAATGTACTCGCTGAAACCGTCTTCCAATACTCTACCGTTCTGCCCTGAATCCATCAAAAATCCCGAACCGCATAGGCCACCAAAAAAACTATGTCACGCCCCAGCCCCAAAATACCGAGGGACTAGACACGTGGCAATGGCCAGTAGCACACACCGATGGGAAAACTCAATTTAATGGACCCATCAGGGTGTACTTAAGATGTAAAATAACTATAAAGGTCTATGATACTAATCTCATCCACAGAAGATAAATACAATCAATATCAGATTCATCAAGATGAAAAATAATCAACAAGTCACAATAAATATCTCGGGGAACAACCCGATAAAGAGTTTGATACAGCAGTTCAATAGAGAGTAAATAAGAGTCTAACAATAGAAATAACTTAGTATAAATAACTAGATACTCAGGAGAAATCCTCGGCAATCACCTCATACTCTGGTTCTGGTACTGCTCCAGCACCTGCTTCTGTCTCGTATATCTCGGGGTAGATCTCCTCTGCTAAACCTGGGGACATAATCCAGATTCAGTTCCTCAGGGGACATAGAAAGGTACAATAATAACTTAAGCCAAAGTAAATACAGTACAATAATAAATGAATCAATAGGATAAACTATGTAACCAATTATGTGTTATGCAAATGAGAGCATTAATCGTACTCTGGTTGTAACTACTAAAGGTTCTGGAAAACCCATAACAACATTTATTATCTCGAAGGGCCAGTACGTGTGCCAAAGCTTTGTGTCAGAGTCTAAGGCACTCCCAGTAATTTATTTTATATATAATCAGCCTTTAGTATGGTAAGACTCTCCCCACCCAATCTAACCTCACGTCTCATATCCATAACACGCAAGATCAAGCTAATGAAGTGAGTCATATTGATAGCTATGCATATGTAATATCTATGTCACAAATCCTGTAGCCTATACAAAATCACCATGAATAACTCAGAAGATTCTGTCTCATGAATAGTGTCAAGTGTCCTATGGTATGACGTACTTGATAATGCTAGCACGAAAATGTATAGGGTCGCGATATCAATCTCTAGGTGACGTTACCAACTCCGCGTACGGTGTTGACACCTGAATCTTGTTCGGACGCTAAGCAATGTCACACGATCCTAGGTTGAACAGATACATCATATAAATAGATCAAGGGAATAATATAAAGCAAGTACTGCAAGTATGGCAAGGTACACTTGCCTGGTGCTTGGATTCCAACAGTTGCTCAGGTATCTGCGGGATCTTCAAGTACTCCTCCGGATGCTGAAATAAATATTACTATCATGCTCAGAAGATATGAAATATCTAGGATTGCCCATCCATAAGTCCAATTTAGACACAGGAGCAAAATTGACAATTTCTGGTCAAAGCGGGATCCACATGTGGCCCACTTCGCACCAAAAAATATGCTAAAGACAAAGTTCTCCAAATTTGTCAAACTTAGTGTCTACAAGTCTAGAACGATGATACGAACCCAACGGAATGTCCAGAACTGGATTTCGATGAGCCTTTCACAAAATTGCCTTTCAAGTGGAGTCGTGGGGCCCACGATACGAGATTTTGTCAACGTTCTCAGAGTCACACCAAACATGGGTCACAGGACCAACGTATCGCTACGAGTCCGATGGTGCAAGTTTCATTTCGAAATGACGAGCACACATAAAGTTACAACGAGTTTCAGAACAGGGCCGATATGGGGTGATTTTGACGGATACGCGTTGATTCTGGTGTGCACGCACATCCAAATCAACTTCCGCGAAATTCTACACGTCCGTATTGACGATGCGCACCTTTCGGTAAAATTTACACACGACCAAGTCGTCTCATTTAGCGGGGCGTACCCAATTCTAAGAAAATTTGGGTTTTAAATAACTAAGTTTTTGGTCAATTTTACCCTCAAAAAAAATATAATCTACAACACAAAAAAATAAACCAATTACAGGGTTTAAAACTTGGTTATATTATCTAATTAATTATTCAAGTAAATTTTAAAATTTTTAAACAGGTTGCACGTAAAACGGTCATGAACTGGGGAGTTCGGGACAATTTTTGAAAGTCTCAAATTAGGAATATTTTCCTATTTTTGCGTCGTATTTTCGATCGACACAGGACACGATTCCCCAGTCTAATGGCACGGGGTTCGAGGGGGTCACGTAGCGAACATGTCGCAACAGACTGTTCGAAAAATGATGCAGCGAAGAGAGAGAATTTTTTACTTGAACAGAGGCCAAAAACTACTATTCTGCGTTCACGGAGCGGTGCGGCGCGTCGCGGCGATGGCGGAGCTCGTTGGCGGCGGAGCTGTAGCTACTGGGGTATCACGCCCCGATCTCCCGCAGGCTAAATCGACCATCCCCGCTAGGCGAGAATCACCGCGCCAGCGCTCCCGTAGGACGATCGCTTTGACCCATCTGGGCATGATGCCGCACGAACGTGAGCCGCGCCCGTGCAAGGTCGTGGTTCATTGGCTGGCGGTAAGAGGTCTAAGCCACAGAGTCGTACAGATTGTCTGAGTGCAGCAGAATTATAAACGCATATGCGATTTGGTAACAAGTTCACTGAGTCGATAATAGCAGAAGCATTAAATAACACAAGTTAAAGTAGAACAAGCTCTTTTATTGATATTGAACATGTGTTACAGGCGGCGCATAGCCGAGATTACAAGTCGCTCAAGCCTCTCTCTGAAATAATAAAAGCGTACCAAGTGGCTATAATTTGGAATGATGTACAGGCGATATTCCAATATTATGTCTTATTGTCATGCCCCAGTCCCAAAATACGTAGGACTAGGAATACGTAACCATGCCAGCTGTATGTATATGGAGACTCCAATATATGGAAACCATAACGCATACGTACGCTGTATTATGAATAACAAAAATTCACAAGTGGTATAAATTTATCACAAGTCACAGGGCATAACTAAATCTCATCCACATAATCAAATATAAATGAATAAATAACCAATCAACTATATAACTGAATCTCAATATGCAGTATCAAAGAATGATAGTCGGGTAGAAACAAATCCACTGCCAAACTAGAATATAAAAGTAACCACAATAACAATATCAACTAATGAACAATGAGACTCGAAGAGAAGACCTCCTCGAAAGACAAGTAGTAAGCCCTGATCCGTGCTCCTGCGAATAATCATGATCGTCTACACCTGGAAAGGGACCAGGTCCTCAGAGGGACATAACAAGATACATAGAAACATGCCAATAAGGTACTAAAAATAAACATCCAATGGGTTGCCTAACCATCTATGTGAATGCATTTTGAGAACAACAAGTGGGCTATCTGGCCATAGATGGGATTGGCATGATTCTCTCGGAGAATCAGGGGCCTACAAAGCATGTCGTCTTTTCAACGACAGAGGCCGCCAGGTAATATAGGGGTCATCACGACCGTGCATCTCTGGCGGAGCGTACGGGTTACAAAAAGGAAAGTGCAAAGGAGCCCAAACGCCTTACTTGTTGTTCTTCCTACCCCATTCTCTAAGCATGTCACATCCATGACACGATAATACCTCTAATAACTTCCAAGTCTCCTAACATGCAATTTCTAACAGTAGTTATCCTTAACGCACATCCCATATGTACAGAAGGCCACCCTGTCACGCAAGTTCGTGTCCTACATGAGACTCACACTCGTGTAACAGCTATGTCACGACCAATGAAACCTAATAATGCCTCCAATTCATGTGGTGGTCTCATAAAACTAGGTCAACATGCATATACATAATAAAAATAGAATACGACGCCACCGTCGTTGCACCCAAGTTTTCTTGGACGCGCAGTTTATATAACAGTTAAAATATATGAACTAAATGACAGAAATAAAATACATGCATCATATGAAATATAAATCACAGTACAATGGCAAGGTATACTTGCCTGGCAAGAAAGCTGCATAGTGCCAATAACCTGCTCCTGAAGTCTCTCAGAACAATCCAATGGTCCTATATACATATAATATAATACAATACATCATCAGCCATTACATTAGCACATACACAACCATAAATACTCTGAACTCAGTGGCTACGTTAGGGGTGATACTGGTCAACTAGCAGGGTCAAATGTGCGTCTAACTACGCGGGTGTCCTGTCTTAAATGCTGTATCAAATCAAACAGTCAAACACTAACATGTGTCTAGACAGTACGTCAGTGTACATAAGGCAGACAATTCTCTAATATTCTGGGTCACAAAGTCATATGCAATTATGGGATATCCATAGTGTCCTAGGGTCGTACAATATAAATATATATATAGTCATAATTAGGTTTAGCATTTAATTACATATATATATATATATCCATATATTTATATATTTATCAACTAATATTATATGCATACGCACACACACGTACGAGCATACTAGTCTTTGGGTTCACCAACACGGGTCTGAAATCAACCAACTATCATGAAGTATTCTAACCCTAATGTTATTCACACAAGTAAACATAAAATAAAAGGAGAGGGACAGGTTCGAACCTCGGTGTACGCATACAGGGAACGAGGATCGAGGGTGACTGCTACAGGTCATCTTCGGGGAGGGTGACGGGTCCACAATAATGACGATGATGGAGATGATAATGATGATGATGATGATGATTGGTGATGATGATGATGAAGGGGATGATGATGGTGATGTTGATGTTGATGCCGAGGCTGTCGGAGTCGGAGCTCAGGCGAGGAGGAGAAGAGAACAGGGAGGAGAGGTGGTGGTGCTCTACGGGGAGGTCGACGGAGATAATGACGGAGGAGGAGAAGAGGAGTCGGGGTGGAGATGGCCGGGTGTCTGCTGTGCCGTCGGGTCAGGGATGAGCGCGGTGGTTCAGGAGGAGATCAGCGGGTGGTTCAGAGGCGGGGCTTGTCACGCCCCAGTCCCAAAATACATAGGACCAGGAATACGCAACACGCTAGCTACGCATTCGACCAGACTCTGGTCTGACTCAAATACGTATAAGCTGTATAATAAAGGGCACTATCTAAAAATCCCGTAAATGTAAACATTTATGTCTCAATCCACAATGATCAACAATATACAAAAAAGAGCTGCATGTGCTAAAGTCGGCCGCCCAATAACACACCAACTCGAATAGACTCGAGAAAAAATACGAGTCTATAAAAACTAGGCTACAACAGCAGATGAATAATCAATATAAAATAACCATAATGCCGGTAGATATGATGTGAGTACCTAGTACAATGCCCGCAAGACATGCAACTCCATCAGCAACTCCAAATGCTCCGTAATCGTCTATGCTCCAAAACTGGCAGGGGACCAGGTCCTCAGAGGGATGTAACAAGGTACAAAAATACATCATGCCAAAGTACAACAGAAAGTACAAGTGCAACGACGGTATAATCTAGCATAATTACCTAAGTGAGACTCTGTTTGAAGATAATGTTCGACGCGTGGGCTGTCCAAAATAAAACCATAGCTCCAAACACAGAGACACACGGGGCATACCGTAGCTCCGAGCACAGAGTCACACGGGTGATACTACTACTCCAGATACAGGAACACTACATCAACAGGACATATACATATATAAGCGCTTGTAGAGGAGCCCAAACGTCTAGTAACTGTCTTCCCCATCCCAAGCGGTCAACGATGGTAAGCTGAACCTGAACCTCTATCTAGCAGTCTCATCATATTGGAGTAACTATCAAACAACGCGACCCTTAGGTCATCCCAGGTTCCGATCATGATGTCAGTATCAGGATACAGGAAATCTGGCACGATAACGGAGTCTTAATGTGTCCTAGGGTTACGATATACACAGGTACGTACATCAAGGCATTGTAAATCATCTATCATTCGTTACTAGATGTTACCGATGAACGTCTGCACCCGACTATGATCCGGACGTGAAGTAACGATTCTAATCAAACACGCGCATAATTTATATAATGAAATAATAAATATCTGGTAACTGAAATACAGGGTGGCAAGATACACTTGCCTGCGTCCGGCTGCTGATGACGGAGATCCGGTACAACATCCAAGTTTGCGGGTCCCGTAGTACCTAGAGAGGAGATACAAGCTCAATCAATAGACTATCACGAGGCTGAAATAAGATGTGACACACATCTAATCATATGTTCAAACTCAGCTACAACTCACAGGGATACGACGCTAGAGGGTTGACCTAGGTTGACTCCGGGTATGTTATATCTACTCAAACTAATCCTCCGTACAATATTATCAAACCCAACCTCAATCACGATATTCAGTTAATCAAGCCCTGATCCAATCCTCAGTTTCCTCTGGTATTTATGGACATTATCATTACGTTAAATTATGTCTTCCTTAAAATAATTACTCATTAATTATTAGGCCTTCCTTTATATAACCTTCATTACCATTTCACCATATAAACTACTCCTCAATTAACTCTTTATTATTTGCTAGCTCTCAACTAATAATTATTATCTATTAAACCCTCACGAACATTATTTAAGTATTCAAACCCTTCTCACATATGTATGGTTCACAAATACATATTTGTATTCCTCAATCAATTTTGTCACTAGTAATCAAATCCTCAAAATAATGAACAACTTAGTAATATCACCACCCCTTCACCATAAATCACCTGCTCATCAATACTAATTAATATACATATAAAACAATATAATAAATCCTAAATCTCAATGCCTTCAAACCTTAAACTCAATATAGCATGTATAAGCCTTAAACTAAATCTAAAGCATTCACATCCAGCATATAAAAACCCTAAGTATCAATCCTGTATTTAACCAACAATTCCATAACTTTGAAATAAAACCAACCCTAAAACTTAACATATATAATCCCTAATTATGTTATCACCATGACCATGTATAGAATTACACCCTAAAACTAATAACCCAAATAACAATGCAATATACCACAAAACATTAACACTAAACTAATAACACAAAACAATATATACAAAATATCGAGAGGGGGAGGGGTTCACCTCGGCGAGGTGGTGGTGGTGCTAATCGGAGGGGGTCGTGGTGGTGCCGGGGTGTGGAATCGATGGAAAGCCGCTGGAGAATGGTGGAGTGGTGGTGAAGAGTGGTGGTGCGGCTGGTGGTGATGACGATGATGATGAGGATATCCGGCAGAGGGTGAAGGCCGGCCAAGGTGGTGGCAGTGGTGATGCTGGTGGTATAGGATGGGCGGAGTAAGGGTTCAGCGGCATGGAAAAGGTCGTGGGGGAGTCGGGGCAGTGGGTCGAGTGTTCTCGTGGAGGTGGTGTCGACCGGGGGGTTGGCCGGAGCGGGTGAGGGCCGTGGAGATGTAGGGAAGCAAGTGGAGAAGGTGATCGGTGACAGCGGGATGGAGGAGGTGTAGGGTCGGCCGAGTGAGGCGGTCGACTAGTCGGAGATGGTGTTGATGAAGACAATGGTAGTGGTAGGAAGTTTTGTGGAGGTCATGGCGTTGGTGTGTTGGTGGTGGTATTGGTGTGTGGTGTTGGTGGCAGCAGCCGGTGGCCGGTTCTGGGGTACAACCGGAGTAAGGAAGCTCGGTGGTGCAGCACCGCTGGAGGTTATCGTCGAGGTACGTGGCGGCGTGGAGATGTGCTGTCGTATGGGATATCAATTGGGAAGTCGAGGCTGTCCGCCAGAGTTGAGGGTCGGCCGGGTGGGGAAGAAGTCCGGTCGGGTGGGGAAGTTGTGAAGAAAGGAAGAAGAAGAAGAAGAAAAGAAGAGAGGAAAAAGAAGAAGAAGAGAAAGGGAGAAGGAGATTTCGGTTGGCTGTGAGTGTAGAAAGGGAGGAGAGAGAGAGGGTTGTGTTCTCTAGGTTTGGGAATTAGGGTCGGCATGGGGAAGAGTGTGGTGATAGAGAAATTTTATAGGGAGTTGTGTGAAGGTTGTGTGGTTAGGGATGCTCCAATTTCAAATGAGTGGCTAGGATTTCATATGGAGGAAAATTGTGTTCACCAAAGGAGAGGGGGTGGTGATGTTGGACCGGTCAATGAGAGGGGCTTCTTCATTTGGTCATGACCAATGAGGTTATGACACATATTACAACATTTGCAAATAAGCCCCTAAATTTTGGGTATTTGCACAAACACATGAAATAATACAAAATTTGTGGGAGAAATGGTGTTTGGTGTTTTGTAGGGAGAGGGGGTGTTGTGTGTTTTGCATGGCCTTAAATCATGGGGCATTGGGTTAAGTTGGGATTAAAATGGGATTAGTCAAAGTTGGTATCCCCAATTAAATTAAAATAAAAAATGTCATGTGCTCTTAAATTAAATGGGGGGCACCTGGGGTCTCAATTTGGAGTGACACAAAGGTCATGAATGGTGTAGTCTTGGTGTCAGTCTTGGACCCTTTAGTTGGTTCGGCTCAGCGGGTTGAGTTGGTATCTCAAAATTAATGGCAACGACACAGGTGTGCGACACAGGTTTAAATAACAGATTTCGGTTACAGAATATTGTGCAATTTAATTAGAGCACAAGGGATTATGATTTTGAGTGAAGGAAAAGTCCAATGCCTAAATTGGTGTGTCAAGTCAAGAGTACAATGATCTGTTGGAAATTATGGGCTGATGTTGGGCTCCGAATATTGCAACAACGGTAGGGCGCACCAAGGGTTTAATTAAAAAAATTAGACATCTGCAACCTTAAATCTAAACCTCAAATACCTGATGTTAAACCAAAGTTTTCCAACCCAAAACCAGTATATCTATAAAAATAAATGAGGGGGTTTACATCCTTCCCAACTTAGAAAAATTTTGTCCCCAAAATTAAAAGTACAGCACGATAATAGCTATGAGAATTTAAAAGCATACTGGTAATCAAATGTGGTACGTAAATTCGTATCTTGGTCCTCAAATAAATACGGAAAACACTGTCGAATGGAATCCTCGCGCTCCCAGGTAGACTCGCCTGGCGAATGATGCTTCCATGCAACTCTGACCAGTCGAATAGTCTGACCTCTCAAAGTCTTCTCACTGTGATCGAGTATCTCCACTGGCTGCTCTATGTAAGGTAAACTGGGCCTGACTGTAATCTCCGATTGATCAAGCACGTGGCTAGGGTCTGCCACATATCTCCTCAACTGTGATACGTAAAATACGTCATGTACTCCTTCTAATGATGGAGGCAATGCAGGACGATAAGCCACTTCGCCAACTCGTTCCAAGATATCAAAAGGTCCGATGTACCTCGGACTCAGCTTGCCTCTGCCTCCAAATCTGATGGTACCACGAGTAGGCGATATCTTCAAAAATATGTGGTCACCTTCCTTGAACTCCAAAGTTCTGCGGTGTGCATCTGCCCAATGTTTCTGTCTATCCTGTGCTGCACACAGGTGGCTCTGAATCTGCTTGAATTTCTTCACTGGCTGTGTCACCAACTCTGGACCAAGTATCTGACGCTCTCTTACGTCACTCCAACACACTGGTGACCTACACTTCCTGCCGTACAGTGCCTCATAAGGTGCCATCTGTTTGCTAGCCTGGTTGCTGTTATTGTAGGATAATTCCACCAAGTGTAGATGGTCCTCCCAAGATCCTCCAAAATTGATCATGCACGCTCTTAACATATCCTCTAGAATCTGTATCGTGCGCTCTGACTGACCATCAGTCTGTGGATGATATGCAGTGCTGAACTTGAGACGAGTTCTGAGACTCTCCTACACACTCTGCCAAAAATATGACGTGAATCTGGAATCACGATACGATACAATGCTGATAGGCACTCTATGTAGTCGTACTATCTGCCTCATATACATGTCAGCTAATATCTCCGTGGACTCCCCAACTCTGAAGGGCAAGAAATGTGCAGACTTGGTGAGTCTGTCTACGATAACCCAAACTGCATCCTTCCCGCTAGGGCTCCTCGGGAATCCTGTGACGAAGTCCATGGTAATTTGTTCCTACTTCCACTCAGGACTGGGAAGTGGCTGCAATAGTCCTGCAGTCCTCTGATATTCAGTCTTGAGTTGCTGACTGACCAAACATCTCGCCACGAATCTCGCAATCTTTTTTTTCATCCCATGCCACCAGTAATGTTGTCTCAAATCTCGGTACATCTTCGTACCCCCGGGATGAATAGAAATAAATTGAGCTATGAGCCTCGGTCATCGACTCCTGGCATAGATCGTCACTCGGAACGTATAGGCGATCTCCACACCTCAATGTTTCGTCTTCATGAATCCTGAGTCCTGTCTGCATGCCGGCCTCTGTCCTCTCTCGCTGTCGTCGGAATCTCGCATTCGTAGGTAGGGCTGCCTTGATCCTCTAAACCAAAGTAGACTGAACCTCGAGACTGGACATCTGTCCATCCATGCTTGGCAATACAATCTCTATCCTGAGCTCCTGAAGATCCCCTAGTAATTGCCGCTAGGTCGTCAAAAGTATGCCATGGGCTTCCTGCTTAAGGCATCTGCTACTACATTCGTCTTGCCAGGGTGGTACTGTAACTCGATATCATAATATGTCATCAACTCTAGCTAGCGCCTCTGTCTCATGTTGAGCTCCTTCTGAGTATAGACATACTTCAGACTTTTGTGGTCTGTGTAAATCTCAACATGCTCTCCATAAAGGTAGTGTCGCCATAGCTTTAGTGCAAATATCACTGCAGCTAGCTCTAGGTCGTACGTCGGGTAGTTCTCCTCATGAACTCTCAACTGTCGCGATGCGTAGGCTATCTATTCTGTCTAAACATAACTCATATTTGCTGAGCTTGGCATACGGCCTCTCCTACCTCAGCGTCTCCAACACGATCTTGAGATGCCTTTCGTGCTTCTCTTGGCTCTCGGAATATACCAAGACGTCGATGAACACCACCATGAACTTATCTAAGTACTGGTGGGAAACATTGTTCATCAAACTCATAAATACTGCTGGCACGTTGGTCAAACCAAACGGTATGACTAAAAACTCATAGTGTCCATACTTCGTCCGGAAAGCCGTCTTCGGAATGTTCTCTTTTCGTACCTTGATCTGATGATATCCTGATCTGAGATCGATCTTCAAGAATACATATACGCCACTTAGCTGATTCAATAAATCATCGATATGTGGTAAGGGTACTAGTTCTTTATCGTTATAGCATTTAACGCCTTGTAATCGATATGCAAACATACCGTCCCTATATTTGATACGCAAATGTACCATCCCGTCCTTCTTCGGCATAATAAGATGGGTACTCCCCATGGAGAAATACTAGCCCGACTGAAACCCTTGTCTAAGAGATCCTCTACTATGGACCTCCAACTCAACTAACTCTATCGGTGCTAGTCTGAAGACAGAAAAATAACTGGCTCGGCTCTTGGAGTCAACCCTATAGCAAACTCTATCTCTTTGTCAGATGGCAGGCCTAGAAGATTCTCTAGAAACGCATCCTCAAACTCTTATATAATACGGGGGTACACCAGTTCACCTTCTGCAATGGGTGCCTCTAAGGTAGATGGACACCATACTCCCGGGCTCCCTGAAGAAACTCAAACTAAGGGTAATCTGGTGGTCTAAAAATAATGCAACCACGTTGACAATATAGCGTCACGTGGTATTGGTTTAAACAATCCGTGCCTAGGATAATGTCATAGTTTAGACTTAACCTCCTAATAAGTTCTCCCGTTCTATTTTCAACACCAATCCTCCAAAAATAAAATTCTCCCTTGCCTAATGTATAGTTACCCTTCTCCTCAATGCCTAAAATTTTATTCCTCAAATTTCTTCCTTCCGTTATTTATTGCTCTGAGTCAAATAGTACAATACTGGTATCACCCAAGCACATACTAGAATTTCTGGTATCAGATCATCATCTTCCAAGTGAGAGCCTAAAATTTTATCCTCACCATTTCCTAATATCATTCCTGGTATCTCCATCATATACAACAACTAATTTCTAGCATCGGGCTATGCACTTCAATAAATTATTCTAGAGGGTTATGATCATCAATCCTTCCAACTCCTAGTACTTCCCAATTCACTACTATCTCAAGCACGGGTAGGTTACTACTGGGTCCAATTTTTTTGCTAGCCTTCCACACTAGATATAAAATCTAAAAGAACCTGTCAACCTACCCTACTGAGGGTAACAATCTTCTCAGAGATTATTACACGAATTCTGTCTTTTGTCATCTGGACTTCTATCTTCTTCTGGAGGCAAACATCAGGCTAAAGCATTCGTCTTTCCGCAGAAAAAGGAGATGAGAAATAAGGATAATGATATTGATGAAAAATGAACGAATACAATTGGGAAGTCCAATGGAGATAATCAATTACTAAGGGAGTTTTTTTAAAATCGATTATGGATTGAGATCCTATACAACAGTAAATTATAATATCTATTCCTAATTTGCTGACTCACTTGGCACAGTCAGGTGACCAAGACGATTTAAACTGGACCTGCATGGGCCACCACAAAAACATGTCACGTCCCAGTCCTAAAATACATAGGACCAGAAATACGCGACACGCCAGCTACACATTCGACCAGACTCTGGTCTGACTCGAATACGTATAAGTTGTATAATAAAGGGCACTATATAAAAAAACTGTAAATATAAACATCTATGTCTCAATCCACAATGAACAGAAATATACAAGAAAGAGCTGCATATGCTAAAGTCGGCCGCCCAATAATACACCAACTCGAATAGACTCGAAAAAAATATGAGTCTATAAAAACTAGGCTATAATAGCAGATGAATAATCAATATAAAATAACCATAATGTCGGAAGATATGATGTGAGTACCTGGTACAATCTCCGCAAGACATACAACTCCATCAGCAACTCCAAATGCTCCATAATCGTCTATACTGCAAAACTAGCAGGGGACCAGGTCCTCAGAGGGACGTAACAAGGTACAAAAATATAGCATGCCAAAGTACAACAGAAAGTACAAGTGCAACGACGGTATAATCTAGCATACTCACCTAAGTGAGACTCAGTTTGAAGACAATGTTCGACGCGTGGGCTGTCCAAAATAAAATCGTAGCTCCGAACACAGAGACACGGGGTGTACCGTAGCTCCGAGCACAGAGTCACACGGATGATACTACTACTCCGGATACAGGAATACTACATCAACAGGATATATATATATATATATATATATATAAGCGCGTGCAGAGGAGCCCAAACGTCTAGTAACTGTCTTTCCCATCCCAAGCAGTCAACAATGGTGCGCTAAACCTGAACCTCTATCTAGCAGTCTCGTCATATTGGAGTAACTATCAATCAACGCTACCCTTAGGTCGTCCCAGGTTTCGGTCATAATGTCAGTATCAGGATACAGGAAATCTGGCATGATGATAGTGTCTGAATGTGTCCTAGGGTTACGATATACACAGGTACGTACATCAAGGCATTGTGAATCATCTATCATTCGTTACTAGACGTTACCGACGAACGTCTGCACCCGGCTATAATCCGGACGCGAAGTAACGATTCTAATCAAACATGCGCACAATATATATAATGAAACAATAAATATCTGGTAACTAAAATACAGGGTGGCAAGGTATACTTGCCTGCGTCCGGCTGTTGATGACGGAGATCCGGTACAACGTCCAAGTCCGCGGGTCCCGTAGTACCTAGAGACGAGATACAAGCTCAATCAATAGACTATCACGAGGCTGAAATAAGATGTGAAACACATCTAATCATATGTTTAAACTCAGCTACAACTCACAGGGACACGACACTAGAGGGTTGACCTATGTTGACTCGGAGTACGTTATATCTACTCAAACTAATCCTCTGTACAATATCATCAAACCCAACCTCAATCACGATATTCAGTTAATCAAACCCTGATCCAATCCTTAGTTTCCTCTGGTCTTTATGGACGTTATCATTACGTTTAATTATTTCTTCCTCAAAATAATTACTCATTAATTATTAGGCCTTCCTTTATATAACTTTTATTACCATTTCACCATATAAACTACTCCTCAATTAACTCTTTATTATTTGCCAGCTATCAACTAATAATTATTATCTATTAAACCCTCATGAACAATATTTAAGTATTCAAACCCTTCTCACATATGTATGGTTCACAAATATAAATTTTTATTCCTCAATCGATTTTCTCACTAGTAATCAAATCCTTAAAATAATGAACAACTTAGTGATATCACCACCACTTCACCATAAATCACCTGCTCATCAATACTAATTAATATACATATAAAAAAATATAATAAACCCTAAATCTCAATGCCTTCAAACCTTAAACTCGACATAGCATGTATAAGCCTTAAACTAAATCTAAAGCATTCACATCCAGCATATAAAAACCCTAAGTATCAATCCTGTATTTAACCAACAATTCCATAACTTTGAAATGAAACCAACCCTAAAACTTAACATATATAATCCCTAATTATGTTATCACCATGACCATGTATAGAATTACACCCTAAAACTAATAACTCAAATAACAATGCAATATACCACAGAACATTAACACTAAACTAATAACATAAAATAATATATACAAAATATCGAGAGGGGGAGGGGTTCACCTCGGCGAGGTGGTGGTGGTGCTGATCGGAGGGGGTCGTGGTGGTGCCGGGGTGTGGAGTCGACGGAAAGCCACTGGAGAATGGTGGAGTGGTGGTGAAGAGTGGTGGTGCGGCTGGTGGTGATGACGATGATGATGAGGATGTTCGGCAGAGGGTGTAGGCCGGCCAAGGTGGTGGCAGTGGTGATGCTGATGGTGTAGGATGGGCGGAGTAAGGGTGCGGCGGCGTGGGGAAGGTCGTGGGGGAGTCGGGGCAGTGGGTCGAGTGTTCTCGTGGAGGTGGTGTCGACCGGGGGGTTAGCCGGAGCGGGTGAGGGCCGTAGAGTTGTAGGGAAGCGGGTGGAGAAGGTGATCGGTGACAGCGGGATGGAGGAGGTGCAAGGTCGGCCGAGTAAGGCGGTCGACTGGGCGAAGATGGTGTTGATGAAGACGATGGTGGTGGTGGGAAGTTCTGTGGAGGTCGTGGCGTTGGTGTATTGGTGGTGGCGTTGGTGTGTGGTGTTGGTGGCAGCAGCTTGTGGCCGGTTCTGGGGTGCAGTCAGAGTAAGTAAGCTCGGTGGTGCAGCACCGCTGGAGGTTGACGTCAAGGTACGTGGCGGCGTGGAGATGTGTTGTCATGTGGGATCTCAGTTGGGAAGTCAAGGCTGTCCGCCGGAGTTAAGGATCGGCCGGGTAGGGAAGAAGTCCGGTCGGGTGGGGAAGTAGTGAAGAAAGTAAGAAGAATAAGAAAAGAAGATAGGAAGAAGAAGAAAAAGAAGAAGAGAAAGGGAGAAGGAGATTTCGGTTGGCTGTGAGTGTAGGGAGGAAGGAGAGAGAGAGGGTTGTGTTCTCTAGGTTTGGGGATTAGGGCCGGCATGGGGAAGAGTGTGGTGATTGAGACATTTTATAGGGAGTTGTGTGAGGGTTGTGTGGTTGGGGATGCTCCAATTTCAAATGAGTGGCTAGGATTTCATATGGAGGAAAATTGTGTTCACCAAAGGAGAGGGGGTGGTGATGTCGGACCGGTCAATGAGAGGGGCTTCTTCATTTGGTCTTGACCAATGAGGTTATGACACATATTACCACATTTACAAATGAGCCCCTAAATTTTGGTTATTTGCACAAACACATAAAATGATGCAAAATTTGTGGAAGAAATGGTGTTTGGTGTTTAGTAGGGTGAGGGAGTATTGTGTGTTTTGCATGGGCTTAAATCATGGGGCATTGGGTTAAGTTGGGATTAAAATGGGATTAGTCAAAGTTGGTATCCCCAATTAAATTAAAATAAAAAATGTCACGTACTCTTAAATTAAATGGGGATACCTGGGGTCTCAATTGTGAGTGACACAAAGGTCATAAATGGTGTAGGCTTGGTGTCAGTCTTGGACCCTTTAGTTGGTCCGGCTCAGCGGGTTGAGTTGGTATCTCAAAATTAATGGCAATGACACAGGTGTGCGTCACAGGTTTAAATAACGGATTTCTGTTATGAAATGTTGTGTAATTTAATTAGAGCACAAGAGATAATGATTTTGAGTGTCGAAAAAGTCTAGTGCCTAAATTGGCGTGTCAAGCCAAGAGTGCAACGATCTGTTAGAAATTATGGGCTGATGTTGGGCTCCGAATATTGCAATAATGGTAGGGCGCACTGTCACGCCCCAGTCCCAAAATATGTAGGACTAGGAATACGTAACACGCCCAGCCATATGTATACGAACTCCAATATATGGAAATCATATACACACGTACGCTGTATATGAATATGTAATCCACCAGTGGTAATATACTGTCACAATAAGTCACACACAATCTATATCTCATCCATATCACAAATAATAAGTAGGAATAAAGGGCTAAATAATAACTGAATATCCCAGATGAGTATCAAGTCTGATAGTCGGGTGGAAACAAATCCACTACAAAATGACTATACTGAAGTAGTAACATGGTTCTCTAAATAGCGATAATAAAATCACAGATACTCCGAGGGTAAGACCTCCTCAGTCAGGTTCATAGCGTCAGGTCCAGGATCGTACTCCTGCGGATACTCCTGTTGGTCCATATCTGGAAAGGGACCAGGTCCTCAGAGGGACGTAACAAGATACATAATAACATGTTAAAAAAGTACAGAAATTAAACATCTAATAGGTCGCCTAACCGTCTAAGTGAATGCAGTTTGAGAACAACTTTCCACCAAGTGGGCTATCTAGCCATATAGTGGGATTGGAATGATTCTCTTAGAGAATCAGGGGCCTATAAATCATGTCGTCTTTTGAACGGCAGAGGCCGCCAAGTAGTATAGGGGTCATCACGACCGCGTATCTCCGGTGGAGCGTACGGGTGACATAAAAGGAAAGTGCAGAGGAGCCCAAATGCCTTACTTTTTGTTCTCCCTACCCCATGCTCTAAGCATGCCATATCCATGACAAAATAAAACCTTTAAATAACTGTCAGGTCTACTAGCATACAAAGTTTTTATCAGCAGTCATCCCTAACGCATGGCCAATACGTAAAGGAGGCCAGACCTGTCACGCAGTCCGTGATCTATATGAGACTCACAACTCGTGTAACAACTGTGTCACGGCCAATGAACCTACTGATGTTACATGATAATGGGGTAGTCTCATAAACAAGGTCAATGCAAATACATAAATAAAAACATATCGTGACGACACCGTCGCGCACAGATGCATGCAACATATGGAATAAGAATAACAGTAAAATGGCAAGGTATACTTGCCGAGCAAGACTTTGGTATAGTGCAGGCGTCCAAAACAGTGTTATGCTTGGTGAAATAAGAATTGTAGTTTAGGGTTTGGGAGAGTGGTAATATATATAGAGATCAAGAGGCGGTGGGGAAACTTAGTGGTTAAGAACTACTGCCGCTGCTGTTTCTTTCTTTCATTGGTTTTGGTTTCGGTTGAGGAGAGTTTAGTAATAATAGATATAAGAAACGGTGGAATGAGAAGGCTCACACGCGCGGAGAAGGGAAAGCAAAGTTGGTTTTTGCTACTGCTGTTGTCGATATTTCTCTTCTCCTAACGGGTCCGGGTAGGGCTAAACGGTTAGTGGGTTTGGACTTCGGTTGAGATCCAATAGGAATTATATATACATATATATACATATCTATTCATAGAAAATTCTAAAAATTATATTGGTGCATACCATTAAGCTAGCAACTGTCCAAAGGGTCTCCCACATAGAATAAATTAGGAAAAATTTATAATGGCTCCATAAATCCCCTAAAATACAAAAATACCTCAAATAAAATTAAATAAAAATCTATTTCCTCTATTTAGCTCCTAATAAATTAAATAATTAATAATAGAAAAATACGTTTTTTAGAATTAGAGATTTTACACTCTACCCAACTTATGAAAATTTTGTCCTCGAAATTAAAATAGGGTAGGGTCTCTCTATCTAATCTCTCTTGATCACAATTTAAAAGAATTTATCTCATATTTAATAATGCAATTTCTACCCAACTTAGAATTTACCCATCTATCACATAAGGCTATACATCTAAGAAAACTATTCCTTGAAATTAAAACTAAGCCACGGTAGAAAGTTAAGGATGGTATAAGGTATAAATCAATAAAGTAAATTTATACCTTGATCAACGAATAGGTTCAGAAAACATTCGCGCTTGCCGTCCTCGTGCTGCCAAGTTGATTCTCCTGGTCTATTCATCTATTGAGATGGTTTTGGTGCTGGAAGTGCTAGCTCCTATGCTGGTGGTAGAAGTGTCAATGCCTGTTGCATAGGACAGTCTTTCATCATATGCTGTCCGGAACCACATCTCATACATTGTCCTAAGCGAGTTCGATAGTCCTTCATAATATGTCCGCGTTTTCCACAATAATTGCAGTGGGGCTTCTTTGGGATCTGGTACGGTCCTGCTCTGTGTTGATACTGTTGTTGTTGTTCTAAAGGACATCTGATAGGTCCTCCTTGCTGTGTCCTTATTGGTCCTGGATGTGTCCTTGCTGGTCCTTGTTGTGTCCCCAGCTATCCTCCTTTTCCTCGGCTGATAGTTTCTTGCAGTCTGGCTTCTGTCAGTAACTCGACATAAGAGATCCGGGACTGTGTGTTGGTGTAATGTTGGAGCTCCTGGGTCAGTCCGCGGTAAAATCTCTTATCCTTGGCCAAGTCATCTGGTATCAAGGTAGCGCCATATTTACTGAGGCGACTAAACTTGGCATCGTACTCGTCAACTATTTTGTTCCCCTGCTCCAGGTGGAGAAACTGATCGTACAATGCATCTTTGACGGTGTCCGAGAAGTACTTCCTTTCAAAGCACTCCAAGAATTGCTCCCAAGTCTGGTATGTGCCCAACTGGCGCTACATGGATTCCCACCAGTGATGAGCATTACCATCTAGAAGTGTCCTTAAACCTGTCATCCATAGTTCTGTAGGTAGCTGTGACGCCTCTAATAACTTTCGAGTGTGAGTGATCCAGTTGGTAGTTTCTTCTGGGCTTTCAATGCCTTTGTACGGCCTTGGACCCATCTGTATAAAGTCCTTTACTGAACCAACTCTAGCTCGAGGTACTGGAGCTAGTGCTTGAGCTGGTACAGTAGTCTGTGCAACCATCCTCTCAAGAGCTGCTAGGAACTCTTGTCTCTGTTCTGCTGCTTGCTGCCTCTGTTCCTGCATCATTATCTGGAAGAATTGGAACAGTTGGGCCTGGCCATCCTGCGGTGTAAATGAGACTGGAAGGTTCCCATTAGGCGGAACGGGAAGATCAGATGGAACTGGATTATGAATCTGTCCATCTGGTCCCGGAAGTCTAGGAATTGTTGAGGTTCCTCCTTGAGTCTGACCATTGACTCCAGGAGTTGTGTCACCATCGGTGACAATACATACCTTCTGCATATCCATCTCTCTGCAGGTGATGTACACAACGATTTAGAAGAAGTATAGGAATCAAACAGGATGCAAGCATTAGATAGAATGTAGAAGCATGAAATACGCTGGGGAATTGACCGCGTATTTTACAGTCAAAAATCCCTAACATACATGAAGTCTCTCCCTGCGTAAACAGGGCTTCAAAGTTGTTTGCGTAAAACAGGTTGCTAAGCTTCCTGCATAAAGTAGAGCTTCAAGGTCGTTGGCGTAAATCAGAGATTCAAACTGTCTGGCGTAAAGTAGAGAAGCGTAAAGTAGAGCTTCAGAACTGTCCGTGTAAAACAAATATTCAAATTGTCTGGCGTAAAGTAGAGAATCAAGAAAGTGTTGGCGTAAAACATGGCTTCAAAGCTAACCGCGCAAAAGTCTGTGTAAAAGTTTGCGCGTAAAAGTTTTACGCGCGTAAAGTCTGCGCAAAAATCTGTCTGCGTAAAAATTTGCGTAAAAAGTGGCTATACATCCTGCGTAAAGTCTGCCTGCGTAAAATCTAACATACGTTATTTTTAATACAGCGTAAAGTTGTACGAGGAACTCGATGAATTTGTCAGACAAATCAGTGATCCTGACATCTGACAAAAAGTACTACACGATAATCGAGAGGACGGCTGTGATAATGAATTTACACAGAGACCCAGGTTGTCGTTTAGTGACATATTGGATACAAGTCATTTTTGTGCATCCAAAAGGAAGAAAAGTGGATTCTTCTGAATACGCTGCCTATTCTTTATTGATAGAAGTGAGTTTTTACGCTTAAGATAAGACAAAATCGACAGAAATGAGTTTTTACGATCAAGACAGGACAAAATCGACAAAGATGAGCTTTTACGCTCAAAATAAGTCAAAATTAGCTGCCATGTCAAAAGCTATTTCTTGCACAGGGCACGAGGCATATCTCTGCATTTAATGCACGAGATTGGTCATGACTGGGAAAACTAAAACTGTGACAAATACGCTCACATCACCATTCTTACATTTTACGCCAATCTGGCTACTCTACGCTGTCTATTATCAAGTTTATGCTGGGGTAGTTTCCTACATGGCTTGCATGATGTGTCATACGTAGATTTAGAAGACTAAGGAAACATGGTTAGCAATTATCATAACCACTGCGTAAAGTAGGCAATCTTCTGTATAGTTTGGCTTTTTACGCCAACAAGACAGTTGTCACTACCACATTCCAAAAATAGGGGTATTTTTGACTTTTTATATGTATTTAATATTGCATGTATTTAATTTAAATAATTGCATGAGGTGTGTATTTATAATATTATGTACAGTGTTCTTAATGTTGAGCTAGTAGACTTGACCTAGAAGCCCACTAGGTGAATACCTGACCGAATTATAGGGTTGTGTATTAATTTGTATTTATTAGAATTTAATTATTGAAGGTAGTAATTGATTACCGTAATTTTATTTAATTATTGCGCCTTACCGTTGCTTCAATATTTGGAGCGCTACCCTAGCTTTTGCCTTCCAACAAATTTCACAACCTTGCCCTAGACGTGCCGGCCTTCCATTTTGACCTTTTTGTAACTCATAATCATGCTCTCTTGTACTTCATTTTAGCCGCACAATATTCGTCGCGGACGTTTATTTAAATTTCTAAATAAATTCTAATTTTGTATCGTTGTGCGTTCCAATCGAAATTGGAGGCAATCTTGACCCATTTTTCGTTCAACCCAAATTAGGATAATATTCTGTTCTGAGTCTTCTTCACTAATGATATTTATGACCCGACCTAATTTTGGCCCCATGTACTCCTAATTAATTTTAGAACACAACTTGCATTTACTTGTAATTAAATTGGGGATACCATTTTGACTAATCCCGTTTAATCCCGACTTAATCCAAATACCCCACTAATTAAGCCCATACCAAACACACAACGCCCCCTCACCCTACAAAACACCAAACACCAAATCGCCCACCAATTTTTCATTATTTCTTGTGTCTGTGCAAATACCCAAATTTAAGGGGCTCATTTGCAATTATTGCATTGGGTGTCAACACACCATTGGTTCAAACTAATGGAGAAGCCCTAATATTGACTAGTCAACCCAACCCTCACCCTTGCATAAGTAATTTCTCATGACAAATCCTGACCACCCATTCAAAAGGGAGCATCAACACCACTCATTACCACACACACCTATCCTATTTAATGTCTCCTCAAGGCTCTCTTCCCAACCAAGTCCTAATCCCCAAACCTAGGGAAGCCCCCACCTCTTTCTCTCCTCCTTCCTCACAAGTCCCTAACCGTAGGTATTTTTTTCCCCATTTTTCCTTTCCCTTCTTCTTCTTCTTCTCCTCCTTTTTTATTTTTGAATTGGAAAAAGGGGGGAAATAAACCCATACACCAACTGTTCAGCCCATCTCTCCCGTCACCTAGCCCGGCCGGCCATCAACTCCGGCGTTGTTACTCCGGCACTGGCCACGAACCCCCGTCCGAGTCTTCCCCGACTCCCCTGCATTCCCTGCTCTCCCATTCTTCCCCGGCCACCCAGTCCGGCGTCGACACCCGACACCCGCAGTCCACCACCGGCCAACTCCCCTCCATCAACCCGCACCATCCCCTCCGGCCGCTGCTCTCCTCCCCCAGCCCGTGCTTCTTCCCCGGCCTCCACCTGAACCCGATCCACCACCACTCCTCGACCTCACTCCTATTTCCTCGACGATCCACTGGACCATGATGAGCCGCATCCCCTCCGGCCTCCCCTCTTCCCTGAGTTCGACTCCGACTGCACTCGAGCCGACCCTGGCGAGCTGCCACTCTGGCCAGCTTTACCCGTCCGAGCCACACCACCACGACCTCACTCCACCACCCTCGACTCGCCGAGCTCCTCACCTCGTTCCCTCTGGCGCTGCCACTTCAACTCTGGTCACGACACTCGGCCAAGTCCCGAGCTCCTCCCTACATCTCCCTCCTCCCACTGTTCTTCTCCGGCCAGCTCCCCCTCCGGCGGCCATCCGAAGCTGCAGCAGCAGTACCATCATTATCAACTTTCACCACCACCACCATCGGAACCACAACCCTCCACCGTGAGCCTCCCTCTCCCTCTTTCCTCCTTCATTAATATTATATACCTATGTATTAGTATATAACTTAGTGTATATGTATTCATATACATATATGTATGTATTGGTATATTTTCATATAGAATATGTGTAATAAAATACGTATTTTTAGTATATATATATATACCTATATATATATGTATGTAATTTTGGTATGTATATATATGTAGAATATATAAAATTGTAATTTGGTATATATATATGTACATATATACATATTTGGTATATGTATTTAATTAGTATATGTATTAATGTAGTATACGTATATTATTACTCGGTAAATATATATGTATATATTTTTAGCATACATATTCTTTTGTATATAAATACTGGTTGTATATATAATAAAATGTGTTATGTATATTTATATATATATATATATATATATATTTATATATATATATATTATATAATTCTATTAGTGTATAAACACTTATACCTATTTTGTACGTAACTATTTGGTATACACTTATACCTATTTTGTAAGTAATTTTGGCATACCCTTATATATATATTATGTACGTATTTAATTGGTATAGATATTATGAGTATAATATATATATATATATATATATATATATTTATATATATATATATATATATATATATATATATATATATATATCTACTAGGTAACCCGAGTGTAAAAACGGATACCCCGTAAATACACATGACCTATGACCTTGTGAACTGTTAGCAGACTGCCACATGTAAACTAACGTACTGGCAAGCCCCGTATCATTTTGACCATCTGTCTTGCGTAGCAATCACAGACGCGACGCCCGTGCAACTTGACGCGCACTTGACCCTAGTTGACTAGTGCCCTACCTGGCATAGCCCCTGAGTTCAACGTATTATGTTTGTGTGTTAGTTTAATGTCTGATGCAATATTGTATTGTATGATATATCTATAGGACTGTTGGATCATCCAGACGATACTCTGGGACAGGATATTAGTATTACCAGCTAAGGACCCAAGGCGAGTACATTCTCTGATAAGTTTCTTATTTATGATATCCCCTATGTTAATTGTATCTAGTATAAATATCCATATTCTTGACACGATAGTTACAAGGATTGGTATACCCGGATCTCGTCATGAGATGTTATTCCTTGTTCATGGTGTAGCTTGTACAAGTCTTGTTTCATTGTTATATTGTACATATACAGACACTAATTTTCGGGGAGACTTGCTACCTTCCTAGGGAATCCCGTGCCATAGCGTACCATGGTTGGATCTACTATACCAGTCGGGGGTGGAGAGTATTTTAGTGTAGATATGTGATCATACCCTTCATGTACAAGTCTTGTTCGCATGTTAGTGTTGGTCATACACCGCATGTATGACTAGCCAGGCCATTATTCCTGTACAAGTTCCCAAGCCGATCACATGTTAAAGCTAGTACTCACACACTTAGTCATAGTATTCTTGCTCATTGACATATTATTCCTTTCCTCATTTACTTACAGTATTTCCAGTATTTCCTTTATTGTATATCTCTCGTACATGTACATGCATATAGTATATTTCCATCTATATACTGCTACATAGTTTATATCATTGATATAGAACTGCTATTAGAAATGTACTTTACTCCTTCCTGACTGGAAACATTTTTCCAGACTATGCCTTAAGGACCGGTGTCCGACATTTTATTGACCACTTGGAGAGTAGCTGCAGACTTGGACTTGGTAGTTCAGTTGTGATTCCAGGAGGTCTAGCCGGAATCACTAGTTAGCTAGTTAGTTTCTTTCAGTAGTTTATTTGGTACCGGATTTATCTCCGGCATATTTTGTTGAGACTTGGATATTTGTTGAGTTAGATTATTTACATTTAGACTTGTGTTATATTTTATTTTATTTCTTCGATATCTTATCGTGCTATAGTTATGTGATTGAGTTTGCTGTTCATATTATATTGTGTTATCCGTGTCTCCTTATGGAGTTAGATACTCGTGCGAGATTGTTTAGATAGTGCATTGACCTAGACAGCGTTCTACCGCCGATGCTGCGGCGTAGGCTGGACATACCCACGTACTCGTGCCCAAATTTCGGGTGCGGGTCGTGACACATTTTTAGTGGTGGCCCATGCAGGTCAGACTTTGCAAGTTGTGCGATGTCATGGTAGTGTGACATCTTTGTTATACTACTGCATGCCTGCGACAGGATATAGGACATAGGATACTAGGACGAGAGCGAATACTCAATCACAACTAGGAATATTTCCAATCTATTATCTTGTTGTCCTTTTTCTTCTGAATGTTGCTTTCTTAGAACTTTACTGTCCTTCCTTGATGATATCGCATTTATTGCCTTAATTGATTCTTTTGGATCTGTCTTCAGGATGTCGTCGAAGACACGATCTATGAGAGCGGGAGCACCAGCTTTAGAGGGGTCTGCCACCTCTCTACCTGATGGACAGACATCCGTAGTTCCTCCTACATCTCCGATGCATGTGGGAGTATCTGCACTTTTCGGGGGTCCTCCTCCCCCACCTGTTCAGAGGATTGCCGCAGCTGTGACGGACAACCTTCCTCCTCTACCGACTCTGTTTTCCGGAGGTATGCCCATTGACGGGGCACAAGTGTTTACTTTGATCCAAGGCATAGTAGACGCTCAGCGAGTTCAAGCTGAGGCTCAGAGGGTGCAAGCAGAAGCGCACCAGGCCCAAACCGAGCTGATGAGAGAGAGCATGGAGAATGCTCATCAGGTGGCTCTCCAAGCTGTGGAGAGAGTAGCACAACACCAGCAGTTTCCTGGCCAGCAACAGCAGAGATCAGGCACTATAGTGGACTTCAAGAGGATGATGCCTCGAGAGTTCAAAGGTACCGAAGGGATACTCTACATAGACGAATGGCTAGAGGATATAGATAGGAGTCTGCGATTGGCCCAGATTCCAGAGAGCTTGCAGATAGAGGCCGCTGGCAGTCAGATGTTTGATATCGCACTCACGTGGTATCGTACGGAGACGAGACTCACTGGCGAAGGACTTACTTGGGGGACCTTCAAGTTGCTTTTCAAGGAGAAGTTCTTTCCCGACGTGGCCTTGGGAACCATGGAAAGTCAGTTTCATGACTTTGTCCATGGGAACATGTCGGTCGATGAGTACGCCGCAGAATTCTGTCGATTGAGCCGTTTTGTATCGTCTATGATTCGGGACCCAGGAGATCGAGCCCGGAAGTTTAGAAAGGGACTGACGAGAGAGATTAGGTCGTGCACTTCTGGTCGTCGTACCACTACCTTTGAGAATATCTTGATGGATGCCCAGATTGTAGAAGAGGATCTGGATCTTAGGCCTAAGAGGAGTCATAATATTTCTGGAGATAAGAATGGTAGCGCGGGGCCAGCCAAGCGTCCCCATATTCTGCAACTACCAAGGATGGTTCAGTATCAACAGCAGTACCAGGCACCAGTTTGTGTTTAGCAGGATCAGCAGACTTGTTATTTCTGTAAGAAACTAGGTCACCTTTGGTAGAGCTGTAGATTGAGGCTAGAACTTTGTTTGCGCTGTGGTGATACAGGAGAACAAATGAGGGATTGCCCTCTAGCTCAGCGTGCAGCTCCAAACTATAGAAATCCAGTTAGGCCACCTGTGGAACTGCAGATTGTTCAGCACCCACGGAGGGAGCCACCCCAGCAGGGCGGAGCATTTGCGATGACGGTCGAGGAGACCGATACTGCAGGTGATATGTTAGCAGGTTCTGTTCCTTCTTTCTTTCTGTCATCTCTATTTGATTGATTGATTGATTCTTTAGTACCGTAGTTGTATTCATGATTTTCTTGTTAGAATGTAGTTAGTAGTACACCCTGACAGAGACTGCAATACTATGATAAAATATAACATAACCATGCATGTTTCCCTTAGATTGCACATTGAATAACTGTAGATAGAATTTTCTTAGACTGTGATTATTTGGGTTTTGACCATAGTAGATTTAATGAAGAGGTTATGACTTGACAAGAAGGACAAGATGCTTAAATTTTGAGGATAATCATTGATTTAAATAAAGGGTTAAGAATTTAACATGGCAGAATTGATGATTTATTAATTTTAGAAAGATTGGGATATGATTGAAGTTATCATTAAAAATTCGAGAAAATTAAGGAGATTATCATTATTTGATTACAAGATATGAATTTAAAATTTTATGTTATGAATGTTGCATTTGAAGATTCCATAAGTATCGCATTGTTGAGTATTTTGTGGAAAAAAGGGAAATCAGGGAATAAAATCATTAATGGATTAGTGTCAAATTCAATTTTCGGGATGAGGATTTAGATTTTGAACATGCATCGATTGGATTTAAATTGAAGAGTAAGATGATTAATGGATTAGTGTTTAAATTCAAACTTTCCTGATGATATTTCAAAATTTATAAATATACGTTGATTGAAATTAAATTGAAGGATTGGCTTTATGGATTAGTGTTTTTAGATGGGATTTCTTAATGTACATTGAGTGAATTTAAATTAGAGGACTGGATGTTAAATTTCGAGTATTTAATTTTTAACTTAAAATTTCGGAGGAAATTGTGAGAAAAATGGAAATTGATTTTATTTCGAGGATTTTCAGGAATACAATAATTTCAGAATTTTGAAAATTTGTGAGATGACAATATGGATTATTTCATGATTTGGTGGGTAGATGAATTTAAATTTTGATAGAAAATAATAATGTGTATGAGTAAATACTACTATGAGGATTTTAAATTTCGAGGACGAAATTCTTTTAAGTAGGGTAGACTTGTCACTACCACGTTCCAAAAACAGGGGTATTTTTGACTTTTTATATGTATTTAATATTGCGTGTATTTAATTTAAATAATTGCATGAGATGTGTTTTATAATATTATGTACAGTGTTCTTAATGTTGAGCTAGTAGATTTGACCTAGAAGCCCACTAGGTGAACACCTGACCAAATTATAGGGTTGTGTATTAATTTGTATTAATTAGAATTTAATTATTGGAGGTAGTAATTGATTACCATAATTTTATTTAATTATTGCGCCTTACCGTTGCTTCGATATTTGGAGCGCTACCCTAGCTTTTGCCTTCCAACAAATTTCACAACCTTGCCCTAGACGTGGCCACCTTCTATTCTGACCTTTTTGTAACTCATAATCATGCTCTCTTGTGCTTCCTTTTAGCCGCACAATATTCATCGCGGACGTTTATTTAAATTTATAAATAAATTCCAATTTTGTATCGTTGTGCGTTCCAATCGAAATTGGAGGCAATCTTGTCCCATTTTTCGTGTAACCCAAATTAGGGTAATATTCTATTCTGAGTCTTCTTCACTAATGATATTTGTGACCTGACCTAATTTTGGCCCCATGCACTCCTAATTAATTTTAGAACACAGCTTGCATTTATTTCTAATTAAATTGGGGATACCATTTTGACTAATCCCGTTTAATCCCGACTTAATCCAAATACCCCACTAATTAATCCCATACCAAACACACAACGCGCCCTCACCCTACAAAATACCAAACACCAAATCGCCCACCAATTTTTTATCATTTCTTGTGTCTGTGCAAATACCCAAATTTAAGGGGGCTCATTTACAATTATTGCATTGGGTGTCAACACCCAATTGGTTCAAACCAATGGAGAAGCCCTAATATTGACTAGTCAACCCAACCCTCACCCTTGCATGAGTAATTTCTCATGACAAATCCTGACCACCCATTCAAAAGGGAGCATCAACACCACTCATTCCCACACACACCTATCCTATTTAATGTCTCCTCAAGGCTCTCTTTCCAACCAAGCCCTAATCACCAAACCTAGGGAAGCCCCCACCTCTTTCTCTCCTCCCTCCTTACAAGCCCCTAACCGTAGGTATTTTTTTCCCATTTTATCTTTCCCTTCTTCTTCTTCTTCTTCTTCTTCTTCTTTCTTCTTCTTCTTCTTCTTCTTCTTCTTCTCCTCCTTTTTACTTTTGAATTAGAAAAAGGGAGGAAATAGACCCATACACCAACTGTTCAGCCCATTTCTCCGGTCACCTAGCCAGGCCGGCCATTAACTCCGGCGCTGTTACTCCGACACCGGCCACGAACCCCCGTCCGAGTCTTCCCCGACTCCCCCTGCATTCCCTGCTCTCCCATTCTTCCCCGGCCACCCAGTCCAGCGTCGACACCCGACACCCGACACCCGCAGTCCACCACCGGCCAACTCCCCTCCATCAACCCGCACCATCCCCTCCGACCGCTGCTCTCCTCCCCCAGCCCGAGCTTCTTCCCCGGCCTCCACCTGAACCCGATCCACCACCACTCCTCGACCTCACTCCTTCTTCCTCGATGATCCACTGGACCACGACGAGCCGCATCCCCTCCGGCCTCCCCTCTTCCCTGAGTTTGACTCCGACTGCACTCGAGCCGACCCCGGCGAGCTGCCACTCCGTCCAGCTTCACCCGTCCGAGCCCCACCACCATGACCTCACTCCACCACCCTGGACCCGTCGAGCTCCTTCCCTCGTTCCGTCCGGCGCCGCCACTTCAACTCCGGTCAGGACACTCGGCCGAGTCCCGAGCTCCTTCCTGCATCTCCCTCCTCCCACTGTTCTTCTCCGGCCAGCTCCTCCCCCGGCGGCCATCTGAAGCAGCAGCAGCAGCAGCACCATCATCATCAACTGTCACCACCACCACCATCGGAACCACCACCCTCCACCGTGAGCCTCCCTCTCCCTCTTCCCTCCTTCATTAGTATTATATACCTATATATTAGTATATAACTTAGTATATATGTATTCATATACATATATGTATGTATTGGTATATTTTCATATAGAATATGTGTAATAAAATACGTATTTTTACTATATATATATATACCTATATATATATATGTATGTAATTTTGGTATATATATATATGTAGCATATATAAAATTATAATTTGGTATATGTATGTACATATATACGTATTTGGTATATGTATTTAATTAGTATATGTATTAATGTAGTATACGTATATTATTACTCGGTAAATAAATATGTATATATTTTCAGCATACGTATTCTTTTGTATATAAATACTGGTTGTATATATAATAAAATATGTTATGTATATTTTTATATATATATATATATTATATAATTCTATTAGTGTATATACACTTATACCTATTTTGTACGTA
Organism: Iris macrosiphon; assembly: GCA_036927795.1. NCBI lineage: Eukaryota > Viridiplantae > Streptophyta > Magnoliopsida > Asparagales > Iridaceae > Iris > Iris macrosiphon. The sequence goes on from JAYESA010000016.1 coordinate 74,576,337, forward strand.
ACTATTTGGTATACACTTATACCTATTTTGTAAGTAATTTTGAGATACCCTTATATATATTATGTACGTATTTAATTGGTATAGATATTATGAGTATAATATGTATATTTATATATATATATCTCTACTAGGTAACCCGAGTGTAAATATGGATACCTCGTAACTACACATGACCTATGACCCTGTGAACTGTTAGCAGACTGCCACATGTACACTGATGTACTGGCAAGCCACGTATCATTTTGACCGTCTGTCTTGCGCAACAATCACAGACGCGACGCCCGTGCAACTTGACTCGCACTTGACCCTAGTTGACTAGTGCCCTACCTAGCATAGCCCCTGAGTTCATTGTATTATGTTTGTGTGTTAGTTTAATGTCTGATTTAATGTCTAATATAATATTGTATTGTATGATATGTCTATAGGACTGTTGGATCATTCAGACGATACTCTGGGATAGGACATTGGTATTACCAGCTAAGGACCCAAGGCGAGTACATTCTCTGATAAGTTTCTTATTTATGATATCCCCTATATTCATTGTATCTAGTGTAAATATCTATATTCTTGACACGATGGTTACACGGATTGGTATACCCGGATCTCGTCATGAGATGTTATTCTTTGTTCATGGTGTAGCTTGTACAAGTCTTGTTTCATTGTTATCTTGTACATGTACAAACACTGATTTCCGGGGAGACTTGCTACCTTCCTAGGGAATCCCGTGCCATAACATACCATGGTTGGATCTACTATACCAGTCGGGGGTGGGAAGTATTTTAGTGTAGAAGTCTTGTTAAAGCTAGTTCTCACACACTTAGTCATAGTATTCTTGCTCATTGACATATTGTTCCTTCCCGGATTTACTTACAGTATTTCCAGTATTTCCTTTATTGTATATCTCTCGTACATGTACATGCATCTAGTATATTTCCATCTATATACTGCTACATAGTTTATATTATTGATATAGAACTGTTATTAGAAATATACTTTGCTCCTTCCTGATTGGAAACATTTTTCCAGACTATGCCCTAGAGGACCGGTGTCCGACATTTTATGGACCACTTGGAGAGTAGCTGCAGACTTGGTAGTTCAGTTGTGATTCTGGGAGGTCTAGCCAGAATCACTAGTTAGCTAGTTAGTTTCTTTCAGTAGTTTATTTGGTACCGGATTTGTCTCCGGCATATTTTGTTACGACTTGGATATTTGTTGAGCTAAATTATTTACATTTAGACTTGTGTTGTATTTTATTTTATTTCTTCGATATCTTATCATGCTGTAGTTATGTGATTGAGTATGCTGTTTATATTATATTGTGTTATCCGTGTCTCCTTATGGAGTTGGATACTCGTGCGAGATTGTTTAGATAGTGCATTAACCTAGACAGCGTTCTACGGCCGATGCTGCGGCGTAGGCTGGACGTACCCACGTACTCGTGCCCAAATTCTGGGTGCGGGTCGTGACAACAGTCAATTGGCTTTTACGCCAACAACAGTTTACTTGGCGCCAATAACAGTCATTTGACTTTTACGCCAACAAGGGTAAAGGGTCTGGTTACAGGGTAAAGGGTTTTTGGCGTAAAACTTTATTTATCCAAACATAGGATAGTTGAAAGGAAGAATGAGGTTTCAGTCAAGCATGGATGAGATCCTTATACTCTATTCCTATACGCAGGCTTGTTTGGTACAATTACGTAACCGAGATAATATATTCTTGACCTGCATGGGCCACCACCAAAAACATATCACGTCCCAGTCCCAAAATACGTAGGACTAGGAATATGTAACACGCCCAGCCGTATGTATACGAACTCCAATATATGGAAATCATATACACATGTACGCTGTATATGAATATGCAATCCACAAGTGGTAATATACTCTCACAACAAGTCACACACAATCTATATCTTATCCACAGCACAAATAATAAGTAGGAATAAAGAGCTAAATAATAACTGAATATCCCAGATGAGTATCAAGTCTGATAATCGGGTGGAAACAAATCCACTACAAAACGACTATACTGAAGTAGTAACATGGATCTCTAAACAACGATAATAAAATCACAGATACTCCGAGGGTAAGATCTTCTCAGTCAGGTACGTAGTGTCAGGTCCAGGACCGTACTCCTGCGGATACTCCTACTGGTCCATATCTAGAAAGGGACCAAGTCCTCAGAGGGACGTAACAAGATACATAATAACATGCCAATAAGTACTGAAAAATAAATATCCAATGGGTCGCCTAACCGTCTAAGTGAATGTAGTTTGAGAACAACTTTCCACCAAGTGGGCTATCTGGCCATATAGTGGGATTGGCATGATTCTCTTGGAGAATCAGGGGCCTATAAAGCATGTCGTCTTTTGAATGGCAGAGGCCGCCAAGTAGTATAGGGGTCATCATGACCGCGTATCTCCGGTGGAGCGTACGGATAACATAAAAGAAAAGTGTAGAGGAGCCAAAATGCCTTACTTGTTGTTCTTCCCATCCCATGTTCTAAGCATGCCATATCCATGACACAATAAAACCTCTAAATAACTGCCAGGTCTACTAGTATACAAAGTTTCTATCAGCAGTCATCCCTAACGCACGTCCAATACGTACAGGAGGCCAGACCTGTCACGCAGTCCATGATCTATATAAGACTCACAACTCGTGTAACAACTGTGTCACGGCCAATAAACCTACCGATGCTACATGATAACGGGGTAGTCTCATAAACAAGGTCAATGCAAATACATAAATAAAAATATATCGCGACAACACCGTCGCGTACAGATGCATGCAACATATGGAATAAGAATAACAGTACAATGGCAAGGTATACTTGTCGAGCAAGACTTCGGTATAGTGCAGGCGTCCAAAATAGTGTTATGTTTGGTGAAAGAAGAATTATAGTTTTGGGTTTGGGAGAGTTGTAATATATATATAGAGATCAAGAGGCGGTGGGGAAACTTAGTGGTTAAGAACTACTGCCGCTGCTGTTTCTTTCTTTTATTGGTTTTGGTTTTGGTTGAGGAGAGTTTAGTAATAATAGATATAAGAAATGGTGGAATGAGAAGGCTCACACGTGCGGAGAAGGGAAAGCAAAATTGGTTTTTGCTACTGCTGTTGTTGATATTTCTCTTCTCCTAACGGGTCCGGATAGGGCTAAACGGTTAGTGGGTTAGGGCTTCGGTTGAGATCCAATAGGAATTATATATAAATATATATATATATATATCTATTCATAAAAAATTCTAAAAATTATATTGGTGCATACCATTAAGCTAACAACTGTCCAAAGGGTCTCCTACATGGAATAAATTAGAAAAAATTTATAATGGCTCCATAAATCCCCTAAAATGCAAAAATACCTCAAATAAAATTAAATAAAAAACTATTTCCTCTATTTAGTTCCTAATAAATTAAATATTTATAATAGAAAAAATATAATTTTTAGAATTAGGGGTTTTACACGCACCAAGGGTTTAATTAAAAAAATTAGACATCTGCAACCTTAAATCTAAACCTCAAATACCTGATGTTAAACCAAAGTTTTCCAACCCAAAACTAGTCTAACTATAAAAATAAATGAGGGTGTTTACATCCTTCCCAACTTAGAAAAATTTTGTCCCCAAAATTAAAAGTACAGCACGATAATAGCTATGAGAATTTAAAAGCAAACTGGTAATCAAATACGGTACGTAAATTCGTACCTTGGTCCTCAAATAAATACGGGAAGCGCTATCGAATGGAATCCTCGCGCTCCCAGGTAGACTCGCCTGGCAAATGATGCTTCCATGCAACTCTGACCAGTCGAATAGTCTGACCTCTCAAAGTCTTCTCACTGTGATCGAGTATCTCCTCCGGCTGCTCTACGTAAGATAAACTGGGCCCGACTGTAATCTCCGATTGATCAAGCACGTGGCTAGGGTCTGCCACATATCTCCTCAACTGTGATACATGAAATACGTCATACACTCCTTCTAATGATGGAGGTAATGCAAGACGATAAGCCACTTCGCCAACTCGTTCCAAGATGTTAAAAGGTCCGATGTACCTCGGACTCAACTTGCCTCTGCCTCCGAATCTGATGGTACCACGAGTACGCGATATCTTCAAAAATACATGCTCACCTTCCTTAAACTCTAAAGTTCTGCGATGCGCATCTGCCCAATGTTTTTGTCTGTCCTGTGCTGTATGCAGGTGGCTCTAAATCTGCTTAACTTTCTCCACTGGCTGTGTCACCAACTCTTGACCAAGTATCTGACGCTCTTCCATGTCACTCCAACACACTAGTGACCTACACTTCTTGCCGTACAGTGCCTTATAAGGTGCCATCTATATGCTAGCCTGGTAGCTGTTATTGTAGGAGAATTCCACCAAGTGTAGATGGTCCTCCCAAGATCCTCCAAAATCGATCATGCACGCTCTCAACATATCCTCTAGTATCTGTATCATGTGCTCTGACTGGCCATCAGTCTGTGGATGATATGCAGTGCAGAACTTGAGACGAGTTCCTAGACTCTCCTGCACACTCCGCCAAAAATATGACGTGAATCCTAGAATCACGATCCGATACAATGCTGACAGGCACTCCATGTAGTCGTACTATCTGCCTCATATACATGTCAGCTAATATCTCCGTGGACTGCCCAACTCTGAAGGGCAAGAAATGTGCAGACTTGGTGAGTCTGTCTACGACAACCCAAACTGCATCCTTCCCGCTAGGGCTCCTCGGAAATCCTGTGACGAAGTCCATGGTAATTTGTTCCCACTTCCACTCGAGAATGGGAAGCGGCTGCAATAGTCCTGTAGCCCTCTAATGTTCAATCTTGACTTGCTGACTGACCAAACATCTCACCACGAATCTCGCAATCTCTTTTTTCATCCCATGCCACCAGTAATGTTGTCTCAAATCTCGGTACATCTTTGTACCCTCGGGATGAATAGAAATAAATCGAGGGGGTGTTGTGTGTTTTACATGGGCTTAAATCATGGGGCATTGGATTAAGTTGGGATTAAAATAGGATTAGTCAAAGTTGGTATCCCCAATTAAATTAAAATAAAAAATGTCACGTGCTCTTAAATTAAATGGGGACACCTGGGGTCTCAATTGGGAGTGACACAAAGGTTATAAATGGTGTAGGCTTGGTGTCAGTATTGGACCCTTTACTTGGTCCGGCTCAACGGGTTGAGTTGGTATCTCAAAATTGATGGCAACGACACAGGTGTGCGACACAGGTTTAAATAACGAATTTCGGTTACATAATGTTATGCAATTTAATTAGAGCATAAGAGATTATGATTTTGAGTGACGAAAAAGTCCAGTGCCTAAATTGGCGTGTCAAGTCAAGAGTGCAACGATCTGTTGGAAATTATGGACTGATGTTGGGCTCCGAATATCGCAACAACGGTAGGGCGCACCAAGGGTTTAATTAAAAAAAACCAGACATCTGCAACCTTAAATCTAAACCTCAAATACCTGATGTTAAACCAAAATTTTCCAACCCAAAACCAGTCTATCTATAGAAATAAATAAGGGGGTTTATAGGGCTGCTGTCCGTCGAGGAGGGATGGGTGGTGGTCGGGTTTTAGGCGAGGCCGGCTGCTTGGTGGAGGACGACTAGGTGGAGATGGGAGAAGGAGAAAGCGGAAAGGAGAGGTGGTGGTAATGGGACATGGTCTCGCGTGGTGTCGAGGAGGAGTCCGACGTTAATGGCAGCGGGGCTCGGGGTCATGTGGCCCGGCGAAAAGACGGTGGAGAGATGGGTTGAGGGAGGTCGGGATAGATCCAGGCGGTCGGGTCTATGTCGTCGAGGGAGAGGCTGACATGGGGTCGGGGACTGTGCAGGCGGCGGTGAAGGGAGGATGATGAACATGGTGATGTGCGGGGGAGGCGTAGGGTTCAGCTCCGGTCGGTGGGTGCAGAGGAGAGGAGAGGGAGAAGATGAATAGTAGATGGAGTTGGGATTCGGCTAGGTTAGGTATTGTGATGGTGGTGATGAAAGAAATAAAGGAAAAATTATATATATATGTATGTAGAATTTGGATTGGGTGTTGACCTAGGTAGTTGGGCCTGGTCAACATCCTTCTTGGGGTGGGCTTTGGCTTTACATGAAGATGTTTGGAGGGCTAAGATTGCATAGTTTCAAAATGGAGGGCCAAGATTTAAGGAGAGTTGATGTTGAGTGTTACACACTCCAAAAAATTAGGGAGAAAATTCACATAACCAATCAATGAAGGAAAATAGGGTTTCTACATGTGTTTGGTCCAATGGGGTATGGACACCTCAATGCACTTTTACATAAAAGTTCCTAACAATTAAAAATTACACAAAGTTGGGTTTTGGATTAATTTAATTAAAATTAATACAATTGGTGTTGTAAAATTAATTGGAATTACAAGGGATTAAAATTAGGTGGGACACAAGTGTCATGGACATAGGAGACTCAAAGTAGAATTTTAACATAATTTGGGTTGCATAAAATGGGTCAAGATTGTGTCTTCAATTTCGATTGAAATGCACAAAGATACAAAGTTGGATTTATATAAAATTAAATATAAACGTCTGTGACGAATATTGTGTGACTAAAATATAGCACAAGAGAGCATAGTTATAAGTTATACAAAGGTCAGAATAGATGACTGGCACGTCTAGGACATTGATATGAAATTTGTGGGTAGGCAATGGCTAGTGAGGTGCTCCAATTATCGAAGCAACGATAAGGTGAAATAAGTGATATAAATATTGTAAAAATTATCTAAAATACCGTGTTCTATTTCAAATTTGATTCAAACTAGCCTTAGTCTCTCTATCTAAGCCAAGTAGGCCTAATTTTGATCGAGGGGGTTTATAATCTACCTAACTTAAAATAATTTTGTCCTCAAAATTAAAATAAGGCATAATTTGTTAAATCCTTCACATTCGTACATAAGGCAAGTCTATTGCAATCTCTTCCAAAAATTTAAATAATAATATCCGAATCTCATTCAAATCTATATGATTTTCCACATCAAAATTTGTATCATAATTTTCAGCTATCATAATCTCCTCTAGACTTTGAACAATAAACAATTCTAATAAAATCTTATTCCTATTCTCTACTTAAGAATTTTGTACTCTTCAAATTTAAACTCAATTTCTGTCCTCAACGTTTCGAATAGGTGATCCAACAATCAAAAGTTAACTTTTAATTTAAAGCCTCAAATTATAAAATTTTAAATCTAATTCACCAATTGTTCAAGTCTAGAATTCTATATTTATCCTCAAAGTTTAAATCGATGATTCAATCTTCAATTTTTAAAATTTAAATCATGTGCTTAAAGTATAAATATTTGGTCCACAATATCAAGATATAAATTTTCAATCCTCATCATTTTAATCATTCTTCTAAAATTCTCAACATTTAAAATGACTTAATCTCTCAATCTAATCTTACTTGATCACAATCTAAAAGAAATTCATCTCAAGTTGATAATGCAATTTCTATCCAACTTAGAATTTACCCATCTATCACATAAGGCTATACATTTAAGAAAACTTCCTCAAATTGTTTAATCGTGTTATTCAATCCTCAAAAGTTTTTAACACATCGAATATATCATATATTATATGCCCTTAATTACGAAAAATAGTCATCAAGTAATGTGATTTGCCTATGAGGTATATCTAGTACTCTCTGCGTATCAAACTTATACCAAGCACGAGCGTTCGTCTTTCCGAAATAGGGGAAGACGGAGAGCAATAATAAAGAATTCAAGGTAGAGGTGATAGAATATAAGTACGAAATTCAAAGCGATAAAAAAAATTCAAAAGGAAGTTGTCAAGGCAGTTGTGGTTTGAATCTTATTTTGGTAGATTCTTGTTCACATGCTCATATCACTACAGTTATGTAACCGATACGATATGCTCAGACACGTCTACGGGCAAGTATATTCGTCTACTAGTCGACTATATATATCAATCCACGTAAAGTAGTCATGCGAAGAGCGAACCAAACTCACTAAGGTTGATCAGACCATAATACACCGATTCTTATTAGACAATGTATTAGTGTATGCATCCAATAATACATATGTCATGAACAAGCTCGATAAAAAAATAAGCTTGCAAAACTAGGCTATAATAGCAGCATAAGTCAAGGTAGTACAGAAAATATAAATACGCTGGATTATGAAGGTATAACCTATATAGAGACATGGGTATAAATTACGTGATTTAAAACTAAGAATAATCGTCAATCACAATATAAAAGAATAACTCAAACTATCAAGTTCTACTAAGCACATAATTTCAAATTTCAAGATTACAACTATAATCCTAGAAAACTATATATCTTAACATAAAAGAGTATCACTTGGCCTACAATCAGAAAGGTCAGGTGGCACGAATTGAAAGATGAAGAAAAGAAAAATATAATTAGTCGTCGCACAAATAGCGATCGTTAAGGTTTCAGAGGAACAAGATATGAAATTAAAAATAGAGAGACTCTTGATAATATCATGATTTTCTAAGGGGAAGGTGGGATGCTAATCTCTGTGTTCGAGGTATGATCAAGGAAAATATTCTATTTATTCCTCTTGGTTTCCTAAGGTACTGTCTGCTAATAATAAAACAAGAATCTAAATTTATAGTTCTCTAATACTATCTCACTATGAAAGTTAGGTTTAGTCCTAATATTCAACCTTAGATTTCTATTGGTTCCTTAATACTAAGGACAAACAATATAGTCAAATTTCTAACTAGCCCTAGTAGTGTCTATACCACTCTCAAGTCATCCCTAATTATCAAGGGATAATGGTCAATCAATCTACAGGTAAGGGTTGCTAGGGTTCATTGGGTATTCTAAACTTAGTAATGTGTTAATATTCTGGTTGTATTCTCAGTAGGAATGTTACTCTAATTATTATCCTAACAACAAGGATTCCTATATTCTAGGAGAGGGGTATACTCAAGGAACTATTAGGGAAGCACATGACTTAAGCAAGATACATTTATTTAAATAGATTGGATTGGAAGAAATATGAGTCATAGAATTTAGAACAGAAATGAAGAGGGAAGTCGAATATGTGGATGAGATCCTATAGTCTAATCCTATTTGCAGGCTTGCTCGGTACAGTAACGTAACCGAGACAATATGCCCTCGACCTGCATGGGCCACAACTAAAAACATGTCACGCCCCAGTCCCAAAATACGTAGGACTAGAAATACGTAACCATGCTAGCCGTATGTATATGGAGACTCCAATATATGGAAACCATAACGCATACGTACGCTGTATTATGAATAACAATAATTCACAAGTGGTATAAATTTATCACAAGTCATAGGGCATAACTAAATCTCATCCACAGAATCAAATATAAATAAATAAATAACCAATCAACTATATAACTGAATCTCAATATGCAGTATCAAAGAATGATAGTCGGGTGGAAATAAATCCACTGCCAAACTAGAATATAAAAGTAACCACAATAACAATATCAACTAATGAACACTGAGACTCGAAGAGAAGACCTCCTCGAAAGACAAGTAGCAAGCCCTGATATGCGCTCCTGTAAATAATTATGATCGTCTATACCTGGAAAGGGACCAGGTCCTCAGAGGGACATAACAAGATACATAGAAATGTGCCAATAAGGTACTGAAAATAAACATCCAATGGGTCGCCTAACCGTCTATGTGAATATATTTTGAGAACAACTTTCGAACAAGTGGGCTATCTGGCCATAGATGGGATTGGCATGATTCTCTCGGAGAATCAGGGGCCTACAAATCATATCGTCTTTTGAACGGCAGAGGTCGCCAGGTAATATAGGGGTCATCACGACCACACATCTCCGACGGAGTGTACGGGTTACAAAAAGGAAAGTGAAAAGGAGCCCAAATGCCTTACTTGTTGTTCTTCCTATCCCATGCTCTAAGCATGTCACATACATGAAATGATAATACCTCTAATAACTGCCAAGTCTCCTAGCATGCAATTTTTAACAACAGTTATCCCTAATGCACATCCCATACATACATGAGGTCACCCTGTCACGCAAGTCTGTATCCTACATGAGACTCACACTCGTGTAACAGCTGTGTCACGGCCAATAAAACCTAATAATGTCTCTAATTCATGTGGTGGTATCATAAAACTAGGTCAACATGCACATACATAATAAAAATAGAATACGACGCCACCGTCATTGCATCCAAGTTTTCTTGGACGCACGGTTTATATAGCGGTTAAAATATATAAACTAAATGACAGAAATAAAATACATGCATCATATGAAATATAAATTACAGTACAATGGCAAGGTATACTTGCCTGATAAGAAAGCTGCGTAGTACCAATAACCTGCTCCTGAAGTCTCGCAGAACTATCCAATGGTTCTATATACATATAATATAATACAATACAGCATCAGCCATTACACTAGCACATACACAACCATAAATAATCTTAACTCAGGGGCTACACTAGGGGTGATACTGGTCAACTAGTAGGGTCAAATCTGCGTCTAACTACGCGGGTGTCCTGTCTTAAATGCTGTATCAAATCAGACAGTCAAACACTAACATGTGTCTAGCCAGTACGTCAGTGTACATAAGGCAGACAATTATCTAATATTTTGGGTCACAAAGTCATATGCAATTATGGGATATCCACAGTGTCCTAGGGTCGTACATTATAAATACATATATAGTCATAATTAGGTTTAGCATTTAATTACATATATCTATATCCATATATTTATATATTTATCAACTAATATTATATGCATACGCACACACACGTACGAGCATACTAGTCCTTGGGTTCACCAACACGGGTCTAAAATCAACCAACTATCACAAAGTATTCTAACCCTATTGTTATTCACACAAGTACACATAAAATGAAAGGAGAGGGACAGTTTCGAACCTTGGGGTACGTGCACAGGGCACGAGGATCGAGGGTGACTGCTGCAGGTCATCTTCAGCGAGGGTGACGGGTCCATAATGACGATGATGATGGTGATGATGATGATGATGATGATGGTGATGATGATGATGATGTTGATGATGAAGGGGATGATGATGATATTGATGCCGAGGCTGCCGGAGTCGGAGCTCAGGCGAGGAGGAGAAAAGAGCAGGGAGGAGAGGTGGTGGTGCTCTGCGGGAAGGTCGACGGAGATAATGACGGATGAGGAGAAGAGGAGTCGGGGTGGAGATGGCCGGGTGGCTGCTGTGCCGTCGGGTCAGAGACGAGCGGGTTGGTTTAGGCGGAGATCAATGGGTGGTTCAGAGGCGGGGCTGCTGTTCGTCGAGGAGGGATGGATGGTGGTCGGGTTTCAGGCGAGGCCGACTGCTTGGTGGAGGATGGCTCGGTGGAGATGGAAGAAGGAGAAAGCAGGGAGGAGAGGTGGTGGTGATGGGACACGGTCTGGCATGGTGTCGAGGAGGAGTCCGGGGTCAATGGCAGCGGGGCTCGGGGTCGTGTGGCCTGGTGGGAAGATGGTGGAGAGATGGGTTGAGGGAGGTCGGGATAGATCCAGGCGGTCGGGTCTGTGTCGTCGAGGGAGAGGCTGACAGGGGGTCGAAGACTGTGCAGGCGGCGGTGAAGGAAGGATGATAACAGGGTGATGTCGGCGGGGGAGGCATCGAGTTCAGCTCCGGTCGGCGGGTGCAGAGGGAAGGAGAGGGAGAAGATGAATAGTAGAGGGGAGTTGGGATTCGGCTTGGTTAGGTATTGTGATGGTGGTGTTAAAAAATATAAAGAAAAAATTGTATATATATGTATGTAGAATTTGGGTTGGGTGTTGACCTAGGTAGTTGGGCTTGGTCAACATCCTCCTTGGGGTAGGCTTTGGCTTTACATGAAGATGTTTGGAGGGATAGGATTGCATGGTTTCAAAATGGAGGGCCAAGGTTTAAGGAGAGTTGATGTTGAGTGTTACACACTCCAAAAAATTAGGGAGAAAATTCACATGACCAATCAATGAAGGAAAATAGGGTTTCTACATGTGTTTGGTCTAACAGAGTGTGGACACCTCAATACACTTTTGCATAAAAGTCTCTAACAATTAAAAATTACACAAAGTTGGGTTTTGGATTAATTTAATTAAAATTAATACAATTGGTGTTGTAAAATTAATTGGAATTACAAGGGATTAAAATTAGGTGGAACACAAGTATCATGGACATAGGAGACTCAAAGTAGAATTTTAACATAATTTGGGTTGCACAAAATGGCTCAAGATTATGTCTCCAATTTCAATTGGAACGCACAAAGATACAAAGTTGGATTTATATAGAATTAAATAAACGTCTACGACGAATATTGTGCGACTAAAATGTAGCACTAGAGAGCATAATTATAAGTTACACAAAAGTCAAAATAGATAACTGGCACGTCTAGGACAAGGATGTGAAATTTGTAGGAAGGCAATGGCTAGTGAGGTGCTCCAATTATCGAAGCAACGGTAAGGTGCACTAAGTAATATAAATATTGTAAAAATCATCTAAAATACCGTGTCCTATTTCTAATTGGATTCAAACTAGCCATAGTCTCTCTATCTAAGCCAAGTAGGCCTAATTTTGATCAAGGGGGTTTATTCTTGTATATGTACTTCTGTTCCGGACGCAATGCTCCAAGGCTTCTTGATTTGACTCTACGCCTTAGCACGCACGAAGGAGGCATCCGCACCGAACGAGGTTCTTCCGCACCCTGCAAACAACCTGGTGGATTATCAGTACATGAATGCACTGGTGGGGAGGCTACTCTCCCGCTCTACAAATCTAAACACGTAATATAGGTTTCGTGCACCAACTATTATGTTGTCTTTCTAGTTCCTAACTCATGTGGCAGTGCGCCGTTCGATATAAGAGGAAATACGGTAAGACTTAAGAACTTATCATTTGACCTTCCCTGTCCAAGGCAAACAAGTTAATTTTAGCACGAGCATATATAAGATTTAGGGCAATAGCATATGCAAACACTGCGTCATAATTGTTCAGGCATTTTAGATGTTCTCGATGCGATGCAATGACTCACACGCAGATAGCTGCTAAGCTAGGATGACTTATCTATATGAACATTTGTTGCTGGCATAGCCATAAAGGACATAGTCATTGGCGGGGAGCGTATGCAACGAAAGTACGTGGTGTGCTGCAAGCTATCCCGTCAATCACGTGAGACTATAACGTTAGTTCCATCCGGATCGGGTCGGTCCCAGTACCCCGGTGATCGCCCGTGGAACAAGATCCGAAGATCACCTTTTTCAAGATGTCCGCGATATGTAGGTCAGGGTCTTTCCAAATCCATAACTTGATATGATAATCCATGATTCTTATTCTGAATCGAGCGTTTGCTCCACGAGCTGGGATTCTTGGATTCATTGACATGATTCTCGTTCAGAGGTAAACTTGATGTGATTATCATTCAGTTGTATCTTGACAGGATTCTTGATTCTTGAATAACTTGACTTGATGTATGCCCCTGGTTCAGGGATTGCCATGGTGACCTAACGGTCCCGGATACTTGTAGGTTCACTTGCACAGAAGGACTATTTGATAGTCTCCTGGTGTAAAACCCCTATACCTAGAAACCAAAATTACCCTTTTAATTAATTATAAATTTAATTATAGTAATTAGTGGCTAATTAGGAGAAATAGATTTTTATTAATTTTTATTTTAGCTGTTTGTAAACTTAGGGAATTTATGGGGCCATTAGAAATTTTTCTGAATTTATTTCATGTAGGAGACCCCTTGAGCAGTTACTAGCTTAATGGTATGTATTAATATAATTCTAGATTTTTCTATGGGTATATACGTATATATAATATATATACATATATATTTAAGAAAAAGAAAGAAAAAGAAATGGAAAAAGATTAGAAAAAGATTAGAAAAAGGAAAGAAAAAATATATATATTAGGCTATTGGATCCCTAATGGATCCTTAACCCAGCCACCCGCTGGCAAGTCCCGCTAGTGAGCCACTTGTTCACCCATAAGTGAACAAGCAGCCCGCACCCACCCCGCTCACCTTTGTAGCACACAGACCCGCGACAACCCCCTCTCCTCTATTCATATATATTCACTTCCTATTCATCCCAAAACCCTAACCCTAGATCATCCTTCCTCCTCCTTTTCCCATCTAGACCTAGAGAGCGCTGCCACCACAGCCGGAGAACCGTGCCAGGCCGCCCGAAACCAACCCCGACGACCGCGACTCCGCGCAACACCACAACTGCAGAATTCAGCAGCGAGGTACCTGTGTTCCCGCGTAGTTTCCCGCCACCTTGCTGAACCAAACGCCACCCCGTCTTCACCGGTACACTCACCCCTTAACCCTCTTCAATATCTGTGTGATAGTTGACCTCGAACAGCACATAAGCCTAGGCAAAAACAGCATCTAAGTTGACGGAAAAAAGACCACTTTTGGGTATCGCAAAAAACTGCGGTGATCACTTATGTTCCCGGATTCGTATCTCCCACCACAGAGATCCGAATTCGATTTTTCTTTTTGGTATGCGTAGACCACTTGACCTAGTTTAATTTCTGTTAATTAATACTAGATTATTAACTGCTATATATAGAATTAAATTTGTTAGAAAACCCCCAAAATATAATTTTTCCAGATTTCCAAAAATTGTGAAACGGAGAGCGCCCCGCCAAACGGGACCACCCCACCGTATACCATGTGTACCAAACGGTGCGCGCGGTGTACCCGGACACATGAGAGTTTGCAGAAACTGATTCGGACGCTTGTGCAAGTCGGAATCAGCCCGTATTCGCGGACAAACCCCGTGTCGTAACTTTTGCGAAAGCTATGCGCATTTTGTGCACGCTCGTCAGATTGTGACAAAAATTATGCCACTGGACTCGTGGTAACACGCTGGTCCTGTGACCCAATTTCACGCAATTCTGAGACAGTTGACCAAGTCGCCAATTGGCCGGCCCCACGAATGACTTTTTGGACAAAATTGTGTTCGACCCATCGGATTTCACATTTGGACATACCGTTGAGTTCGTATTGATATTTAGAGTTTGTTTGACCTATAATTTATTCCATTTAGAGACTGTTACTCTTGGCACATTTTTCGGTGCAAAGTGGGCCACACGTTACCCCACTTTTACCCAAAATTACCGTTTTGCCCTGTATCCAAATTGGAAGAAAGGGAAGTACTTTCTAGCTATTTTGCTTATTCTGGGAACGTTAATGATATCTATTTCAGCATCCGGAGACATTTGTTCTGAGACCATAGCTTCGGATCATGTGTGTTGGACATCGGGACGTTACATTTTACAGCTTCTTGCCAGGCAAGTATACCTTGCCATTGTACTATTATTTATATTCCATATGTTGCATGCATCTTTATTTTTTGTCTTTGGTTCATATATTATAACAGTTATATAAAATGCGCACGACGGTGTCGTCGCGGTATATTTTTAATTATGTATTTGTATTGACCTTGTTTATGAGACTACCCCATTATCATGTAGCATCATTAGGTTCATTGGTCGTGACACAGTTGTTACACGATTGTGAGTCTCATATAGATCATGGACTGCATGACAGGTCTGGCCACTTGTACGTATAGGCCGTGCGTTAGGGATAACTGCTAATAGAAACTTTGTATGCTAGAAGACTTAGCAGTTATTAGAGGTCCATGGACATAGCCTATTGTAGTTCGGTGGTCCAATTCTTGTCATTGTTTGGCTGCAGGATTGGGCTAGGGTACTAAAGATAGGCTATGAACCAAATTGTGTCACGGATGTGACATGCTTAGAGCAAGGGGTGGGGAGAACAATAAGTACCGTATTTGAGCTTCTTTGCACTTTTTTCTATTGTGCGCCCGGATTCTCCGCCGGAGATATGGGTGGTGATGACCACTATATATTATATATTATCAGCGGGCCTCCGGCGTTCAAAAGACGACGTGCCTTTTAGGCCCTTGGATCTCCGAGAGAACCATGCCAATCCCAGTTTTCAGCCAGATAGCTCACTTGTGGAGAAAGTTGTTCTTAACTGCATTCACTTAGACGGTTAGGCGACCATTGGATATTTATTTTAGTACTTTATTGGCATACTTTTATGTATCTTGTTATGTCCCTTTGAGGACCTGTCCCTTCCAGGTGTATCTGTTCTTGAGTATTCGCAGGAGCGCAGATTCAGATGGTTACATATGTTTCAAGGATGTCTTCTCTTCGAGCCCGTGGACGTTAGCTGGTATTCTTATATTGTGTTTATTGTATTGTACTTTTTCATTCGAGTTGGTAGTGGATTTGTTTCCATCCAACTATCATCCTTAGATACTTATATTGAGATATAGTTTTATAGATTCTGGTTATTTATTTATATCGATTTTCTGTGGATAAGATTTAGATTGTACCCTGTGACTTGTGATAGATTTTATACCACTTATAGATTTGATATTCATATTACAGCGTACGTATGGGTTATGGTTTCCATATATTGGAGTTGCCATATCCATGCGGCTGGCATGCTTACGTGTCCTAGTCCTATGTATTTTGGGACTGGGGCATGACATATTTTTAGTGGTGGCCCATGCAGGTCGAGAGCATATTGTCTCGGTTATATTATTGTACCGAGCAAGCCTGCACCTAGGACTAGAGTATATGATCTCATCCACATTGACTACGACTCATCCTCCTTCCAATCCATTCCATTTAAAAAATTGCATCTTGCTTGATTCATGTGCTTCACTAATGAGTTCCTTGAGTATAGCCCCCTCCTAGAATATAGAAGTCCCTGTTGTTAAATGATAAGTAGGGTAACCTTCCTATTAAGAGTACAACTAGAGTGTTGACACACCACTAAGTTTAGAATATCTAGTGAACCCTAGAATTCCCTATCTATAGATTGGTTTACCATTACCCCTTAATGTATTATGAGGACTTGGGAGTAGTATAGAAACTACTAGAGTTAGCTAGAAGTTTTACCATAATATTTGACCCTAGTATTGAGGAACCAATAAAAAACCAAAAATTAAAAATTAGGACTGAACCTAACCTTCATAGTTAGATAGTATTGGAGAATTATAAACTTAGATCATTGCCTTATTATTAGCAGACAGTACCATAGGAGACCAAAGAGAATGAATATAACATTTCCCTTGATAATACCTCAACATAGAGATTAGCAAAGCATCTTTCCTTAGAAAACCATGATGCTATCTAGACCCCTCGATTTTAATTTCATATATTGCTCCTCTGCGACCATAGCGCTCGCTATTGTGCGACGACTAACTACTTTTCTTCTCTTCATCTTTCAACTCGTGCCATCTGACACTTCTGATTGTAGGCCAGGTGATTTTATTCTGTGTTAAGGATATATAGTTGCTAGGATTATAGTTGTTAATGTTAAATTTTGAAATTGTGTGCTTAGTAGTTAGAACTTGATGGTTTAAGTTATTCTTGTAGATTATGACCTGGTGATTATCCCTTAGTTTTAAATTGCGTAGCATGTACCCCCACCTCGATACGAGTTATATCCCCTTTTCCCTTGAAGGCCAGTAACTTTCCATTCTTACTATTGACACTTGCTCTATAAGCGCTATGACTAAGACTTAAGATGACCATGACCTATGTAATATAAGAGGATACCCTAATAAGTACCAAGACCCCTTCTCGTAGACCTTAACAGGAGTTCCTATGGTATCCTTAAGACAATTATAGTACTAGTTTATTGTTATAAGTTGGGTAGTATACCTCACAACATAGTATCACATAGTCTTTTGACCTATTATTGAAGTGCAACTGAACGACATTACCTGTATGCTAGCTTAGGACGACAGTATTTTTTTTCAGACTGTAGAACTTAGAGGCTATACCCCTACTTTGTCGACTATCGACTTAGACAAGGAATTAGTATTACAACTGTAGAGATTATAGAGTCTTATATTTGTGTGAACTTGAATTATTATGTACCTTCTTTCATCGTAATCCAGCGTATTTATATTTACTGTACTGCCTTGACTTATGCTACTATTATAGATTAGTTTTTTCAAGCTTATTCTTTATCGAGCTTGTTTATGACATATGTATTATTGGGGGGGGCCATAATAATACATTTCAGAATCAGTGTATTACGGTCTGATCAACCATAGTGCGCTTGGTTTGCCCTTCGCAATACTACTCTACGTGGATTGAAATATACAGTTGACTAGTAGACGCATGTACTTACCCTCTAGATATGTCTGAGCGGATCGTATCAGTTACATAACTATACTGATACGAGCATGCGAATAAGGAATTACCAAATATGATTTTAATCCATAACTGCCTTGACAATTTCCATTTGAATTATTAAACACCTTGATCCCCATACTTCTATTCTATTAACTCTCCCTTGAACCCTTTATTATTGATCTCCGTCTTCCCTTATTTCAGAAAGACGAAACATCGTGCTTAGTATAAGTTTGATATACATATAGTACTAGATACACCCCATAGGCCAATCATAATACTTGGTGATTATTTTCGCAATTAAAGGCATATCATATATGATATATTTGGTGTTAAAGTTCTGAAGATTGAGTAACATGATTAAGAGAGGATTGAGTAACATGATTAAGTAAATTTGAGGAATAAGTTTTCTTAAATGTAAAGAGCCTTATGTGATAGATGGATAAATTCTAAGTTGGGTAGCAGTGCATTGTCAACTTGAGAGGAATTTCTTTTAGATTGTGATCGAGTAAGATTAAATTAGGAGAGGTTCAAGCCATTTTAATTTTAAGAATTTTAGAAGAACGACTAAGATGATGAGTACTTAATAAATTTTGAAATCTTGATAGTGAGGACCAAATATTTATACTTTAAGTACATGATTTAAATTTTGAATATTGAAGGTAAATTATCAATTCAAATTTTGAGGATAAATATAGAATTTCAGGCTTGAACATTGGTGGATTGAATCAATTTTTTTTACAATTTGATGATTTGAATTAAGGGTTAAAAATTTGATTGTTGGATTACCTATTTGAAATATTGAGGATGTGAATTGAATTTAAAAATTTGAAGGATACAAATTTTTATTTTTCATAAGTTGAAGATAGGAATAATATTTTATTAGAGATGTTTTCTAAAGGAGATTATGATAGCTGGAGCTCATGATATGGACTTGATATGCGTTATTTAATTCTTGAAGATGTTATATAGATTTAATCTAAATTTGGATATTGATGATTTAAAAAAATTGAAAAGAGGTTACAAGATTTTGATTAAACAGAGGTTACCTTAATTTTGAAAGTGATTGAGATGGATTTGAATAGACTTTAAATTATTGGAAGAGATTGTGATTGACTTGCCTTATGTACATGAAGGATTAACAAATTATGCCTTATTTAATTTCGAGGATGAAATTATTTTTAAGTTGGTTGGATTATAACACCCCCTCACCCAAGATTTAGACCTACTTGGCTTAGATAGTGAGACTAAGGCTAGTTTGAATCCAATTAGAAATAGAAAACGGTGTTCTTATTTAATTTTACAACATAGCACCACTCAGCGCACCTTACCGTTGCTTCGATAATTGGAGCATTGTACTAGCCACTGCTTCCTACAATTTTCATATCCTTTTCCTAGACATGCCCATCTTCCATTCTGACCTTTGTGCAACTTATAATTATGCTTTCTTGTGCTACATTTGAGTCGCACAACAATCGTCGCGAATGTTATTCTTAATTCTAAAATAATTCCAACTTGTGTCCTTGTGCGTTCCAATCGAAATTGGAGACACAATCTTGACCCATTTTGTACGACCCAAATTTTGATAATATTCTATCCTGAGCCCTCTATGTCCCTGACACTTGTGTTCCACCTAATTTAATCTCCATGTACCTATAATTAATTCAAGAGCACCCTGCTCATTAATTTTAATTGAATTAATCCAATTTCCATCTTTATGCAACGTTTCAATGGTTGGGCGCTTTTATGCAAAAGAGCATTTAGGTGTCCACACCATTGACATGACACATGAAAAAACCTATTTTTCGTTCATGTGGATTTTTCTATGATTTTCGGAATGTGCAATGCGCAACATCGCCCCCCTCATTTAAACCTAGCCTTGTATTTTATACAATGCAAATCTTATACCATCCTTGACTTTCTACCGTGGCTTAGTTTTAATTTCGAGGACAAATTTTTTATAAGTTGGGTAGAATGTAAAACCCCTATTCCTAGAAACCGAAATTACCCTTTTAATTAATTATTAATTTAATTATAATAATTAGTGGCTAATTAGGAGAAATAGATTTTTATTAATTTTTATTTTAGCTGTTTGTGAACTTAGGGGATTTATGGGGCCATTAGAAATTTTTCCGAATTTATTTCATGTTGGAGACCCCTTGAGCAATTGCTAGCTTAATGGTATGCATTAATATAATTCTAGATTTTTCTATGGGTATATACGTATATATATATATATATATATATATATATATATATATATATATATATATATATAAGAAAAAAAAGAAAAAGAAATGGAAAAAGATTAGAAAAAGGAAAGAAAGAATTTTTTTTTATATATTAGGCTATTGGATCACTAATGGATCCTTAACCCAGCCACCCGTTGGATGCAGCAACCCGCTGGCAAGTCCCGCTAGTGAGCCACCCGTTGGATGCAGCAACCCGCTGGCAAGTCCCGCTAGTGAGCCACCCGTTCACCCATAAGTGAACAAGCAGCCCGCACCCACCCGCTGGCCCTTGCTACATGCAGCAGCAACCCACCCGCTCACCTTTGTAGCACACAGACCCGCGACAACCCCCCTCTTCTCTATTCATATATATTCACTTCCTATTCATCCCAAAACCCTAACCCTAGATCATCCTTCCTCCTCCTCTTCCCATCTAGACCTAGAGAGCGCCGCCACCGCAGCCGGAGAACCGTCCCAGGCCGTCCGGAACCAACCCCGACGACCGCGACTCCGCGCAACGCCACAACTGCATAATTCAGCAACAAGGTACCTGTATTCCCGCGTAGTTTTCTGCCACCTCGCTGAACCAAACGCCACCCGTCTTCACCGATACACTCACCCCTTAACCCTCTTCAATATCTGTGTGATAGTTGACCTCGAACATCGCGTAACAATAGACGAAAATAGCGTCTAAGTTGACAGAAAAAGACCACTTTTGGGTATCGCAGAAAACTACGATGATCACCTATGTTCCCAGATTCGTATCTCCCACCACAGAGATCCGAATCTAATTTTTCTTTTTGGTATGCGTAGACCACTTGACCTAGTTTAATTTTTGTTAATTAACACTAGATTATTAACTGTTGTATGTAGAATTAAATTCGTTGGAAAATCCCAAAAATATAATTTTTCCAGATTTCTAAAATTTGTGAAACGGAGCCCGCCCTGCCAAACGGGACCGTCCCACCATATACCATGTATACTAAATGATGCGCACGATGTACCCGGACACTTGAGAGTTTGCAGAAAGTAATTCGGACGCGTGTGCGTGTCGAAATCAGCCCGTATCCGCGGACAAACCCCGTATCACAACTTTTGCAAAAGTTGTGCGCATTTTGTGCACGCTCGTCAGATCGTGACAAAACTTGTGCCATTGGACTCGTGGTAACGTGCTGGTCCTGTGACCCAATTTTCATGCAATTTTGAGACAGTTGACCAAGTCACCAATTGGCGGGCCCCACGGTTGACTTTTTGGGCAAAATTGTGTTTGACTCATCGGATTGCACATTTGGACATACCGTTGAGTTCGTATTGACATTTAAAGTTTGTTTGACCTATAATTTGTCCTATTTAGAGACTGTTATCTTTGACATATTTTTCGGTGCAAAGTGGGCCACACGTGGACCCCACTTTTATCCGAAATTACCATTTTGTCCTGTGTCCAAATTGGATAAAGGGAAGTGCTTTCTAGCTATTTTGCTTATTCTGGGAACGTTGGTAATATTTGTTTCAGCATCCAGAGACATTTGTTCTGAGGCCATAGCTTCTGATCCTGTGTGTTGGACATCGGGACGTTATATTTTGCAGTTTCTTGCCAAGCAAGTATACCTTGCCATTGTACTGTTATTTATATTCCATATGTTGCATGCATCTTTATTTTCTGTCTTTGGTTCATATATTTTAACTATTATATAAAATGTGCGCGACGGTGTCGTCGCGGTATGCTTCTAATTATGTATTTGTATTGACCTTGTTTATGAGACTACCCCATTATCATGTAGCATCATTAGGTTCATTGGCCGTGACACAGTTATTACACGAGTATGAGTCTCATATAGATCACGGACTGCGTGACAGGTCTGGCCTCTTGTACGTTTGGGCCATGCGTTAGGGATAACTGTTAATAGAAACTTTGTATGCTAGAAGACTTTACAGTTATTAGAGGTCCATGGACATAGCCTATTATAGTACGGTGGTCCAATTCTTGTCCTTGTTTGGTTGCAGGATTGGGCTAGGGTACTAAAGATAGGCTATGAACCAAATCGTGTCATGGATGTGACATGCTTAGAGCATGGGGTGGGGAGAACAACAAGTACCGCATTTGAGCTCCTTTGCACTTTTTTCTATTATGCGCTCGGATTCTCCGCCGGAGATACGGGTGGTGATGACCACTATATATTATATATTATCAGGCGGGCCTCCGGCATTCAAAAGACGACGTGCCTTTTAGGCCCTTGGATCTCCGAGAGAACCATGCCAATCCTAGTTTTCAGCCAGATAGCTCACTTGTGGGGAAAGTTGTTCATAACTGCATTCACTTAGACGGTTAGGTGACCATTGGATATTTATTTCAGTACTTTATTGGCATACTTTTATGTATCTTGTTATGTCCCTCTGAGGACCTGGCCCTTCCAGGTGTATCTGTTCTTGAGTATTCGTAGGAGCGCATATTCGGATGGTTACATATGTTTCGAGGATGTCTTCTCTTCGAGCCCGTGGACGTTAGCTGGTATTCTTATATTGTGTTTATTGTATTATACTTTTCCATTCGAGTTGGTAGTGGATTTGTTTCCATCCAACTATCATCCTTAGATACTTATATTAAGATCTAGTTTCATAGATTCTGGTTATTTATTTATATTAATTTTCTATGGATAAGATTTAGATTGTACCCTATGACTTATGATAGATTTTATACCACTTGTGGATTTGATATTCATATTTGATACTTATATTAGCATGCAGGGGGTGATTCACCTAGCGACTAGCATGTATCATTCAATATTTTAAGTATGCTGGCTAAGCAAAGACAAGTTCATCGTAGCCACCCACCTTAATGATTCGCCTCGTTTGAGCGATACGTCGAGCGAGCCTCTGAAAGCCTAAATCGAACTCCTATAGGGACAAATATGGATATCCTTTGCCTCAAACGAGTACTCTCGCCTGAGCAAAGCGGTTTGGGATGTTGCACTTTGCCATTTGAATCGGCAGTCCGCTTGAGCGGAACGGGGTATTACATGGGGTCGATGGCTGCTTGGTCGTCGTGGTTCTGGGCGGAGGCATCGCCGGGGATCTCGTCGGCTGGAGGGTCGTGGCAGATGTGAGACGTGGCAGATTTACTGGAAGTCGAGTGGATGGCGGTGGCCGGGGTTTATATAGGAGAAGTGGGGAGGTGGAAGGTCGGGCTGTTGGAGGCGGGGGAGTCGGCGGGTCACAGCGAAACGGTCTGGGAGGCGGAGCATCGCCGGCAGTGGTTAGGGGCGGCGCGAAGGCGGAGAGATGCGGGGTTTTTAATTACTGTAGCCGTCGGGTAGTGGGTCGGGTCGGGTTCTGGGTTCGGGTCCGGATCCGACCCGATCCAAAAGGGTTTGGGTCAGGTACGGGTTAGCGGGTACGGGTCGGGTTCAAATCTAATCCGTTAGGGTTGGTTTGGGTTGGGTAGGTTTAATTAGGGTTCGGTTCGGTTTATTTAGGGTGGGTTTAAACCGATTTATTCTGGTTTATTTAAAACTTATGTTTTTAGGTATTTAAAAATAGTTTTTGGGTCCAATAAATCCTAAAAAAATTACACACTGTCTAATTCTTTATTTTACACACAAATATTATTTTCATAATATTTTAATATTTAATAAAATTATAAAATTTATTTAATACTAGAAAATATTTATTTTAATTATTCAAAAATCACAGAAAAATCCCAAAAATTTATATTTAATTTCTAAAAAAAATCTGGGTATTTACAATATGCTAGTGTAAGTAGATAGTATTTATCCAGATTATAGAACTTTAGGGGCCCATACCCCCATTTTGTCGACCGGAGACTTAGACAAGAAGTAGAAGTAGTATGGCAACTGTAGAGGCACAAACACCGGATGAGACTTAGATTCTTGATGAACTTGAACTATTTGAACCTTCATTCATCATAATCCCACGTGCTTATATTTTTGGACTATCTTGACTTATGTTGCTATTATAGACTAGTTTTGCAAGCTTATTCTTTTATTGAGCTTGTTTATGATATATGTGTTAATGGGGACACCCACTAATGTATTGTCTAATCAGAATTGGTGTATTATGGTCTGGTCAACCTTAGTGCACATGGTTAGCTCTTTGTATGACTATTTTACATGGATTGAGATATTGTCACGCTCCAGTCCCAAAATACCGAGGGACCGGACACATGGCAATGGCCAGCAGTACGCACCGATGGATAACCCAATTTAATGGATCCACCCGGGCATACTTAAGCTGTAAAACAAAGTCTACGACAATCATGGCACAACTAATCTCATCCACACCAGAAATAAAACATGATCCACAGAATAAATAAAGAATGTAAATCATCAGCTAGTCTCAATAAAATGCTTCGGGGAACAACCCGATAAATATCTAATACAATGGTTCAAAAGACCAGAAAGTAAATGACTGAAATAAATAATAAATACTGAGCATGAAACATGGATGCTCAGGAGAAGTCTTCGGCTAACACCTCATCCTCGAATGGCGGTACAGCTCCTGGATCAGCTCCTGCTCCGGTCCCGTATATCTCGGGATAGATCTCGTCCTCAAATCCTGGGGACATAATCCGGATCCAGGTCCTCAGGGGACATAGCAAGGTACAGAAATATACAAGCCAAAATATAAGCAGTGCAGCAAATAATGAGATAAATAGGGCAAGTAAGTAACCATCTATGTGGAAATGCAAGTGAGAGCAGCACGAGTACTCAGGCTGAGCCACTACAAGCTCTGTGTCGGGGAGCCGGTAGTGGTAATAACAAGTAATGTGCCTAGCTCTGCTACGAGAGTCTACGGCCTCACAATAGTAGTAGTATATATATGAAACAGCCTGTAGCCTGTGTGTCTCTCCCCACCCCATGTAACCACGCATATCATGACCATAACGTCTCATGTCCATGTCAAGCGGGATCATCACTAATACAACAAGTCATATGTATCTATGAATATAGTATCTCTGTCAAGTCCTGTATCCTACACAGAATCACCACCAATATCTCGGGAATATCCTGTCTCATGAATAGTGTCAAGTGTCCTGGGTCATATGGTACTTGATCAGACAAGTACGAGAATAACAAGTGTCACGAAAGTCCATCTCTAAATGACAGCACCCAACACTGCGTACAGTGTTGGCACCCGACTGATAATCGGACGCTAAGTACGTCACACGGTCCTAGGTTGAGCATGCACAGAAACATAATAAGCAAGGAAAAATATATATATAGACTGCAAAGTTTGGCAAGGTACACTTGCCTGATGTTGGAATATCAACAACTGTCCCTGTATCAGTGGATCCGGTAGGTACTACTCCAAAAGCTGTAATAAACATCACCAACAGTCTCAGAAGATGTCAAATAGCTACAAATGCCTATCCTTACATCCAATTTGGACACAGGGGCAAAAAGGTCATTTTTGGGCCAAAGCGGGGTCCACATGTGGGCCACTCTGCACCGAAAAGCGGGTCAGGGTCAAAGGTCTCCAAATTCATCAAACTCAGTGTCTACAAGTCAGGAACGATGATACGAACCCAACGGAACTTTCAAAAATGGATTCCGATGAGCCGATCACAAAATCGCACGTCGAGTGAAGCCTATGGGGCCCACTATACGTGATTTTGTCAACGTTCTCAGAATCGACCCAAACTTGGGTCACAGGACCAGCGTATTGCTACGAGTCCGATGGCGCAAGTTTTGTCTCGATCGGACGTGTGTACACAAAGTTACAGCATTTTTCAGAAGGGTCGGATACGGGGTGTTGTTCGCGGATACGCGTTGATTCCGGGGTGCACGCACCTCCGAATCGACTTCTGCGAAATCCCACACGACCGTATCAATGTCACGCACGTTTTATTAAAAACCGCGTGCGACCAAGTCGTTCCGTTTGGCGGGGCGCACTCAGTTCCGGGGTGAAACAGGGCATTATTTTTCCTGTTTTTTGATCGCGGTGTGCGATCACCACAGGACGCGATGCACCGAGCGGGTTGCACGGACACCGAGAGGGTTATACAGTCTACGTGTACCAACTGACGGAAACTAAAACGAAGTTGCGAGATGAGAGAAAACGATACCTGAACAGGGCTCCGTGAACGCTGAATTCCAAGTGTCCGAGCATCAATTCCGTGTCCTGCGACTGAGTTGCTGTGTCCTGCGCTAGGGTTCAGATTGTGTCTGACGTCAACTGATGTTCTTGTCCGGGGCGGCCGTGTCCGTGCTAGGGCAGCGGACGGCCGACGAGATGAATGGGGCGACGCTCGCGGGTGGCGGCGGAGATGGGTTCAGCCGCGGTGGAACCTGGCGTCCGGACGGTCGACTGGATGGTCGACGGACGGAGCGGGGCTGGGTCAACTCCGAGGCAGAGTCGAGCAGAGGTGGTCGTCGGTCGCGCGGGTCGGGACTGGACTCGGCGACGGGGATTCGAGCAGGGAGTCGGTGGGGGTTCTGCGAGTCGGGTATGCGTCGACGAGGGCGGCCGGTCGGTCGTGAGGTCGAGGGGTCGACAAGTCGGAGTAGCTACCGGTGCGGCGGAGTCTGCTGGAGAGAGGGGTCGGCTGAGATGAGAAGGAGAGTTAGGTTGGCGGCGGCGGCTACACGAACATCGAGGAGAAATATATAGGTGGTGAATAGTATTTTCGGCGGAGAGTTTAGGGTTTGGTCTGGTTCGGGTTTTGGGTCGGGTTTCATGGATCCGACCCGACCCGGCCGGCAACACTGGGTTGGTCCGGTTCAGTCAGCGGTTGGTTCAGGTTTGGTTCAACTCGGGTTTAAAATTCCAATAGTATTTAGGGTCTTAAACGCGTTTCCTGGATCCAATAAATTCATCGAAAAATACCACAGGACCGGTTTTCCATTTTACACCGCAAATTCTTAATTCCATAATATTTTAACACCATCTAGCAGCACTTAAAATTCTTTAACCCACAATTACCTTCGTTATAAATTCCAAAAAATACCGAAAATACGGGAAAATTGTATTAAAATTTTCTCTAAAAATTTGGGTGTTTACAATCTTCCCTCCTTAAAAGGATTGCGTCCTCGCAATCAAAGAATAAGTTATAATGGAAGAGTTATGGAAATACAAGATTTCTTAGGTTACAACTGTCTCCTCAAACAGGTGGGGGTAACGGTGGTGCATACTATCTTCTCGTTCCCAAGTCGATTCTCCAGGGGAATGATGTTTCCATGCTACACGAACCAGTCTGATTGTCTGTCCCCGCAATGTCTTCTCACTGACGTCGAGGATGCCAACTGGTTGTTCTTCATATCTCAAGCTTGGGCCCACTGCAATTTCTGAATGATCGACTACGTGACTTGGGTCGGTCACGTACCTTCGCAGCTGGGAGACGTGGAATACGTTATACACTCCCTCTAAGGATGGTGGTAATGCAAGACGATATGCCACCTCACCAACGCGCTCTAGAATGTCAAATGGCCCAATATACCTTGGGCTCAACTTGCCTCTGCTCCCGAATCTGATAGTACCACGAGTGGGCAAAATCCTTAAGAACACGTGCTCTCCTTCTTTAAACTCCAGGGGACGTCTGTGCGTATCTGCCCAATATTTCTGTCTGTCCTGAGCTGCTCGAAGATGATCCTGAATCTATTTTACCTTTTCCACTGTCTGCGTTACCAATTCTGGACCCAGTATTTGACGTTCACCAACGTCACTCCAACATATAGGCGATCTGCACTTCCTTCCGTATAATGCCTCGAATGGTGCCATCTGAATGCTGGCCTGATAACTGTTGTTGTAGGAGAACTCTACTAAGTGCAAATAATCTTCCCAAGATCCTCCAAAGTCTAGCATACATGATCGCAACATGTCCTCCAATATCTGAATGGTGCGCTCTGATTGGCCATCTGTCTGTGGGTGGTATGCCGTGCTGAATTTGAGTCTGGTGCCCAGACTCTCTTGCATGCTTCTCCAGAAATGAGAGGTAAATCTCGAATCTCGATCCGATACAATACTGACCGGCACTCCATGTAATTTGATAATTTGTCGTATATATATGTCGGCTAGTACCTCTGTGGACTGTCCAACTCTAAATGGCAAGAAGTGTGCCGATTTAGTGAGTCGATCCACTATAACCCATACTGCGTCTCTTCCGTTGGGGCTCCTCGAAAATCCTGTGACAAATCCATCGTGATGTGCTTCCACTTCCATTCTGGTATAGGAAGCGGCTGTAACATACCTGCAGTCCTCTGATGCTCGGCCTTTACTTGCTGGCAGACTAAGCATTTGGCCACAAATCTTGCAATCTCTCTTTTCATTCCAAGCCACCAGTAATACTATCTCAAGTCTCGGTACATCTTGGTTCCTCCTGGGTGAACAGAGTACATAGAGCTATATGCTTCCATCATTAACTCCTGTCTCAATTCTCCATTTGAAACATACAGGCAGTTTCCAAATCTCAATGTTCCGTCTTCGTGTATGCGAAGTCCTGTCTGCATGCCTGCTTCTGTCCTCTCTTTCAATCTTCTAAATCTAGCATCGGTGGGCAATGCCTCCTTAATCTTCTCCACGAGTGATGACTTAATTTCAAGATTAGCCATCAAGCCATTCTGTCCTGGTAAAATGACCTCTATCTGAAGCTCCTGTAGATCTCTCAATAACTCAGGCTGCATCGTCAAGAAATAAGCCGTAGGCTTCCTGCTGAGCGCATCTGCAACAACATTCGCCTTTCCCGGATGATACTGTAGATCGATGTCAAAATCTACCATCAATTCAAGCCAACGCCTCTGCCTCATGTTAAGCTCCTTCTGAGTATATACATACTTTAGACTTTTGTGATCTGTAAAGATGTCTACTTCTTCCCATAAAGGTAGTGCCTCCAAATCTTCAATGCAAATATGACTGCTGCTAACTCCAGATCATGTGTTGGGTAGTTCTTCTCATGGACCTTCAACTGTCTCGACGCATAGGTAATAACTTTGCCATGTTGCATCAAAACACATCCCAATCCACTACCCGATGCATCACTGTAAACAACAAAACCTCCTGACCCTGAAGGAAGAGTCAAGACAGGTGTTGTTGTTAATCTTCTCTTCAATTCTTCGAAGGCCTTCTGGCAGTCTTCTGTCCATATAAACTCCTGATCCTTACGTGTCAGCTTCGTCATCGGTTCTGTAATCCTCGAGAAATTTTCTACAAACCTTCGGTAATATCCCGCAAGTCCGAGAAAACTTCTCACCTCTGCAACTGATGTGGGTGTAGGCCAAGTCTCTATTGCCGCAACTTTCTCTGGATCCACTGAAAGTCCTTCTCCTGAGATGATATGTCCCAAGAAAGGTACTTTGTCCATACAGAACTCACACTTACTGAGTTTGGCATATAACTTCTCCTGTCTTAAGGTCTCTAACACGATTCTGAGATGCTCCTCGTGCTCTTCAGGGCTCTTAGAGTATATAAGAATGTCATCAATGAACACCACCACGAATTTATCCAAGAACTGATGAAAGACTCTGTTCATTAAACTCATAAATACTGCTGGCGCGTTGGTTAAACCAAACGGCATCACCAAGAACTCATAATGTCCATACTTAGTCCTGAAAGCTGTCTTAGGTATGTCTTCCTTCCTTACTTTGATCTGATGATAGCTGGATCGAAGGTCAATCTTCGAAAATACCCTTGCACCACTCAATTGGTCGAAGAGATCATCAATGCGTGGTAAGGGATACCTGTTCTTGATGGTCACAGCATTCAGTGCCCTATAGTCAATGCATAACCGTATTGTTCCATCCTTCTTTGGCACAAATAATATGGGTGCTCCCCAAGGTGAAACACTGGGCCGAATGAAACCCTTCTCCAGAAGATCATCAACCTGTTCTTTCAACTCCACTAACTCTTTAGGTGCCAGCCGATATACTGATGAAGTGATAGGCTCTGCTCCTGGAGTTAAGTCTATTGTGAATTCTATTTCTTGATCAGGCGATAAAACTGGAAGATCATCGGGAAATACATCCACAAATTCTGATATGACTCTTGGGTAACCTGTCTCCCCTTCTACAAATAGTACCCTAAGAGTAGGCTGAACTCCTTGCTCTACTGCTCCTCGAAGAAACTCGAATTCTGGATGTCCCGGCAGTCTAAATATAACCCTTCCAAGCCGACAATCAAGAGTCGCATGGTACTGACCTAACCAGTCCATACCAAGTACAACATCATAGTCAGGCATGGAAAAGATCAAAAATTGAGCTCGCATCTCCCTCCCACAAACTACTACATAACATAATCTACAGACGTCACTAACCGGAATAATTCTACCTCCCGTAAGAATTCTCTTCATCTTCGGAAGGGGTGCGGTAGCTACTCTATGGGTGGCAACAAAGCTAGCTGCTATAAATGAATGCGATGCTCCAGAATCAAATAATGCTACAGCTGGTAATGAAGCTACTAAAATAGTACCTTCGATGACCTCGCCTGCTGTAGACTCCTGCTCAACAGCTAAGGTGAATGCCTGGCCTCTTCCCTAAGCTGGACCTCTCTGTTGTTGCTGCTGCTGAAATAGAGCTGCCTGTGGTACCAGGGGTGGTCTCTGCTGGTTTCCTCCTGGGGCTGGTGGCCTGATGCCTCCAACTCCTGTCTGCTGTGCTCCTACTGCTGGATAAGCTGGTCATGGTGCTGGCAAGGCCAGTCTCGGTGCTCCCTCTCTTGGTTTAGTGCAGTCTCTAGAAAAGTGCTGGTCTGATCCGCAAAGCAGGCATAGTCCCAACTTACGCCTGCACTCTCTCTCAATGTATCCTACCTTGCCGCAGTGGTGACAGGTAGGAAGAGATATGGCCTTATGTGCTGCTCTCTCCGGTATACTCCTCTGGAATCATTTTGCAGAATCTCCAGGTGCTGTCTTGGTTGGTGCGGATGTGTTTGGCCTCTTCAGATTTGATTCCCTTCTAGTGACGCGCTCCATGCGTCGTGCTGCTGCAAGGACCTCAGTATAAGATGTAGGTGCGACCGAGCCAATCAATCTCTGAAGCTCAAACTTTAGTCCATCAAAGAACTTTTTAGCTTTCTCTTCCTCTATCGAGATCAATGTTGGAGCGAAGCGACCTAGGCGTATAAACTCCGCGTTGTATTCTTCCACTGTAATACCGCCTTGGATGAGGCGGTTGAACTTGTCTCTGAGCTCTGATCGTGCAACTGCCGGAATGTACATCTCTTGGAAGAGTCTGGAGAACTCTTCCCAAGTGACTCGGTCCTGTCCGAGCCTCCTCTCTTCTGCTAGCCACCAGTGATGCGCATTATCGGTTAACTGCATTCTAACTGCAGTCATCCACTTCTCTCTCGGTAGTTCAGCGGCTTCCAACTGATGCTGAATGTTAGTGAGCCATTCATGAACTTCTGTTGGCCCTTCTTTGCCAGAAAATGTACGAGGCTTGAGATGACGAAAATCGGTGATAGATCCCGTTGCTGTTCGCCTCGTTGGTGGATTTGCCTGCTCCAATGCGGATACCAGGCTGGTCCTCAGATACTCTGCCTCCTGGCGATGGGCCTCTTGCTGAATTTGCTGCTAGGCCTGCATCATGGCATACATCATCTGGAATATCTGTTGCCCGTCCATGACTTGTCCGGACGGGAAAACTGGCATCTGGGGAGTGAACTGTGGTGGAGGTGGGATGTCATATCTCTGGAACCTTGGATTAGGTTGACCGGTCTGATCGCTCTGCGATGCTTGTCCTCCATCCCCTGGGGTCATTCCGTCTGTATATGTAACCACAATATCGTGTGGCGTATCCAAAGGAATCTCGTCTCCGTTCCTGGGATCCATTACTCTACAACCAAAAGATAAACTGTAAGAACGCTCAGAGGAATCAAACAGGATGCAAATCAAGTAACAATTTTGAGTTCGATATAGAGTTCAATAATGGTTTAAATAATGGATGAGATCCTACAATCTATCCTATCCTTAGGACAGGCTGGTTTGATCCCTAAGTTGAAACCGAACTATTTAGTCGTAGACCTGCATGGCCACCACAAAAACCATGTCATGCCCCAGTCCCAAAATACCGAGGGACCGGACGCGTGGCAATGGCCAGCAGTACGCACCGATGGACAACCCAATTTAATGGATCCACCCGGGCATACTTAAGCTGTAAAACAAAGTCTACGACAATCATGGCACAACTAATCTCATCCACACCAGAAATAAAACATGATCCACAGAATAAATAAAGAATGTAAATCATTAGCTAGTCTCAACAAAATGCTTCGGGGAACAACCCGATAAATATCTAATACAATGGTTCAACAGACCAGAAAGTAAATGACTGAAATAAATAATAAATACTGAGCATGAAACATGGATGCTCAGGAGAAGTCTTCGGCTAACACCTCGTCCTCGGATGGCGGTACAGCTCCTGGATCAGCTCCTGCTCCGGTCCCGTATATCTCAAGATAGATCTCATCCTCAAATCCTGGGGACATAATCCGGATCCAGGTCCTCAGGGGACATAGCAAGGTACAGAAAATATACAAGCCAAAATATAAGCAGTGCAGCAAATAATGAGATAAATAAGGCAAGTAAGTAACCATCTATGTGGAAATGCAAGTGAGAGCAGCACGAGTACTCAGGCTGAGCCACTACAAGCTCTGTGTCGGGGAGCCGGTAGTGGTAATAACAAGTAATGTGCCTAGCTCTGCTACGAGAGTCTACGGCCTCACAATAGTAGTAGTATATATATGAAATAGCCTGTAGCCTGTGTGTCTCTCCCCACCCCATGTAACCACGCATATCATGACCAAAACGTCTCATGTCCATGTCAAGCGGGATCATCACTAATGCAACAAGTCATATGTATCTATGAATATAGTATCTCTGTCAAGTCCTGTATCCTACACAGAATCACCACGAATATCTCGGGAATATCCTGTCTCATGAACAGTGTCAAGTGTCCTGGGTCATATGGTACTTGATCAGACAAGTACGAGAATAACAAGTGTCACGAAAGTCCATCTCTAAATGACAGTATCCAACACTGCGTACAGTGTTGGCACCCGACTAATAATCGGACGCTAAGTACGTCACACGGTCCTAGGTTGAGCATGCACAGGAACATAATAAGCAAGGAAAAATATATATATATAGACTGCAAAGTTTGGCAAGGTACACTTGCCTGATGTTGGAATATCAACAACTGTCCCTGTATCAGTGGATCCGGTAGGTACTACTCCAAAAGCTGTAGTAAACATCATCAACAGTCTCAGAAGATGTCAAATAGCTAGAAATGCCTGTCCTTACGTCCAATTTGGACACAGGGGCAAAAAGATCATTTCCGGGCCAAAGCGGGGTCCACATGTGGGCCACTCTGCACCGAAGAGCGGGTCAGGGTCAAAGGTCTCCAAATTCATCAAACTCAGTATCTATAAGTCAGGAACGATGATACGAACCCAACGGAACTTCCAGAAATGGATTCTGATGAGCCTATCACAAAATTGCACGTCGAGTGGAGCCTGTGGGGCCCACGATACGCGATTTTGTCAACGTTCTCAGAATCGACCCAAACTTGGGTCACAGGACCAACGTATTGCTATGAGTCCGATGGCGCAAGTTTCGTCTCGATCCAACGTGTGTACACAAAGTTACAACATTTTCCAGAAGGGTCGGATACGGGGTGTTGTTCGCGGATACGCGTTGATTCCGGGGTGCACGCACCTCCGAATCGACTTCTGTGAAATCCCACACGACCGTATCAACGTCACGCACATTTCGGTAAAGATCGTGTGCGACCAAGTCATCCCGTTTGGCGGGGCGCACTCAGTTCCGGGGTAAAACAGGGCATTATTTTTTCTATTTTTGGATCGTGGTGTGCGATCACCACAGGACGCGATGCACCGAGTGGGTTGCACGGGCACCGAGAGGGTTATAAAGTCTACGTGTAGCAACTGACGAAAACTAAAATGGAGTTGCAAGGCGAGAGAAAACGATACCTGAACAGGGCTCCGTGAACGCTGAATTCCAAGTGTCCGAGCGTCAATTTCGTGTCCTGCGACCGAGTTGCTGTGTCCTGCGCTAGGGTTCAGATTGTGTCCGACGTCAACTGTTGTTCGTGTCCGGGGCGGCCGTGTCCGTGCTAGGGCAGTGGACGGCCGACGAGATGAATGGGCGACGCTCGTGGGTGGCGGCGGAGATGGGTTCAGCCGCGGTGGAACCTGGCGTCCGGACGGTCGACTGGATGGTCGATGGACGGAGCGGGGCTGGGTCGACTCCGAGGCGGAGTCGAGCAGAGGTGGTCGTCGGTCGCACGGGTCGGGACTGGACTCGGCGGCGGGGATTCGAGCAGGGAGTCGGTGGGGGTTCTGCGAGTCGGGTATGCGTCGACGAGGGCGGCCGGTCGGTCGTGAGGTCGAGGGGTCGGCAAGTCGGAGTAGCTACCGGTGCGGCGGAGTCTGCTGGAGAGAGGGGTCGGCTGAGATGAGAAGGAGAGTTAGGTTGGCAGTGGCGGCTACACGAACATCGAGGAGAAATATATAGG
The DNA here is from genome assembly GCA_036927795.1 of Iris macrosiphon. Taxonomy (NCBI): domain Eukaryota; kingdom Viridiplantae; phylum Streptophyta; class Magnoliopsida; order Asparagales; family Iridaceae; genus Iris; species Iris macrosiphon. Next base: position 74,611,232 of record JAYESA010000016.1, read on the forward strand.
TGGTGAACAGTATTTCCGACGGAGAGTTTAGGGTTTGGTCTGGTTCGGGTTTTGGGTCGGGTTTCATGGATCCGACCCGACCCGGCCCACAACACTGGGTTGGTCCGGTTCAGTCAGCGGTTGGTTCAGGTTTGGTTCAACTCGGGTTTAAAATTCCAATAGTATTTAAGGTCTTAAACGTGTTTTCTGGATCCAATAAATTCACCAAAAAATACCACAGGACCGGTTTTCCATTTTACACCGCAAATTCTTAATTCCATAATATTTTAACACCATCTAGCAGCACTTAAAATTCTTTAACCCACAATTACCTTCGTTATAAATACCAGAAAAATACCGAAAATACAGGAAAATTGTATTAAAATTTTCTTTAAAAATTTGGGTGTTTACAGATATAGTTGACTTAGCTTATTAAATAAATATACTTGCCCTCTAGAAAGGTCCAAGCATATCATATCGATTACGTAACCGTACTAATACGAGCCTGCGAATAGGAAAGACCAAAATAGGTACTCAATCCACAACTGCCTTGACAACTCTTTTTTGAATTCTACCATCGCCCTGAATTCCATATTTGTGTTCGATTATATCTTCCTCGAACTCTTTATTACTGTTTTCTGTCTTTTCTCTTTCGGAAATACGAACGCTCGAGCTTGATGAAAGTTTGACATATGGGTAATACTAAGTATATGTCCATAGGTCAATTGCATTATTAGGTATTATCTTTTTTGATTAAGGATGTATTGTTTGATAATAAATGATAGAAATAAAATTAGGTTTATACAAAACCCTTTCTTAGGTTTACAAACAAGAAGTACTATTAATCCTATACGAGGATGTTAAGTACAAATTTTAATCTGGGTAAATATTGCTATAGGAGTCTGATCTGCAGTCGATCACTTTGTCCCTTAGACCACACGATGATGAAGAAGTGCCGTAGAAGAAAGAGATGCTTCAAAGATTGCAAAAGGGAGTGGATACTTGATGCCAAAATCGTCGATCACTACTCTCTATCTGTGCTCTGGATTCTTCTCTCTCAAAAAATCAATTTTTGACCTCTATTCTCTCAATTTTCGACCTTTTGACCCTGGACCTCTGTCAATAGAGGTCTCTATTTATAGGATTTTAGTGACAGTAATCGTCCAGTCGGCGTAAAAGCCGGACAGTGGAGAGTGTGACACTTTTTACGTGGCGGTTATAATTATAACGCCCCGCTCCGAACGGTTATTTATGGAACACTACGCTGCTTCGACTCGGTTGAGAATCGAGTCTCGGGAAAACCTTACCACCAAATCAACACTGACGAAGTGCAATGAACCCTTCGAATTAATCGAACGGCTTCTATTGAAATAAGTCCAAGAGTTTTCGTTGGTTGCTTTGCTTTTTGGTTTTGTGTTGCTTTGTGTTTTGAGTTGGTTTTGATGACTTGGTTTTCATGATTTCGCCTTCTCGCTTGCGCGTTCTTTTCGAATCGTGAGGGAAAGAGATCGAAGTATGCTAACCAAGTATTGTTGCATTTTCAGGACGCATAACCAAAGAGTGAACATCGCTTAAGGCTTTCCCATCCTCTCGTTCGATTGATTCGGTGAGTGGCTTAGGCCCTTCGATGAATCTTTCAGTTCACATGCCTAAATGAAAAGAATCTCTAGTTCACTAAATGTTGCCTCACTAAAAAGATAAGCTAAGAAATGAACTGCATGCTATAAATAGAGTTCTGCTTTACTTCAGTTAAATGTAGCCCCTTACTTACTTGTTGTATCACTATATCGTGCATTGAACATTCATGGTTAGTGTTTGTGTCAAGTGTAAAAGAAGAATGAGAAGAAGATAAGTCTAGTAGTCTGCCCTGACGTCCGGTCCTTCGGGATCTTGGAGGGTATGGCTATTAGATTATTATATGCTTTCTAATGTTGTGCATCCAAAGAAGTTGATTTATAAATGTCTTCTTGCCATGCATGGGTCTCGGATAACTTGTGCACAAGGTAAGAGTCTCTCGATCGGTTTCTGGGGCATTGGGAATCGGTCGGTCCGGAAGGGATTGTGAGAGCACCCTGACGTCCGGTCCTTCGGGATCTTGGGGGGTATTGTTGTCCAATAATGGGGAAACTCATAGACCGTCATATAGATAGGGCGCATGCTAGGTTTACCTTTTTGCATATCTATCATTTATGACATCAGAAGATTGATACATAAGTTTATGCATATATATAAATTGTGACTAACTTGTGTGTCTGCTGTAGGGATAACCGCTCGGCCGTGGGTAAGAAATATCATATGCATATGCTATATATTGTCTATGTTTCCTTGCATGAATTGTTAAAATGAAACTAGACAACCAGAAAGACCACCTAATAATTCTAGCTTCATATGCTTTACTTAGTGTGGATTTCTAAGGTGAGTTTGGCCACGGTCGCTCACCAGTACATGTGGTAGTACTGACCCACGTTTGTAGGCAAATATCCAGGTACTGGAAGCGAGAGTTTGGCAAGCATCCTGAACCTAAACCAGCGTGTGCGCACCCTTCCATAGGACTGTGTTCGTGCTGCTTCCTCCGTTGCTTACCTCTCTAGTGGGCTACTCCTCTTCTACTAGATGTTTTGTTACTTTGGTCCTACTACAAGGATGTAATGTAATGGGCGTTGTGGCTAGTTTTGGGAATGTAAAAAGAGTTGTAAGCCTTCTAAGGCATATTTTGTAACTCAGCCAAGCAAGCATTTTGTAATCCAAATCTTCAGTATTCAATAAAATGAAAGTATTTTGTGTGCTATCAAATGTGTTCAACTTTGGTTCTCTGCGTTTTACTCTGTGCCTATATATGTATATTTTTGACTAACTTGTGTCTTGTGCAGGTACGTTGCCTGGTGCAAGCGCAACTTAGGCTTGCACGGCATCGCGCCCAAGCGAGGACGAGCGGTCCCGTAGGGACCAAGCGAGGATGATCGGCCCCTGCGGGATCGGGGCGCGACAGGTGGTATCAGAGCACGGCTTTACGTCCTTGGTTTCTTCAAACATCGTTTTCAAAAATGATATAAGTTTTCAAGCGATTTCAAAAGTCCCGAATTTCGAAAATTGATTTCGAATCTATAAGAAGTAAATCGAGTGAGAAAGGTCCCTAAGAGTATGAAAACCCAATGTCCCATGCAATAAGTCCATAATACGTTATGAGACTAATGCAAGCTACTCTCTTTTGCAGCAAAGATGGCAAAAACAGGTGCTGGTAACCCTGAGACATCGCGCGCAGCTAGCGTGAGCGATGATTAAATGGATAGATTGATTACAATGTTACAGAATCAAAACGATCGTCATGCTGCACAACAAGAATAATTCGAGGCTCAACAGCAACGAGCTGATGCTAGAGCCTCGGCGCAACAAAAGCAGCTTGACTCCCTGACTCAAATTATGACAACACTAGTAGCACACAGTGGTGCATCGGGCACCGCCGCAACACCTGTGACTGCCCCGACCATGCCTCAAGATGCAGGATTAGCAGAAACAAATGAGCCTCATCGCGCGGCCGGAAAGTCTACCTTTAAAGGCGCTGAGTTTTTGAAGTTGAACCCTCCGGAGTTTGAAGGCAGGACCACGCCGGATAAGGTGATGGACTGGGTCGCAAAGATGGAGAGCTTGTTTAGCTTTGCTTCAATACCTGCGAACAAGAGGGTGGCGTGCACAGATATGCAGCTGCGGTTACGTGCACACGATTGGTGGGAAGTTAAGAAAGCAGACCTCGCCACCAAGCATCAGGACGGTAGGATCACTTGAGGAATGTTCAAGGAAGCATTCCTTGCACATTATCTCCCACCAGCTGTCAGGCAGAGAAAAGAAGACGAGTTTACCAAACTTAAGCAAGGGAACTTGTCCGTCGAAGATTATAAGTCAGAATTTTCCAAGCTTGCTAAGTTTGCTAGTTCAATGATTCCCGATGAGGGAGCCCGCACACATCGGTTCATAAAAGGCTTAAACGATAATCTGAGAAAAGATGTTATGAACCGGGAGTGCAAAACATACATCCAAGCATTTGAGGCAGCGGTGCAAAATGAGCAGTTTATGCCACAAAGTGCTCAGGAGAAGGCACCCGCTCCTCGAAACCCTCCTGCTAAACGATACCACAACGGCGAGAAGAAGGCCGACACAGAGAAACAGGCCGATGCCAGTGAGAATCGAAGAAAAGTGTACAGCCACTGTGGCCGTCTGGGTCACATAAAAGAGACTTGTTATGCCTTCAATAGACTGTGTTATAAGTGTGGGCAACCTGGCCATGAGTCACGAAATTGCCCGAAGAGGAAAGTCACTGTGAACCCAGGGGATGATGCAGGTGTAGAAACTCGTACCCCTCCGGGTCCTGCTCTTGACCCAACTGATCAGATAAGAAGGCCGAGAGTATATCAGTTGAATATTGAGCGTGATGAGAGCGGACACGATGTTGGTGAGTCTATTTCCTTTGATCTCTTGATGCATCGTATATCGCCTTCTTGATTTCTTAAGTTTCGTGGACGAAACTTCTTCTCAGTGGGGTAGTATGTAACGCCCCGCTCCGAACGGTTACTTATGGAACACTACGCTGCTTCGACTCGGTTGAGAATCGAGTCTCGGGGAAACCTTACCGCCAAATCAACACGGACGAAGTGCAATGAACCCTTCGAATTAATCGAACGGCTTCTATTGAAATAAGTCCAAGAGTTTTCGTTGGTTGCTTTGCTTTTTGGTTTTGTGTTGCTTTGTGTTTTGAGTTGCTTTCGATGACTTGGTTTTCATGATTTCGCCTTCTCGCTTGCGTGTTTTTTTTGAATCGTAAGGGAAAGAGATCGAAGTATGCTAACCAAGTATTGTTGCATTTTCAGGATGCATAACCAAAGAATGAATGTCGCTTAAGGCTTCCCCATCCTCTCGTTCGATTGATTCGGTGAGTGGCTTAGGCCCTTCGATGAATCTTTCAGTTCACATGCCTAAATGAAAAGAATCTCTAGTTCACTAAATGTTGCCTCACTAAAAAGATAAGCTAAGAAATGAACTGCATGCTATAAATAGAGTTCTGCTTTACTTCAGTTAAATGTTGCCCCTTACTTACTTGTTGCATCATTATATCGTGCATTGAACATTCATGGTTAGTGTTTGTGTCAAGTGTAAAATAAGAATAAGAAGAAGATAAGTCTAGTAGTCTGCCCTGACGTCCGATCCTTCGGGATCTTGGAGGGTATGGCTATTAGATTGTTATATGCTTGCTAATGTTGTACATCCAAAGAAGTTGATTTATAAATGTCTGCTTGCCATGCATGGGTCTCGGACAACTTGTGCACAAGGTAATAGTCTCTCGATCGTTTTCTGGGGCACTGGGAATCGGTCGGTCCGGAAGGGATTGTGAGAGCACCCTGACGTCCGATCCTTCGGGATCTTGGAGGGTATTGTTGTCCAATAATGGGAAACTCATGGACCGTCATATAGATAGGGCGCATGCTAGGTTTACCTTCTTGCATATCTATCATTTATGACATCAGAAGATTGATACATAAGTTTATGCACATATATAAATTGTGACTAACTTGTGTGTCTGCTGCAGGGATAACCGCTTGGCCGTGGGTAAGAAATATCATATGCATATGCTATATATTGTCTATGTTTCCTTGTATGAATTGTTAAAATAAAACTAGACAACCAGAAAGACCACCTAATAATGCTAGCTTCATATGCTTTACTTAGTGTGGATTTCTAAGGTGAGTTTGGCCACGGTCGCTCACCAGTACATGTGGTAGTACTGACCCACGTTTGTAGGCAAATATCTAGGTACTGGAAGCGAGAGTTTGGCAAGCATCCTGAACCTAAACCAGCGTGTGCGCACCCTTCCATATTACTGTGTTCGTGCTGCTTCCTTCGTTGCTTACCTCTCTAGTGGGCTACTCCTCTTCTACTAGATATTTTTTACTTTGGTCCTACTATAAGGATGTAATGTAATGGGCGTTGTGGCTAGTTTTGGGAATGTAAAAAGAGTTGTGAGCCTTCTAAGGCATATTTTGTAAGTCAGCCAAGCAAGCATTTTGTAATCCAAATTTTCAGTATTCAATAAAATGAAAGTATTTTGTGTGCTATCAAATGTGTTCAACTTTGGTTCTCTGCGTTTTACTCTGTGCCTATATATGTATATTTTCGACTAACTTGTGTCTTGTGCAGGTACGTTGCTTGGTGCAAGCGCAACTTAGGCTTGCACGGCATCGCGCCCAAGCAAGGACGAGCGGTCCCGTAGGGACCAAGCGAGGACGATCGGCCCCTGCGGGATCGGGGTACGACAATAATAACTGCCACCCACGTATAGATGATCTTCTGATTAAGCGTGTGACGCGTGTCCCATGATGAGAAAATGCGTATAACTGCTGCGAAGATCACGGCATGAGAGCCACGTAGGTAACTGTCCCTCGCGTAGAAAAGGTTGGCGTAGAAGCCAATAACTGTCGCCATGGCGTAGAAGCCAAATAGTTGTCAAGTTGGCGTAGAAGCCAAATAGGCGTAGAGGCCTTATAGGCGTAGAAGCCTGATGCTGTATGGATAGGTAGCTAGCGTAAAAGATAGCTATTCCTCCTTCTTTGACTGAGGTCTTGAGCGTATTCTGGACAAAATAGCCTTATCACGCACAAATGCAAATATAGCCTGAGTTGGCAGATTTCAAGGAGATAGCGTACAGCGTGCTCCTTATAGCTGAAAGTAGCCCGGTGGCGTATTCCAAGGAGATAGCATACAGCGTGCTCCTATAGCTGAAAATAGCCTGATGGCGTAATGTACAGGGGTGATGATGTAGACGTATTAGCCGTAATTATGACTTCCACAGTCTTTGGAGATATAATCAAATCTCGTGCATTAAATGCAAAGATCTGCCACCATTATGAGCATTAAATGCAGAGACGTGTCTCGAGCTCTGTACGAAGATCAGCTTTTGACGTGGCAGCTCATTTTGTCTTCTGTTGAGCGTAAAAGCTCACATCTGCCTGTGTAAAACTAGGCAGCGTATTCCCTTGTATGCGTAAAAACACTTTGTATCAGGGAACCGTCACTAAACGACGGTTTGGATCTCTATGTCGCACCATCATTACAGCCGTCGTCTGGATAGCTGTGCAGTACTCATTATCAGGAGTCAGGTTCACTACATGATCTGACAGGTTCATTCGAGGAATACGAAGCGTTCCTCGTACACTTCCATGCTGCATTAAAAGTGGATAAGTTTTACGCCATAAAGGCGGTATAATACCCTTTTTACGCTAAAGCAGCCTGAAAATACTGTATTACGCGGATTGCCCTTGAGCTTCTATTTTATGCTCACAACCTAACCACCTATAAAACCCATCAAGTAGATTTTGTTAATTCGTGATGTACGCTAAGATAATCGAGTTCCAAAATCAGGAAAAATAATAAATTTTTGGGTACAGAAACTGTCCCGAGGAGTGGGTTTAGAGGTCATTTTTCGGGCAGTACATCGAGAAATTTGAAAATCAATTTGAACAAAATTTTAGACAACCTATACGAGATTAAAATACTATTTTTAGTTTTAATTAATTTTCTTTATTTGTTAAATTATTTTGTTTCCAAAATGACCAAAAATTATATTTTAAAAAAAATCCAAAACTTGCGATACGGAGTACGTTCGGCCAAACCGGACAACTTCGTCGTATACCAATTGCATCAAAAGGCGCGTGTGGTATATCCTGACGTGTGGCTTTCGCAAAAGTTGATTTGGACGTGTATGCACGTCGGAATCAACCCGTATCCAAAAAAAGTCTCTCGTATCAGTATTTTGTAAAATACCCAATTAGTTTATGATCATACATCGGATCACCATGAAACTTGTGCCATTGGACTCGCAGCATCTGACTTGTCCTATTACCCAAGTTTCTCTCAATTCTGAGTTCGTTGACTTGATCACCGTTTTGCAGGCCCTACGATCCGTTTCAACGAGTAATTTTATGATCGTCTCACCAGAATCCAAAACTGGACATACCATTGAGTTTATATCGTTGTTTAAGATTTTTTGACCTATAATTTGTCTAATTTTGAGATTTTTATCCCTTGCACGTATTTTGGTACAAAGTGGCCCACATATGGACCCCGTTTGACCCAAAATTATCGTTTTGCCCCTGTGTCCAAATTGGACGAAAGGGTAGTATTTTTGACTATCTCGCTCATTCCGAAAACCTTAGTGATATTTGTTGCAGCATACAGAGACATTTGTTCAGCTTTTATTTTTTTGGTTCGTTGTACCATATTATCTTTGATTATTTCAGCACCAAATTATTGTCAGGCACGTATAGCTTGCCACCATTACTGCTTATTTATATTCATTTATGCATGTTTCATTTATGTAATTTTTTATATATTATTAAACTGCGCGTCCAAGAAGACTTTGGTGCAACGGCTAGATGCATCATTATTTATCCTTTTATTAATATTATGCATCTTGACTTGAGACTACCCCATGACTTTGAGACATCATTATGTTTCATTTGGCCATGACTCATATAGATTACGAACTTGCGGATTGACTGATCATCAATACGTATGAGACGTGCGATAGGAATAACTGCTAATAGAGATATGCTAGAAGACTTAGCATTTACTAGAGGTATTTGTGTGTCATGTATGTGACATGTTAGTAGCATTGAGAGAGGAGAACAATAAGTAAGCGTATGTGTGTAGAAGCATGGAAAATACGCAGGATATACGCAGCATGTTGATGCAGGTCAGCGTAAACAGAGGACCTCAGAGCCATCAACGTGCAACAGAGCTTTTCCGCTGAGCACAACATAAAATATAAGCTCAAGGACCATCTGCGTAATGCAGTATGTCCAGGCTGCTTCAGCGTAAAAAGGGTGCTACATCGCCTTTATGGCGTAAAACTCATCCGCTTTCAATACAGCATTGAAGTATACGAGGAACACTTCGTATTCTTTGAAATAAACCTGTCAGATCATGTAATAAATCTGACGTCTGGACTCCTGACAAAGAGTACTGCATGACTACCCAGGCGACGGCTATAATGATGTCACGGCACAGCAACCCAGACTGTCATTTACTGCCATTTTCTTGGCATAAACCGCTTTTACGCATACAAAGGAATAGGCTGCCTAGTTTTACACAGGCAGATGTGAGCTGTTTACGCTCCATAGAAGATAAACAGCCTGCAACATCAAAAGCTGCTCTTCATACAGGGCTCGAGGCACGTCTCTGCATTTAATGCACAGAGGGATGACAGAACTCGAGGCACGTCTTTGCATTTAATGCGCAGAAGGGTGGCAGACCTTCAAAACACGCCTCTGTATTTAATGGGCAGGATAATGGCGGATCTCCGTATTTAATGCAGGAGATTTGATTAAATGTCACCGAACTATCGTTTAGTGACATCCCCTTTGCGTAAACTGCTCTTACTCATACAAGGGAATATGCTGCCTAGTTTTACACAGGCAGACATGAGCTTCTTACTCTCCGCAGAAGACAAACAGCCTGCCACGTTAGTAGTTGCTCTTCGTACAGGATTCGAGGCGCGTATCTGCATTTAATGCGCAGAATGATGGCAAATCTTCAAGACACGCCTCTGCATTTAATGCGCATGATAGGGGCAGATCTCTGTATTTAATGCAAGAGATTTGATTATATCTCCAAAAGCCGTAATTTCGGCTAAGACGTCCACATCATCACTTTGGCACATTATGCCAACTTAGGCCATAATCAGAGGAGGAGGATCAGCTATCTTCTGCGACCACTCGGCTTCTACGCCTACTCGACTTCTACGCCATGGTGACAGTTATTGGTTTCTACGCCAACCTTTTCTACACGAAGGATAACTACCTACGTGGCTTTTATGCCGTGATCTTCGCAGCAGTTATACGCGTTGTCCCTTAATTGACACGCGTCACACACTCATTCAAAAGGTCATCTATATGCGGGCAATGTTTATTATAACCGTCGTGTAAAAGGGTTCTGTACTTTCCACTACTCGGTTTCTACACCGACTGAGTGGTCACTGTCACTAAAAATCTATAAATAGAGACCTCTATCAACAGAGGGGAGGGAGAACAAGAAGAAAAATTGGTCGGAACTTGGTCAAGAAATCCAGTATCAGATCCAAGGTCGAGATTTGGTCGTGGATTTCAAGAGAGAAGAATCCAGAGCTCAGGCAAATGGTAGGGATCGACGACTTTGGCATCGAGCATCCACCCTCTTTAGCAACCTTCGAAGCTGCTTACTGTCTTCTATGGCACTTCTTCATCATCGTGTGGTCCAAGGGACAAAGTGATCGACTGCAGATCAGACTCCTATAGTAATATTTACCCAGATTAAAAAATTGTACTCGATATCCTCGTATAGGATTAATTGTACTGCTTGTTTGTAAACATAAAGAGCGAGTTTTCGTATACAGCCTCATTTCCATATCTTTCGTTTACCTTATCAAACAACAAGATGGCGACTCTGCTGGGGACATCTTTCTCTTCTGATGAGGAAGCAATTGCTCAACACGATGCGGTATCCGTGGGATCCGTAAAGAAGACACTGGTCGTCCATTTCGACCAGTCTGCCTACGAAGACATGCTTCGAACAGGGGGTAGCTCTCACTCTCTCTCTGTCCAAGACAACAGGAAACTGCATAAGGTCTGGATGCCCAAGACATCCTCTACCATTCATGTCGACTCTCCGATCTCTTCGATCTCTCCGACCAACGAGGTTGTAGCATTGCTCCCTCCGTGCCTTGCGCGTAAAATTTAGTCGTCTGTCTCTGACAGGGCAGACAAAACTTCTGGCAATGCCTCAGCACCAATCCAAAAGTATACTCCGTGCCTTGCGCATAAAATTCTGTCGCCTGTCTCTGACAGGGCAGACAAAACTTCTAGCAATGCCTCAGCGCTAGTCCAGAAGTATACATTGTGCTCTGCGCGTAAAACTCTGTCTCCCGTCTGTGACGGAATAGACAAAATTTCTGATAATGCCTCAGCGCCAAATCAGGAATCCCAAACGCGCTCCGTGCATAAAAATGCATCTGCCCTCCGCAGAAGAGCAGATGATCCCTGCAATCTACACAAGGGAAAGCAAGCGGCGGACTACTCAACTTCTCGGCCTTTACGCCAACAAGGAAACAATCTGTCTGCCCTCCAGATTACGCGAGAGACTGACGGCCGACTGAGGACATCCTCAGCTTTACGCCAACCAGAGCAGAACTCCAAATTACGCCAGGAGAAGCCCCTCAGCGTAAAGAAGGCTCAATTTATGGAAAGACACCCTCCTCGGGGATTATCAGCCACCCAGATGGCCAACCTGTTGTATATAGGTGGCACAGGGAAAACTATGGTTCCCAATATCCGCATGCCCACTGATGTGAACAGAAGGAACAAGCCATCATCTTCTTCTGTAAATCCTTCTGACCTGCGTAAGTATCTGATCCAGAAACGCAAGAAGAGGGGATCTTCCAGCATGTCTATTATACCTCCTAGCGAGCATTGTTGTAATAGTCATAGGATTGTAATTAATTGTTGCTATTCTGAAGCAAAACGGTCGGTGTTCGACCGATTGAGCTACTCTCCGTCTTTCTAGGAAGAAGAGCCCATGCATGCATCTGTGAACTTGGCTTCACACATACCAAGAGGAAGGTCGGGCTCAAGATGTCATCCCTCTAGAACTCCGAGCCGAAGGAGATTCAACATGCTCCTTAGGAACACCGAAGCTGGGCTGTTCCGAAACACTCGTTCTAGGTCACGACAACCAGCTTCGTACTCTTCTGATTCCAATGTTGGGGGTCACCAATCTCCCGAATCAGACGCCGAAAGTATAGAGTCAACTTCTACAGAGACCTATACTAATCTTTCAATGACACCCAGGGAGATGGGAGTTTATGCCATTGGAGATGAACGCAAGGAAGCTTGCCCGTCCGGGAGCGCTGAGCAACGCATTACTGTACTGGAGACGTCTCTGAAAGAGATGCAATCCATGATGGAGAACATGCACCAGATGATGCTAACTCAACACACAGCTGCTATGGCTCAAGCATCGGTCCCTCCAACTCAGATACGTGTGGGGGTGGACTTACCACCATCCAACATGATCCAAGAGCCTGCTCTAGATCAGGAGTCAGCAGTTCCTCCGCTTCCTCACTCGGAGAATGTACTACCTCCCGTTGGAGTCACGATACAACCGATTCCTCACCACTCCGTGGTCCCGCTACCGGCTGAAAATCCGATACAGGCAGTTTGGGAGTTGAAAGCCCAATTTGATGCCTTGAAGCACAAAGATCAGCTCAAGAAATTGGGAATCAACCAGCCTTACCCAGCTATCTGGGAAGAGGTCCCTTTCCCTCATAAATACAAACCACAGACCATGGCTCTGTTCGAGGGAAAAACATCACCGAGTCAGTACATGAACTACTTCAGTATGATGACGATGTTACTACAGGGGAATGACGCCCTCCTCACTCGGGTGTTCAAGGGTTGTCTCTCGGTAGTAGCTTACCAGTGGTACCGCAGCCTGGCAGACAACTGTATTACTTCCTTTGACGACTTCAAAGCCTTATTCTTTGCAAGATTCTACGAGGGAGGGATGGACATGTCGATGTCCTCTCTCATCGAAGTGAAGCAGAAGGAAAAAGAGGACGTTCGCACCTTCATCGAACGTTTTTGTCAAGCCACTTTGCAAATGCCACCCGGAGTTCTAGACTCGGCATTGGTCGACATTTACAGGAAGAACCTTCTTTCCGTCATCTCGGTGTTCACAGGACCATATCAGTTCCATGATTGGCCCTCATTCATCATCTCAGCAGTAGCCGCCGAGGACAACAGTCGAAAGGCGCGTGATAATGGCATCATGATCTCTACCTCCGACAGAGGCAAAAGGTCATCCTCCAACAGCGACCATCCCCGTGGTTCCAAAGGAAAAGAAGCTCTGGCAATCAATACATCCAGACAAAAGACAGCAGCAACCATACAGACGAAACCTGGTACTTCCAGGCCTATTGAAGTATACTCTTTCGACGACGACGATATTCCAAGCATATTCGAGTGTCTCGTCAAAAGTGGCAAGATTACCCTTCCTGAGAAGAAGCGCCTAATGAAGTCGGCAGTACTAACAACCCCAAGTACTACATCTTCCATAGATACGTACACCACCCTACAAAGACGTGTTATGTACTGAAAAGGAAGATCCAGGAGCTGATCAATGCTAAGGCCATCACTCTGCATAACAGCGAGAAGACGATCACGGCCAACTTGATCTCTCTGTAATTTGGCAATCTTCCTCCCCAAGAAGTCCCGGACGGTGTTACACCTATTTCCCGGACAACGATGAACATCGTTAATCTCCCTCCAGCTAGAGGTTAAAATCATGACCTGGTACCCCTAACTACCCAGCGAGGCGAGATTATGTAGGTTCATCCAGTTCTGGTGTCAGAAATCGGGGAAGAGACTCAAGCTGCTAAGGCTAAGTCTAAAAAGAACTCAAAGCATAAACCATGTCACATGGTTGCGGTACACTCGACATCAGAAGATGAGGTCTTGGCTACTGGAACTCGTTCAGGGAAATCTTACCTCCAGGACTATGGAGCAAGTCAAGAAGATACACCGGTAGACGCTTCAGCTACCAAGCCTTCAGAACCAGAGCCCGTCGTACCAGGGGCCGGTCCTTCGAGACCAACTTCGGCGGACAGAGGGAAGCAAAAAGAAGTACGTTTCGATAAACCTGTGAAAAATATTCGAAACAAAGGTTTAGAGAAGCCGTACAACTTCGACATCCTGGCCCAATTGGCTAATACACTAGCCAGGTTATCCATCTTCGAGCTACTCCGGCACTCTCAAGACACTTGGCAAGCCCTGAGTGAAGCATTGATGCAGGCAGATGCATACTTGACCCAGCTCAAGTCCCCTGATTAAGAACCAGTGGAATGCCCTCAATGCCACAGTATGATGGAGGTGGTCCCGAATATCACTTTCACTCAAGATGATATGCTGTTAAAATATAACAGGCATGACAGACCCCTCTATTACACCGGGTACATCGGTTCCATGGAGGTCGACCGGATTCACATAGATCCGGGATCATCAATCAGCATCATTCCTTATAGTCTGCTTAGACCACTGAGGATTCCTACCAGCGAATTAGCTTACACCACCACTACAATCGTGGGTTTCAACGCCAGAAAAAGTAAGCCGTTGGGGAAAATTTGCCTGAGGATCCAGATTGGCGACCTCAGATCAGTGGCTACATGTTATATCATTGATTCTGAGGTGTCCTACAATATTCTGCTGGGCAGACCTTGGATCCACGACCACAACATCGTTCCTTCGACTCTACATCAATGCTTTAAATATGTAGACGCCCGAGGAACAGTACAAACGGAGTTTGCTGACCTGAACCCGTTTAAAGGAGTAGAATCCTACTACTCTGATGCTGTGTTGTATTCGCAAGACTACACGGAAGAGGTGTCAGCCAAAGCAGAGAAGGAATCCCACCGGGAGCCAGAAGAACCCTCTGCCGAGCAACCTCTGTCAATCAAGGTGAAAGGACGGACTACTCGTCCAAAAGCCATAGAGCCTATAGCTATCCACCTGAACAAAAATAGATCAGGAAAAGGGGGTGATCCTCTAGTGATCACTTTGAACCAGAAGCCTCCACCCTTGGTCATCAACCTTCGGTGTAATAGACAGCCGATTGATGTAAATGCAACCGGGAACGAAGTTTTAGATGATAATAAACATCCTATTTTCTAGTATATTGACGCTCAAATTCTAAATCAGGAATCCTCTGCCCATGACGATATAGAGCCTATAGCACAAAAATTCTTGGAAGCTATAGACTCCTATCATCCGTATATATGGGAAGTAGCATCATCATCCAATGTCACCACGACATATGGACCACATGAGGATTCTATCTTCATTGTCCCGCCTACTTGCAGCAGTCAGCATTCAATAGTCTTCGGCCGCATGCATAATGAACCGACTATACAAGAAGATCCTTTCGATGACAATGCCGGTAAAATACAGGTTCACAGATACAGCCCGCAAGCTCTGAAGATCATGCAGAGTATGGGTTATGACTTAAAGCTAAAACCAGGTCTCAACTACGGAAAAGGCAGACGAATGCCGCTGCGCGGAGATCCCTACTATTAATAAACCAGTTTCGGGTTAGGGTATACCACCTCCCTTGCAGCTCCTGAGTCAAACAAGGATATCTTTTCCTCTTCTCAAAATGGCTCAGTGCCCTTCGACTCATCTCATGCTCTCGAACGAACATTATCAGTAAATATGGTAGTGATAGATTCCTTCAAAGCAGACGAACAAGAATCTGAACTGTTTAAGAATGACGCTTGGGCTCATCAAATAGATACACAATAGGAATTCCACTTCGAGCAGAGAGAACCTCCCACTGAAGATAAAGTTATCCAGATTGACGTTGGGGATGAACTTTCGCCGAAGCCGATATTTATCAGTAACAATCTTTCCAAAGCAGAAAGAGAAGAAGTTATCCAGCTGATAAAAGAATATATCAACGTCTTTGCGTGGAATTATGAGGATATGGTAGGCCTCGATCCAAAGGTGGCTACTCATAAGCTCAATATATTGCCCAATTCGAAGCCTGTGAAGCAGCACCAATGCCGGTTCCGCCCTGATATAATGGACGCCATTGAAGCTGAAATCAAGAAGTTGATAGCCTGCGGTTTCATCCGGGAAGAACAGCATCCCGATTGGGTCGCCAATGTTGTCCCGGTCATGAAGAAAAATGGGAAAGTACATATCTGTATCGATTACCGAGATCTGAATGCAGCCTGCCCCAAGGACGAGTTTCCTCTTCCCATCACAGACCTCATGATTGACAATACATGCGGTTTTGAACGTATGTCTTTCATGGACGGATTTTCAGGATACAATCAAATCAAGATGCATCCTGAAGACGAGAAGCATACTGCCTTCCGGACACCATTGGGGTATACTACTATATGGTTATGCCCTTCGGGTTGAAGAATACCGGGGCTACATACCAACGGGCTACGAGTAATATATTCCATGAGCATTTATGCAAGACAGTAGAATGTTATGTGGATAATGTAGCTGTCAAAAGCTGCCTCAAGGATAATCACATCCAAGACTTGAAGACAGTATTTGAGTTGATGCGCCAACATCAACTCAAAATGAATCCTACAAAGTCCTTTCTGGGTGTACTAGTGGCAAATTCTTGGGATTTGTCATTACCGCCAAAGGCATTCAAGTGAACCCCGATAAAGTCAAGGCCATCTTAGAAATGCGGTCGCCCCACAATCTGAGGGAACACAGGAGATTTCAAGGTCGTCTGGCTTATATCCGGAGATTCATATCCAACCTCTCTGGGAGATATCAGCCATTTTCTCGCCTCATGAAGAAAGGTGTATCCTTCGTATGGAACGAAGCCTGTCAGCAAGCGTTTAATGATATCAAACGCTACCTCACTAGCCCGTCAGTTCTGGTGCCTCCCGTCATAGGAAGACCATTCGTACTGTATGTTCGAGCGATGGATCATTCTTTGGGAGCTCTTCTCACACAAAAGAACGATATGGGTCACGAACAGGCTATCTACTACCTCAGCAGGACGATGGTCAGAGCCGAACACCGGTACAATCCAGTGGAGAAAGAATGCTTGGCTCTGATGTTCGCTATCCAGAAAATGCGACACTATGTCATAGGCCAAACTATTCACATCATCTCCAGGATCAATCCTCTCCGGGTATTGATGAACAATCCAAGTGTTTCTAATTCCTGACTCGCGACTTGGGCGATGTTATTAACACCGTATGACATGGTGTATGTCCCTCAGAAGTCCATCAAAAGCCAAGCGTTGGCTGACTTCCTAGCTGCTCATCCAATCCCGAAGACCTCTAAACTGTACGAGGATATTCCCGACGAAGTTGCAGAATATAATTCCGTAATGGAAAGTGATGCATGGCAACTATTCTTCGATGGTGCCTCCAGAACTGGTCCCAGGGGAAACGTGGTCTCAGGAGTAGGGATTGTCCTGGTTACTCCTGATAAGCTCGTCATCTACCGAGCATATTCTCTTAGCGAGCCCTATTCTACCAATGTGGCAGAGTATAACGCTCTACTAATCAGGCTCCAAGTCGCTAAAGAATTGGACGTCGAATCTCTGGAAGCTTTCGGTGATTCTCTGTTGATCGTCAATCAAGTCAGAGGAATATATGAAGTCCGAAATCCAGACCTCATCCCCGATCACTGAGCGACGGTCGAGATAGCCATGACATTCAAAGGGTTCTTCCTAGAGCATGTACCTCGATCTCAGAATCTGGAAGCTGATGCCCTAGCCAGTCTAGCTGCAGATTTAGCTACCCCTATAAGAAGGCAGGATTCGGTAATCCTTCTTAACAGAGATTTATTCTGTGTGAAAAATAACTTTCATATAGAACACAGCTACGCTGTAAACACAGATCTTCCCAGGAGAGACTGGAGAAGTCCCTTTATAGATTTTGTAGCATACGAAATCTTGCCGGAGGACCCTAAAGAAGCAGTATCCGTCAAAAGACGATTATTGCGCTTATATTTCGACGCATCTTCACAATGTCTATATCACCGGTCTTATGACGGACTATTATTACGATGTCTCTCTGGTGATGAAGCACAGTAGATTATCCGTAAAGCTCACGACGGCGTATGCGGAGCGCATCAATCCGGTCCTAAGCTACAGGATCGTATCAGGAGAATGGGCTATTACTGGCCTACTATGATCACAGATGCAATAAAGTATGCAAGACAATGCAGATCCTGTCAGGTCCATGCAGACTTTATCCATCAACCTCCTGAATATTTTCATCCTACGGTTGCGTCCTGGCCTTTCGAAGCATGGGGTATGGATATCATTGGTCCTATTCACCCGTCTTCTTCCAGAGGTCACCGGTTCATACTGGCCATCACGGATTATTTCTCCAAATGGGCAGAGGAGATTCCTCTTGCTGAGGTGAAGGCATCTAATGTGATCAACTTCATCAAGCATCACGTCATTTATCGCTTCGGGATACCCCGGAGGATAATTTATGACAATGGGCCTCAATTCTTCAGCCAAGCGTTTCATCGATTTTGCGATAAAAATCGGATACAAAATGTAGCCTCTACGGCATATAATCCTGCTGCTAATGGTTTGGCGAAAGCTTTCAACAAAACCATTATCAAGCTCTTGAAAAAGTTCGTCTCTTCGAACAAGAGGGATTGGAATGAGAAGCTGGGAGAATGTCTCTGGGCATACCGCACAACGGTACGAGCACCGACAGGTTGTACCCCATTCTCATTAGTTTATGGGAGCGAAGCAGTTCTCCCCATCGAGATCCAAATTTTGTCACTCAGGATAGCCATGGCTAATGAGTTGACTCAAGAAACGAATAACCTATTAAGGCTTCAAGAGCTAGAAGGATTAGACTAGAAATGCCTCCAAGCTCAACAGCACATCACGTTCTACCAAGCACGCATTTCTAGAGCTTTTAATCAAAAAGTAAAGAAAAGAGTGTTCAAAGTTGGTGAGCTAGTCTTAGCTGTGAGAAGGCCGATGATTCTTACTCAGGAGTAAGGGCAAATTCCAGCCCAAATGGGAAGGCCCTTATGTGATCGAGACGACATTCTCAAACGGCGCTTATAGGTTAGCCAAGCCTAACGGAGACTTATTGATGGCTCCTATCAATGGCAAATTCCTGAAAAGGTACTATGCTTAAACCTCCTCTGCTCAAGTGGAATATGGCGAAAATCTCATTCTGACAAAACTACTTCCAAAACGAAACTAGTTGGATCATATTCTATCATATCCATATAACCTCTGAATAGATATGTTTAACTAATTTGGAACTTCAAGACCTATCATGTCCATATTACCTTTGATAGTATTTTGTGTACAAATTTTAGCTGAAGCGTATTCTATCATGTCCATATAACCTC
Source organism: Iris macrosiphon (assembly GCA_036927795.1). Lineage (NCBI taxonomy): Eukaryota > Viridiplantae > Streptophyta > Magnoliopsida > Asparagales > Iridaceae > Iris > Iris macrosiphon. The sequence goes on from JAYESA010000016.1 coordinate 74,630,152, forward strand.
TGAATAGATATGTCCTACTAAAATTTACCGAGAGTATATCACGTCCATATTACCTCTGATATCACTTTCTCCCAAACCTGTCATTTATATTCCAAAATGATGGGTCATAAAGTCAGATAAAAGCCTCTTTATTATTCCCAAAAAGAGCAAAAGTACATTAAAAAGCAAAAAGTACATCATTTGGGAGAAGCGGTCAGGTCGCGAATCTGCTGCGCCAGCGCGGTCATCTTCTCAGTCTGGGAGCTCAAAACAATAGCACGGGCTTGCTCCAGCAATGCCTCGTCATTGCTCAGGAGGGACAATTCGGATCTAGCCTGAACGAAACCAGCATAGGCAACTTCTGCACGCGCCAAGTTCTGTTGAGCTAGGCCCAGTCGACCATTTACCACATCTAGAGCTTCCAACGACTGAGAAGCCTACTCCTTTACCTGAGCAAGTTTTGCTTCCAGTTTGTGGACCCTCGCTACATTCCCTTCATGCTCTGCCCGGCACTTCATTTGGAGAGGAATGACCTCCGCCAAGACAGCATTTCCTTCATTCATCTCCTACTGATGTGTCTGGATAGATTTATTTAGGCCGTCCATCTGTTCAGAAAGCTGCACAGTCAAGGAGTCATATTCAGCCTGGACCAGGTCGTCAATGTTGCCTCGAGATAGCTGCAGATATTCGTTAATGGGTTGCTCCAATCCATTAACTATCTGCTCCAGGGTATCAGCTATCCCAGTATCATTGAACTCTCTGATCGGCGCTATCACAGATTGAGAGGACCTCCTCAGCGCCTCAAAGCTCAGATTCTTCTCCAATACCATTGATATCAATGTTTTCATGGCTGTGTAGAAGATACCAGTATACTGCTCGGTCAGCAGGGCTAGATTCGAATATATGCTGAGAGTGGCTGCAATATTGGTGAACCAACCTCCAAGAACGACCGTAGACGATGTTGCCACAGCCGTCGCCTCAACTGGTGGTACGACAAAAGAAGATGCACCAACACCGGACGAAGAGACCGGCGTACTCAAAGAAGGCATTATCGCAATGACAGGCTCATCCTCCTCCTAAGATGTCGAAACCACTTTGGGCGAGCCGACACCCAAAGATGTTTCCTCTTCAAAGTTAGGCACCTCCGTGTCGTCGCTAGGACGTGAAACAGTGCCAAAAGACGCGTCTACACTACCCTCCCCGAAGATGTCTTCCCCTGAAAAGAAGACAAAAGGAAGTTAATATCAACATAATGTTAATTTTCCTAAAGAAGAGGCATAAAAGACGACATTTACCCATGGCCAATGGTGTATATGTCGCGTCTGCGGCCATTACAGCTAAATCATTCTTAGTGATGCTAGGCAAGCTGTCATACCTGGAGAAGGGGGTGTGCTAAAAAATATCGGCAGGTACTCTTCCGAATCTTCGCCGAGATCCACTCGAGGTTCACCAGGTGGAATCTCGCTGGGTGCACCTACAGACACGGCAGGTGTCTCTCCCGATACTGAGCTGGATAAAGGTATATGGAATCTTATAATGATCGGCCCCGAAGGCGACCTCGTTCCACTACTTGAAGCAGTAGCAGCGACAGCAGCCTCCAGCAGAGATTCTCCGGCACCACCAGCCGGAACTGTAGAGGGTCCCTCCTAAAAGGCGAGGAACCTCCAATCAAAGAATCATCCCCAATAGGGGGAGATACAGGCTCAATTTTAGGAGCCTCATTGCCGGGAATCCGAAGAGGACAAGTAACCATCTTCTTCTTCCTCTTGCGAGGGAAAGTCTCCTTCGGAGCAGGAGCCCTTCGCTTCCCAGAGATTACCAAATCCCCTGCAGGCGGAGGTATTTTACCCCTCGATACCCACAACAGAGGCTCATCCGGAGTAACGGACTCTTCACCCTCGTTAGAAGAAACCGAGGGGATTTTGACTCTTCCCCCAGGCTTGGAAGAGGGCATCCTGAAACTTCCATGCATATCAAAATCGCGATGGAAGGTGTTGGTTGCCACATAGAACTGGACATACGAGTGGAGAATGCGCAGCTCCGTGGAAAGTGAAATGACGAGCACGGTAAAAATTGCTTCAGTGCAACCCATGATGAAGTATCGCCATTCTCTTACTCCATCAATGAGTCTGCCTCTGGACCTGAAGCTGGTGACGGCGTTGCCCACATGTAACTGGTCGTACCCGAATTGCCTGGCAAACCGACTAGGCAAGTAGGGGTCGAAGAAAAAATGGTCTTCACTTCTGTATAGTAGATGGGAAGGTCTAATATAGACCAAACAAATAAAAGCCTCAGGAGAAAGAACGGTCTTCCCGTTGCCTATATCCTGAAGTCTGATCCCCTGTTGATTGAGATGTACAGAGGGGACAGTGTAGAAAAGCTTCCAGCTGTGACTGAAGTTCAGCGCCCACCGACAGTCTAAAACTGTGGTCATGTTCTAGGAGGAATTCTTATAGTTCAACAAGAAACTATCCCCCGAACTACTACCAGAGCCGGGAGACATAACCCTGGGGTTATAGAGAATTAACCATCCCATCAAATACAGGTATGGTAATTCTGCCCTGGGAAAGCTATCACACCGAGTTTCATCGGCGAGCAGCCCATCAGTCATGGCCCTCAGGCCAGCTTGTATACGGTACACCATGGCAGGGAGCAAGCCCAGTCTTGCCCCGAACACCAGACGCACTGCAGGCCAGAGCGTGTTGCGGTGAATGTGGTCCGCAGATGCAATCTCGGGTACCACCAATCGGCACAGCCATACGGAGAGGAAGCCAGCCAGTTGAGCTTCCTTGGACAGAGGCCTGCGGCAACGCCTCAAATAACTGTAGGCCTTAGTGCCTACAGGATACTGCCCTATCCCTTCATCGAGGATATGGTCCGGAGCCCCAGCGTCTTCCATGAGATCGTCGACTACCTGAGTACTAAGCACGCTCAAAAAATTCAGAGGCTGATCCTTGCCTTCCAATACCTTCTCCGGCTTAGCAGTCCTGGGCCGGTGAAAGAAGAGGTAGGATGTCCATTTATTGATGTGAGCCAAATCTGAAGGCTCGCCATAAAAAGTAATACAAGCGAGGTAGTGGCACATCAGCTCCTGGTACACTTCCACTACCCGAGGGTCTGAATCCCCCAACTCCCAGTTCGTGGGAACATACTCTTCATATGGAGTATCCCCCATCAGCAGTCTCGAGATCTCTGCCATCTCGTGGAGGGCCAATCCTAACTCCCCCAGTGGAGTGGCAAAAGTCCCGGTGAGCGAGATATACCGCTCCATCAGTGCCAGAAACAGGTTGGGGTTGAGAGGTAACCCAACACTGGTGGCACTCACAGCTGCATACAGACCAATGCTCTCCAGCTCGGCCTAAAAATGCTTCAGGGCCCATTCAGCTAAGCGAGCCCATCGAAGATTTGTAGGGGTGATCCACCCACTTGTTCGGGGATTCACCTTGGGGTGTACTCCCCCGTGCCCCATGAAATCATTGTAGAAAGTCGGTAATTGCACCGGCTGGAGCACCAAGCTATCTTCACTCGGGACACTGCCCGGGTACAGTCCTCTGAACGGCTTCACAGAGCCGGAAGGGCGGCTGACAAACGACCCCTGGTCAGCTCCTTTCAGATGAAATATCTTCCTCGGCCTGCCGTAAAGATCGGGAGTCAGCGTCCACGACATCCTCCTGGGATGTGTAGCATGGAAGAATGCCGAGATGGGATAGTCTCTCAGCATCTTAGGCAGATACAAAACCAAGCCCCCGGCAGGAAAAACCCAGAGTTCTTTTTTGGGCTTCGTCTGGGACTGCTTGTCAATCATGTCCCCGAAGAGGAAAGCCGACTTTATGTATTGGTCCCCGTCTATATACGTCAGGGGCTCTCCGTTGATCATGCTCAGCAGCATTCGCTCTCCTTGAGCCGATATCAGGATTCCCCTTCCCTCGGGATATTGGGGTCCAGAGATGGGAAATGTCACGTGGGACAAATCCTCCAGGTAGTTGGAGTGCAGTATCCCAGCAGCGAAACCCATCACCTCAGCCAATGGAGACGCGTGCAAGTTAACTGCAAAATGCAAGAAAGACAAGTCAGTTTCTATAATCTTGCAGCATATGCCAAAAAAATCAACAATCTGTGCTTTACGCCAAGGCTGTAAAAACTTGAGCTTTTATGCTGGAATCCATTTCCTAAATGTAAAATTCAAGGTTGGTAGTATACAGTCTGTGCTTTACGCCAGACTGATAAAGCTGAGTTATTACGCCAAAAATTTTCATCCAGAAGCGTAAACACTCAAATTTTATACGCCAAGTTTTGACAGTCTGTGCTTTTATGTCCGACTACGAAAATATGGAGTTTTTACGCTGACACATTAGAAATGTGGGCGTAAAAGATGAAACGTCTCTGTGCATCATCTTCCTCAAAGAGGCTATCAGCACAGAAGATGACCTAGCGTGTTCACGTACAACGTGTGCGAAGGATTTTCAGTCGTACTTTTTCATCCCAAAAGCTCTACCTTTAAGGCCGGGTGCGCTGCTCGTCGGCGGGACACTTCATTCGGAACGAAGTTTGCCCTGCCCGACCGAAGTCGCTCTCGCTTGGACAGAAGAGCGAGAAGAAGAATCAACATTTTTTCCCTTAGTGGGGGGGATTTATTTCGGGGCCATTACTGAAAACTTTGAAGTCTCAGAGAAGAAACGAACAAGAACTCGAAAAGTCGAAGGCTTTCTTTCGCAGAAGACGGATGAAAATTTTTTCTCTCAAAAACTTGGGGTATATATAGAGTTCGGATGGACTCCTCGAATCCCGAACCAAATCTCATAATTAATATTCAGTTATGATTGGGTACTACGTCAGCCTGTTACTCAGAGAAGGCGGACAGTCAGCGAATTCGAAAAGTTTTCGTGCAAAGTAGATTTGTGGTTTTACGCTAAGGAGCTTTCTAAGCTCGACAGCTACAGATCTACGACTTTACGCTCACAGGCTATAAGTCTATGGTTTTACGCCCGGATGCTTTTATGCTCGGTAGCTTTTACGCTCGAGAGGCTACAAACCTACGACTTCACGCTCAGCAGCTACAAATCTATGATTTTACTCTCGGTGGCTTTTACGCTCAGAAGTAATAGATCCACAACTTCACGCTCAGAAGATTTCCTTTTCAGAAGCTACAAATCTACAGTTTCTACGCCCGAATGCTCTCATGCTCAGCAGCTTTTACGCTCGAGAGGCTACGAACTTATGATTTTACGCTCATCTACAGTTACAGATCTATGACTTTCCGCATACCTAAAAAATACGCAGGCCAGAGTATAATACATCTGAACAATTCTCAAGGCGGTCAATTACAAGGGTTCATACAGAAGATACTCCTTCTTGACCTCAAAATATCCCGAGTACCCAAAGCATAGAGAGTTCAACATTAAAAATTACTCTTCTTCTTGGATCGATTGGAAGTTCATCCAGACTCCAGTCTGGAATATTTCGTCTACAATTCAAGATGGCAACTCAGTTTTTGACATCCATTTTTCGTCCTGTTCCAAGGGATTTTTGAGAAACCATTCTTGAAGATGATTGTCTGAACAAGAATTTTGTTTATCAGAAGTGACAGTTCAGAATTCTACGCGGTTCCTCATTCCTAACAGCAGGACAGTTCGAACATTCGACTGCTAAGCGGCTTTCTGCGCATCCTTAGTCATGCGTAAAAGACAGGACAGGACCTAACACTCTTTCTAACAGAGTCGGCGTAAAATTTACCAGACGTGTCGAAGCTACACATATTCAGACTTCACAGCAAAATATATGGCAAGATGATCATATGCACAGAAGAAGACGATTTTATTAAAATATGATTACATATGAGGGAAATCCAGTCTACAAGGATTTTTTTTCATTTTCATGATCACATATAAGGGAAATCCCGTCTACAAAGGACTTCCTTATCGTCGTCTGAAGATCGCGCCTAGAATCTGTTCTGCTAGGTTCTCGCATGGGCAAAATTCTTCATCCATCTTCTCTAGCAGTTAGTCGGTTTCCACAAACCGACTGACAAATGATCAAAGACGGGAGGATACAAAACTGGGCCTGCTTAAATTATACAGTTCCCATCCTCCGTACGCCGTGACAGATTGAGTTGAAATATTTTACCCAACTCAATACTGGAGGACAGAGCTAGTTTGTCTGCTCTCGTCCATGAACGGCAGGACTAGTTTGTCCCTCATCCATGAACAACGGGAGAAGATACAGCTTGCAAGTTGTGTGGTCAAATGAGACCCTTCCTCTCTCCCGAAGAACCGCCATACAAAGTTGCTGATTATCCCGAGCAAAGGAGGCTATGATATCCTTCCATGATCCATCGTTGTAGAGGACATTTGCTCGAAGATGCCATCTTTTTCGGCTCCTTACATGTTGGAAGAACATGGTCTTCTTCTTCCTCAAGTCGACCCGACGAACTCCGACGATCATCTCTGTGTGGTGAAGGAAATGTGGGAAGAACAGGTTAACTCCTTAGCCTTTTATAGGCAAGAGAGAGCCCTCCGAATGCCAGCTGATCCCCAATAACTCTGCCATAAAGTCAACCTTGAAGGACGTGCCAGACTTGACCGTTTTATGCTTCATTCAAAGTGTTTCAAATTACGAGAAATTTAAAAGCTTTGAAGGGGGTATTGTAGAAGCATAAAAAATATGCTGGATAGCTACACGCAGCATGTTGATGAAGGGCAGCGTAAACAGAGGACCTCAGAGCCATCAACATGTAACAGAGCTTTTCCGCTGAGCACAACATAAAATATATGCTCAAGGACCATCTGCGTAATACAGTATGTCCAGGCTACTTCAGCATAAAAAGGGTGCTAATCGCCTTTATGGCGTAAAACTCATTCGCTTTCAATACAGCATTAAAGTGTACGAGGAACGCTTCCTATTCTTTGAAATAAACCTGTCAGATCATGTAATGAACCTGACGTCTGGACTCCTGACAAAGAGTACTACACGACTACCCATGCGACGGCTATAATGATGGCGCGGCACAGCAACCCAGACTGTCATTTACTGCCATTTCCTTGGCATAAACTGCTTTTACGCATACAAAGGAATACGCTGCCTAGTTTTACACAGGCAGATGTGAGCTGTTTACGCTCCACAGAAGACAAACAGCCTGCGACGTCAAAAGCTGCTCTTCGTATAGGGCTCGAGGCACGTCTCTGAATTTAATGCGCAGAGGGATGACAGGGCTCGAGGCACGTTTCTGCATTTAATGTGTAGAGTGATGACAGAACTCGAGGCACGTCTCTGCATTTAATGTGCAGAAGGGTGCCAGACCTTCAAAACACGCCTCTGTATTTAATGCGTAGGATAATGGCGGATCTCCGCATTTAATGCAGGAGATTTGATTAAATATCACCGAACCGTTATTTAGTGACATCCCCTTTGCGTAAACTGCTCTTACGCATACAAGGGAATACGCTGCCTAGTTTTACACAGGCAGACGTGAGCTTCTTACGCTCCGCAGAAGACAAACAGACTGTCACATCAGCAGTTGCTCTTCATACAGGATTCGAGGCGCGTATCTGCATTTAATGCGTAGAATGATGGCAAATCTTCGAGATACGCCTCTATATTTAATACGCAGGATGGGGGCAAATCCCTGCATTTAATGCAAGAGATTTGATTATATCTCCAAAAGCCGTAATTTCGGCTAAGACGTCCACATCATCACTTTGGTATATTACGCCAACTCAGGCCACAGTCAGATGATGAGGATCAGCAATCTTCTGCGCCCACTCGGCTTCTACGCCTACTCGGCTTCTACGCCATGGTGACAGTTATTGGCTTCTACTCCAACCTCTTCTATACGAAGGATTACTACCTACGTGACTTTTATGCCATGATCTTCGCAGCAGTTATACGCGTTGTCTCTTAATTGACACGCATCACACGCTCATTCAAAAGGTCTTCTATACGCGGGCAATATTTATTGTAACTGTCGTGTAAAAGGGTGCTGTACTTTCTACTACTCGGTTTCTACACCGACTGAGTGGTCACTGTCACTAAAATATAAATAGAGACCTCTATCAACAGAGGGAAGGGAGAACAAGGAGAAAAATTAGTCGAAAATTGGTCAAGAAATCCAGTATCAAATCCAAGGTCGAGATTTGGTCTCAGATTTCAAGAGAGAAGAATCCAGAGCTCAGGCAAAGGGTAGGGATCGACGACTTTGGCTGTCACGACCCGCACCCGGGGTAAGGGTACTAGTCGGAAACAACGCCCAGCCTACGCCGCAGAATCGGCGGTAGAACGCTGTCTAGAAAGTCTATCTAATATAATAAACCATCAAAAGATAGTGTACTCAATCACAGAACTAAGATAGAATGAACACGAATCAGATAAGAATAGAATAGTCACAATACAACTCATGAGTCTAAAATAATACATCAATGAGTCTAAAAAAATACAGAAATATGCTGGAGACAAATCCAGTACAAAAGAATACTACAAAACTATAAAGCTACAACTCCAGGGTCAACTGTCTCAGTTGGGATAAGTCCCTCTTGAGCCAGGGTCTCAGAATCTAAACCCACAACATCCTGGGGTCCATAATAGGTAGGGTACTCCTCAGTGTCATCTGGAAAAATATATCCAGTCAGGAAAGGAGCAGAGTACAACCCTAACAGCAGTTCTCAAATAATGATAAAAACTATGTAACAGTAAATAGCTGTGGATAAACAAGATGCATAAATAGAGACAAGAATGTAGAGACAATAAGGAAATACTGGAAAGAAATACAATAATGAACAATATGCTGATAGAACAAGAATACTAATGACTAAGTGTGTGAGTACTAGCTTTAACATGTGATCGGCTTGGGAACTTGCACAAGAGTATAATGGCCTGGTTAATCATACGTGCGGTGTATGATCAACACTCACAAGAAACAAGACATGCACAAGGAGGGTATGATCACATATCTACACTAAAATACTCCCCACCTCCGACTGGTATAATAGATCCAACCACGGTACGTTATGGCACGAGATTCCCCAAGAAGATAGCTAGTCTCCCCGGGAATCGGTGTCTGTACATGTACAAGATAACCAATGAAACAATACTTGCACCATATACACCATATACCAAGGAATAACATCTCATGACGAGATCCGGATATACCAATCCGTGTAACCATAGTGTCGAGAGAAACATGTAAATCTACACTAGATACAACGAACATAGAGGATATCATAAATGAGAAACTATCAGAGAATGTACTCGCCTGAAGTCCAATGAACAGTCTCACAAATGTCTGACTCGGTGCCTCGAAGACCTAGATATGGAATACCACATTAATACAAGGTCCCGGAAAGAGAACAAGTCAAACTAGGCAATTTCTAGGTCAATAAGTCAATTCTAAGTCAAAAGTCAACTATGGTCAACTCTAAAGTCAACTAAAGTCAAACATGGTCAAACCCAAAGTCAACCTCACAAGACATCTATAAAATAATATAGAGATAAACTACAATAATTTAGGAATCAAATTAGATACAAAAAGAACTCACACCAAGTATACTAATAATATAATTAATATATACCCTAAAATAATATATATACAACCCAACATTTATATAAATAACATAATATATTATTACAATTATTATTCCTCACAAAACACATATATATATATATATATATATATATATATATATATATACAATTATAATATATAATATATACATTAAATCTGTCAAAGCGTCATTGAAAAACAGTGAATAAAATAGGATTAAATCAAAACAGTTTAAATAGTGACAGTCGGGACTGTCACCGAAACCCAAATAATAAACTGCCACTGCTTTGGTTTTCGCTGACAGTTAAACTGTCGCGGAAAAGCGTCGCAGAAAAGCTGCTGTTTCCCGCTGCTGCAATTAATGACAGGTTTGTCATTAATTGCCCGAAGGCTACAGCGGCTGCTATTAGTCGGCTAATTAATGACAGTTATTTACTATCATTAATTCACTGTCACTAAAACAAGTTGTATATATATAATTATATATATAAAAACAGAATATATAAACAATGTATATATATATATAAACAGAATATATAAAACATTATATATATATATATATATAAACCATTAATACAAAAATGTACATATATATATTAATATACACATAAACTTATACCTTCAAATATTTAACAAAGAACATATAATTTACATGGCTAGAAGCACACCTAAAATATTTACATTAATACCCAAATAATTACATAATAATTATAAATAATATAATTACACAATTAAACATACAAATATATTTTATAAAACATTTTATGTATAATTTATACTATTAACATAAGTACATATATAATTACATGCAAGAAAGCTACATATTATATTTGTACATCATATTAGCACACACAAAAATATATAGATCTATGCTACAATAATTACTATAATAAATACACAAAATAAATATATAATATCTATATATATTTACTAATTATAATTGAAGAATTTAAACCATACATAATTAGATCTATTCAAAAATCCACACAATTGGAGAGTATCACACCGTATCCCACTAGATCTAGGATACGCATGTGACACGAGTCCAACACACAACCAATTGCACCCCGAAGGATACAAACAAATCACAAATAATATTTATGAATAATTCAAAGTGTCAAAAGTAGATCTATGTGTCCGTGTCAAAATACGACATGTTCAAAGCCCCGTGTCGGAGGAAAACCCCCAAATGACACGTATCACCAAATAGTTGGGATACGAACCACAAGTATCCCAATATGGACACGACACTAGCCTCAAACAAAAATCTCATGTTCAATTGATCTATAGGATCAATTGACACACACAACAAAATATAAATTCGGAATTCCAACAAAATTGACACAAAAAGCACTATAACTTTCTCCATGGGTCTCCTATGAACACAAAACAAAGTCCTATGGGTAGTACATACATATAGGTTGATTTTACATGATTAAATCTCAGATTTAGAAGCTATTTAAATGGGAAAATCTGAATTATACCTATTGGGAGATGGATTCCCAATGAAACCTCCAATTGAGATGAACTTGCTTCCAAATTGTAGATCCTTGCTCCTCTTTGTAGATCCTTGCTTCCTTCTTCTAGATCCTTGCTTCCTCCTTCTCTAATGGTGAATTGGGAAGAATTTGGAATGAATTTGGTAGGGAATTGGATTAGGAATGGAGGAAATTTGGTAGTGGGAGAATTCTAGATCTAGATTTGGAATGAGATGAGAGGAGAGAGAAATTTCCCCCCCTCTTTAATAGGCCGGCCATAGCCCCTCCCCCAAGCAATTATAAAATATCCAATGTACCCCTTGGGGCCTCTCATGAAGAAATAATTAAGGAAGGAAGCTTCTAGTCTAATCATTTAATTAATTTAATCCATCTCCTTAACTATGGGCTTTCTAAATGGGCCAAGTCTAACTAATTAATTCATGTTGGTCCATGGGTCCAAACTAAACTAGTTGGGTCCACTAAAATAAGTCTAAAATAATTAAATAATAACTAACAATAATTAAATAATACAACAAATAATTATTTACCATGCACAATATTTATTTAAATAGGAAATTACCAAAATACCCTTTCCTAGAAAATGTGGTAGTGACAAGTCTACCCTCCTTAAAATAATTTTGTCCTCGAAATTCAAAGACGAAAACTACCCCCATAAAATCACAGAACAGAACTAAAGAATCACAACTAACTAATGAACAGAACATAACAATGAACAGAACATAACTAGAAATAACATACCTCAAGGTACAAACAAATATGGATAACGCTCTCGCATGTCATCCTCTCTCTCCCAGGTAGACTCCCCCGGAGAGTGATGCCTCCATGCGACGCGCACCAAAGGAATAGTCTGGTTCCTCAGCACCTTCTCTCTCCGATCCAGAATTCCAACTGGCTGCTCTGGATAGCTAAGAGTAGGGCCCACCTCTATCTCTGAGTGATCCAATACATGACTAGGATCTGCCACGTATCGTCTCAACTGCGACACATGAAACACGTTGTGCACTCCCTCCAATGCAGGTGGCAAGTCTAGTCTATAAGCAACTGCACCGACCCTCTCTAGAATAGTGAAAGGTCCAATGAATCGCGGACTAAGCTTTCCGCCTCCACCGAAGCGAATCGTGCCTCGTGTCGGAGAAATCCTCAGAAACACCAAACCACCCACCTAGAACAAAACACCACCTTAAGAACTTATCTATAACAAACAACCAAGAACAAGCACACAAAATAAAATCTAAACTATACCTCAAACTCCAAGGGTCTCCGATGGCTATCGGCCCAATGCCGTTGTCTGTCCTGTGCCACTCGAAGTCTATCTCTGATCAACTGAACCTTCTCTGTTGCATCCACAACCATCTCTGGCCCAAGCAAAACTCTCTCTCCAATATCGTCCCAAGACAAAGGAGTACGACACCTCCGACCATATAGAGCTTCAAAAGGTGACATCTCTATACTGGCCTGGTAACTGTTGTTGTAAGCAAACTCTACCAAATGGAGATGGTCCTCCCAAGAACCCCCGAAATCTAGTACACAAGTGCGCAACATATCCTCGAGAGTCTGGATAGTCCTCTCTGACTGCCCATCTGTCTGGGGATGATATGCAGTACTGAACTTGAGCTGAGTGCCCAAACTCTCCTGCAAACTCCTCCAGAAATGAGAAGTGAAACGACTATCTCGATCTGAGACTATGCTGACGGGAACTCCATGTATCCTAACGATCTACCTCACATACATCTCTGCCAGCTTCTCCGTAGACAAACCCACCTTGAAAGGCAAAAAGTGGGCCGACTTGGTCAATCTATCAACAATGACCCAAATCGCGTCTTTCCCTCCTGGAGATCGTGGTAGTCCAGACACAAAATCTATAGTAATGTGTTCCCACTTCCACTCTGGAATGGGTAATGGCTGAAGTAAACCTCCTGGCCTCTGCCTCTCGGCTTTCACCTGCTGGCACACTAAGCATCTGGATACAAACTGTGCCACTTCCCTCTTCATGCCATACCACCACACACTCTCTCGCATATCCCGATACATCTTGTTAGCACCTGGATGTATGGAATACTGAGAGCGATGCGCTTCCTGCAATATCTCCTCTTGTAACTCCCCACTAGGCACACACAATCTAACTCCATGCCTCAAAGATCCATCCTCTGCAATAGTGAAATCATCCTCCAATCCTGCTCTCACCTGAGCTCTGATACTCCTCAAAGATACGTCATCATACTGTGCTGCCTTGATCCTATCCATCAAATCTGAATGTATCTGCAATCCCCACATCTGCATAGCACCACCCGGAACAATCACCTCAATGCCCAAGCTCTCCAAGTCCTCCAACAAATATCGATCCTGCGTCAAGAACATAGCTACCGGATACCTGCTCAAAGCATCGGCAACTACATTGGCCTTCCCAGGATGATATTGCAAAGAGATATCAAAATCCTTCATCAGTTCCAACCACCGACGCTGCCTCATGTTCAACTCCTTCTGCGTGAAAACGTACTTCAAGCTTTTGTGGTCTGTGAAGATCTCCACACGCTCTCCGTACAAATAATATTTCCACAACTTCAGGGCGAATATGACAGCTGCCAACTCCAAATCATGGGTAGGATAGTTCTTTTCATGAGGACGCAATTGCCTGGATGCATAGGCAATCACTTTCCCATGCTGCTGAAGAACACAACCTAAACCCTTTCCCGATGCATCACTATAAATAGTGAAACCTCCGGACCCTGATGGCAATGTCAAAATAGGAGCAGACGTCAACCTCTTCTTCAACTCCTCAAAAGCGGCCTGGCAATCTTCCGTCCAAACAAACTCCACATCCTTCCTTGTGAGTCTGGTCATCGGCTCGGCAATCCTCGAAAAATCTTGCACAAACTTTCTGTAGTAGCCTGCCAATCCCAAGAAACTCCTGATCTCTGCTACCGAACTCGGAGTCTTCCAAGATTCCACTGCTGAAATCTTCTTCGGATCCACTGAAATACCATCACTAGTCACAACATGCCCCAAGAATTCCACCTTGTCCAAGAAAAACTCACATTTGGACAACTTTCCATACAGCTTCTCCTTCCTCAGCACATCCAACACAATCCTCAAATGCTCCTCATGCTCCTCCGGTGTCTTCGAGTATATGAGTATGTCGTCGATGAACACCACCACGAACTTGTCAAGGTACTGGTGGAACACCTTGTTCATCAAGTTCATAAATACCGCCGGTGCATTAGTCAAACCAAACGGCATCACCATAAACTCGTACTGACCATACCGAGTTCTAAAAATAGTCTTCGGTATGTCCTCCGGCTTCACCTTCACCTGATGGTAGCCTGATCTCAAATCTATCTTAGAAAACACTTTCGCACCACTCAACTGATCAAACAGATCATCAATCCGTGGCAAAGGATACTTATTCTTGATAGTGAGATTATTCAAAGCCCTGTAATCAATGCACATACGCACCGATCCATCCTTCTTTGTTACAAACAATACCGGGGCTCCCCATGGTGAAGAACTCGATCTGATAAACCCCTTATCCTGTAATTCGTCCACCTGCTTCTTCAACTCGACCAGCTCGCTGTTGTTTACTCTATAGACATGTTGTGAAATCGGTTCTGCACCTGGCACCAAGTCTATAGAAAATTCAACATCTCGATCTGACGGCAATCCTGGCAATTCTTCAGGATACACATCCAAAAATTCTGCTATCAACGGATGTGGCAACTCCTTGTCTTCCACCATAGCTCCACAAATAATGCCTTCTTCCTGCTCCGCAGCTCCTCTAGCAAACTCGAACTCTGGCTCTCCTGGCGGACCAAACAAAACTCTACCTCCTCTACAATCTATGCTAGCACGGTGCCTACTCAACCAATCCATCCCGAGTACAATATCGTAGCTCGGAAGTGGCATTACAAGTAGACACGCACTCAACTCCCGGCCTCCCAGAGTAACTCTTCGATCTTTGCAAATATCATTAACCAGGATAATGCCTCCCCCGGTCATGATCTTGCAAGTCCTAAGCAAAGACTCAGCTACCAAACCATGCTTCAGAGCAAAAGAAACAGATACAAAACTATGGGAAGCACCACTATCAAACAAAGCTAAAGCTGGAATGGAATCAAGAAGAATAGAACCTGCGATGACATCTCCGGTGGGTTCCTCCTCTTCGACTGTCATAGCAAACGCTCGTCCCTGCCGAGCACCTCCCTGCTGCTGATGCTGGACAAAACGCTGCTGCTGTGTCGAAAGCGGTCCCCTCGGTTGTGCTGCAGGTGGTCTCATCTGTGCCCTCGGAGCTGGAGCTGCTCCCTGAACTGCACGACGAGGACACTCCCTCAATTGATGCCCTTCAGTACCACAATACAAACAAACTCCTAGCCTCTTTCTGCAAACTTCCCAGATGTGGCCAGGCTTCTTGCAGAAGTTGCATAGAGCTTGCTGTAACTGCCTCTGCTGAGGTGCCTGGTGAAAAGGCGCTCTAGCTGGAGTCTGGTTATGCTGTGGCTGCTGGAAAGGTCTGGACTGGAAATGAGGACGTTTGGCAGATATTGCACTGCCGTTGGCCCCCAGAAAAGAATCACGGTCTCTCTTGGTCTTCAAACCCAGATCCCGCTCAACCTTGCGTGCCTCCGCAAGTATCTCCGAGTATGTCTCATAAAAAGACGGAATGAGAATCTTCACCTCCCAGTTTAGACCCTCTCGGAAACGAATAGCTCGAACCTCCGGCTCCCTCACCAGATACTCTGCAAATTGGCTCAGCCTACCGAACTCTGCAGCGTATTCCTCCACAGACATGCTTCCCTGAATGAGACTCTCAAATTGTCTCCCCAAGTCAAGCCTGTCTATCCGGGCAAAAAACTTCTTCTTGAAAAGGTCCCTGAATACCTCCCAAGATTGTCCTACGTCAACTAGAACCGGCTCATTCCTGAACCAGGTACGAGCGACGTCGAACAGTTGAAGTCCTACCGCCTCAACCTTCAGATCTTCAGAAAGACGGGACACCCTCATAAGACGCTCAATGTCCTCGAGCCAATCATCAGCATAGACGATGCCCTCCGTCCCTTTGAAAACCCTAGGCTCCAGTTTCTTGAAGTCCTGAGTGTTGCCTGGCCGAAGCTGAGCAACCTGAGGAACAACCTGCTGCTGGACCGGAACTCCTCTCTCAACTACAGCACGAGCAAGCTGATGAGCACTCTCGATGCCCTGCCGTAGAACGTCGGTCTGCCTCTGATGTGCCTCCGACTAAGCCCTCTGTGCCTCGAGCATCTCACGAAACAGAGTAAACATCTGTGACGCCTCTGCTGGCACAGGAGGTGGAGGTGGAAGCCCCTCAGATATAGCTGGCACAGTCCTCTGAGTGGGTGGTGGACCTCCGAAAGCAGCTGACACTCCAATCACCGGAGAAGTGACTGGTGCAGGCCCTCGGGATGTCGCAGACCTCTCAAAAACTGCTCTCCCTTGCTGTGATCTAGTCTTAGACGGCATCCTGAGACAAAGCGAAAGAAAGAATCAATATGGCACAAGATGTAAGATATTCAAGGAAAGGAGAGTTTAAGAGATCAAGTATCAACGTCAAAGGAGAATAGTTGAATCAAAAGAATTTTCCTAGATGTGATTGAGTATCTCAGCCTATATCCTATATCCTATCGCAGGCTCGCAGTAGTACAACTAAGTTGTCGCACTACCACGACATCACATACTTGTGAAGCTAGACCTGCATGGGCCACCACCAAAAATGTGTCACGACCCGCACCCGGGGTAAAGGTACTAGTCGGAAATAACGCCCAGCCTACGCCGCAGAATCGGCGGTAGAACGCTGTCTAGAAAGTCTATCTAATATAATGAACCACCAAAAGATAGTGTACTCAATCACAGAACTAAGATAGAATGAACACGAATCAGATAAGAATAGAATAGTCACAATACAACTCATGAGTCTAAAATAATACATCAATGAGTCTAAAAAAATACAAAAATATGCTGGAGACAAATCCAGTACAAAAGAATACTACAAAACTATAAAGCTACAACTCCAGGGTCAACTGTCTCAGTTGGGATAAGTCCCTCTTGAGCCAGGGTCTCAGAATCTAAACCCACAACATCCTGGGGTCCATAATAGGTAGGGTACTCCTCAGTGTCATCTGGAAAAATATATCCAGTCAGGAAAGGAGCAGAGTACAACCCTAACAGCAGTTCTCAAATAATGATAAAAACTATGTAACAGTAAATAGCTGTGGATAAACAAGATGCATAAATAGAGACAAGAATGTAGAGACAATAAGGAAATACTGGAAAGAAATACAATAATGAACAATATGCTGATAGAACAAGAATACTAATGACTAAGTGTGTGAGTACTAGCTTTAACATGTGATCGGCTTGGGAACTTGCACAAGAGTATAATGGCCTGGTTAATCATACGTACGGTGTATGATCAACACTCACAAGAAACAAGACATGCACAAGGAGGGTATGATCACATATCTACACTAAAATACTCCCCACCCCCGACTGGTATAATAGATCCAACCACGGTACGTTATGGCACGAGATTCCCCAAGAAGATAGCTAGTCTCCCCGGGAATCGGTGTCTGTACATGTACAAGATAACCAATGAAACAATACTTGCACCATATACACCATATACCAAGGAATAACATCTCATGACGAGATCCGGATATACCAATCCGTGTAACCATAGTGTCGAGAGAAACATGTAAATCTACACTAGATACAACGAACATAGAGGATATCATAAATGAGAAACTATCAGAGAATGTACTCGCCTGAAGTCCAATGAACAGTCTCACAAATGTCTGACTCGGTGCCTCGAAGACCTAGATATGGAATACCACATTAATACAAGGTCCCGGAAAGAGAACAAGTCAAACTAGGCAATTTCTAGGTCAATAAGTCAATTCTAAGTCAAAAGTCAACTATGGTCAACTCTAAAGTCAACTAAAGTCAAACATGGTCAAACCCAAAGTCAACCTCACAAGACATCTATAAAATAATATAGAGATAAACTACAATAATTTAGGAATCAAATTAGATTCAAAAAGTACTCACACCAAGTATACTAATAATATAATTAATATATACCCTAAAATAATATATATACAATCCAACATTTATATAAATAACATAATATATTATTACAATTATTATTCCTCACAAAACACATATATATATACATATATATATATACAATTATAATATATAATATATACATTAAATCTGTCAAAGCGTCATTGAAAAACAGTGAATAAAATAGGATTAAATCAAAACAGTTTAAATAGTGACAGTCGGGACTGTCACCGAAATCCAAATAATAAACTGCCACTGCTTTGGTTTTCGCTGACAGTTAAACTGTCGCGGAAAAGCGTCGCAGAAAAGCTGCTGTTTCCCGCTGCTGCAATTAATGACAGGTTTGTCATTAATTGCCCGAAGGCTACAGCGGCTGCTATTAGTCGGCTAATTAATGACAGTTATTTACTGTCATTAATTCACTGTCACTAAAACAAGTTGTATATATATAATTATATATATAAAAATAGAATATATAAACAATATATATATATATATATAAACAGAATATATAAAACAGTATATATATATATATATATATAAACCATTAATACAAAAATGTACATATATATATTAATATACACATAAACTTATACCTTCAAATATTTAACAAAGAACATATAATTTACATGGCTAGAAGCACACCTAAAATATTTACATTAATACCCAAATAATTACATAATAATTATAAATAATATAATTACACAATTAAACATACAAATATATTTTATAAAATATTTTATGTATAATTTATACTATTAACATAAGTACATATATAATTACATGCAAGAAAGCTACATATTATATTTGTACATCATATTAGCACACACAAAAATATATAGATCTATGCTACAATAATTACTATAATAAATACACAAAATAAATATATAATATCTATATATATTTACTAATTATAATTGAAGAATTTAAACCATACATAATTAGATCTATTCAAAAATCCACACAATTGGAGAGTATCACACCGTATCCCACTAGATCTAGGATACGCATGTGACACGAGTCCAACACACAACCAATTGCACCCCGAAGGATACAAACAAATCACAAATAATATTTATGAATAATTCAAAGTGTCAAAAGTAGATCTATGTGTCCGTGTCAAAATACGACATGTTCAAAGCCCCGTGTCGGAGGAAAACCCCCAAATGACACGTATCACCAAATAGTTGGGATACGAACCACAAGTATCCCAATATGGACACGACACTAGCCTCAAACACAAATCTCATGTTCAATTGATCTATAGGATCAATTGACACACACAACAAAATATAAATTCGGAATTCCAACAAAATTGACACAAAAAGCACCATAACTTTCTCCATGGGTCTCCTATGAACACAAAACAAAGTCCTATGGGTAGTACATACATATAGGTTGATTTTACATGATTAAATCTCAGATTTAGAAGCTATTTAAATGGGAAAATCTGAATTATACCTATTGGGAGATGGATTCCCAATGAAACCTCCAATTGAGATGAACTTGCTTCCAAATTGTAGATCCTTGCTCCTCTTTGTAGATCCTTGCTTCCTTCTTCTAGATCTTTGCTTCCTCCTTCTCTAATGGTGAATTGGGAAGAATTTGGAATGAATTTGGTAGGGAATTGGATTGGGAATGGAGGGAATTTGGTAGTGGGAGAATTCTAGATCTATATTTGGAATGAGATGAGAGGAGAGAGAAATTTCCCCCCCTCTTTAATAGGCCGGCCATAGCCCCTCCCCCAAGCAATTATAAAATGTCCAATGTACCCCTTGGGGCCTCTCATGAAGAAATAATTAAGGAAGGAAGCTTCTAGTCTAATCATTTAATTAATTTAATCCATCTCCTTAACTATGGGCTTTCTAAATGGGCCAAGTCTAACTAATTAATTCATGTTGGTCCATGGGTCCAAACTAAACTAGTTGGGTCCACTAAAATAAGTCTAAAATAATTAAATAATAACTAACAACAATTAAATAATACAACAAATAATTATTTACCATGCACAATATTTATTTAAATAGGAAATTACCAAAATACCCTTTCCTAGAAAATGTGGTAGTAACATTGGCATCGAGCATCCACTCTCTTTAGCAACCTTCGAAGCTGCTTACTGTCTTCTACGACACTTCTTCATCATCGTATGGTCCAAGGGATAAAGTGATCGACTGCAGATCAGACTCCTATAGCAATATTTACCCAGATTAAAAAATTTTACTCGACATCCTCGTATAGGATTAATTGTACTGCTTGTTTATAAACATAAAGAGTGGGTTTTCGTATAAAGCCTCATTTCCATATCTTTCGTTTATTTTATCAAACAACAATATGACTCCTTTACACTTTTCCTTATTTGCTCGTAAGTTTCGCGGGAGATGCGACGGGTTATTATCCCATTATTTACTGCAGGCATATGACGATCGAAAGATGTTATGTCAGTGGCCCCTGGATCCCCGAGAGAGCTATGCCCATCCCATTTTATTAGCCAGATAGTCCATACGCGGGAAAGTTTTTCTTAAACTGTATATCACTTAGAATGGTTAGGAACCTTGTTGGATGTTTGTTGCAGTTTATTGTGGCTTGCTTTTATGTATCTTGTTACATCCCTCTGAGGACCTAGTCCCTTTCTAGGTGTAGACGATTAAGACTATTCGTAGGAGTAGGGATCAGGACTTGCTACTTCTTTCTCTTTCGAGGAGGTCTTTCCTTCAAGCCTCTCTTATCATTAGATAATGTACTCATTATATTTTCTTTCATATTCTAGTTTGGTAGTGGATTTGTCTCCACCCAACTATTAGTTCTTCTCGACTATTTTATACTTGGTTCATTGTCATATTTGGTTATATAATTCTATTTGGTGTTGTGGATGAGATTAGTATTGCTTATGACTTGTGACATTATATACCACTTATGAATTATTATTCATAATGCAATGTACATATGTGTTATGATTTCTATATATACGAGATGCCATATACATATGGCAGACATGCTTACGTATTCTAAGTCCTATGTATTTTGAGACTGGGACGTGATACCACCACACCTGAGTACCAGGTAAGAATGTCCATAAATGTGGGTC